>JAKWJA010002493.1:45928983-46528983 GCA_027704765.1 Solanum habrochaites | reverse complement strand
ATAAGTGTGAGTTTCGGTTGAGATCAATTTATTTTTTTATCTACATTGTCTCTACTAAAGGGGTAAAAGTAGATTCGGGAAAAGCGGAAGCGGTCAAAAGTTGTCCTAGACCTTTGAGCCCTGCAAGAATTCAAAGCTTCTTGGGTTTGGCCTGGTACTATAGGAAGTTTGTTTAAGGATTTTCCTCCATCGCATATCTATTGATGTCCTTGAATCAAAGAAAGGCTAACTTTTTATGGTTGGCGACATGTGCGAAGAATTTTCAATTGTTAAAAGAAAAACTTACCTTCGCTCTGGCATTGGCCTTGCCGAAGGGCACAAACGTGAGTGATATATTTTGTCGCTTCTCGAGTATGTTTGGGTTGTGTCCTCATGCAACATGGAAAAGTGATAGCATATGAATCTAAACATCTCAAGGTGTATGAGAAGAATTATCCAACTCATAATCTTTAATTAGCGATCATAGTGTTTGCTTTGAAGATATGGAGGAACTATCTATATGGGTACATATGGATGTGTTAGCCGACCATAAAAGTCTCCAATATGTATTCACTCAAAAAGAGTCAAATCTACGGCAACTAAGATGGTTAAAACTCTTAAATAAATATGATATGAGTGTCCTTTACTACCCCGACAGACACAATGTGGTGGCAGATGGTTTAAGTAAAATATCAAGGGTAGTTTGGTCCATGTTTCCGAAGGTAAGAAAGAGGTAGGGAAAGAGGTGCATCAATTTTCCTGTTTGGGTGTTTGGTTAGAAGATTTTTCAAAAGGAGAAGTCATGATTCGTCATAAATCCCAATCATCTTTAGTGGTTGAGGTTAAGTCGAAGCAATACTCTTGATCTTTTATTCATGGAGTTCAAGGAATCGACCCTTAGAAAATCTAATGAATCTTTCTCCCAGGGGGGGGGGGAATGGGTACTTCACTATCAATATAGGTTATGTGTACCGAATGTGAATGACTTATGAAGACAATTTTTTAAAGAGGCTCATGGATCCTGATATTATATTCATCCGGGGTCCACCAAAATATAACGTGACTTACAAGAGATCTATTGGTTGAAAGGGTTGAAGAGAGATATATCTTAATTCGTAGCCAAATGTCCTAATTGTCAACAAGCTAAGGCCGAATATCGAAGACCGGGAGGGTAAACTCAAGAAGTGGCTATTCATACTTCGAAGTGGGAATATGTCAATATGGATTTCATTATGGGTCTGCCTCGTACACGTAGGAAAAATAATTCGATATGAGTGATTGTTGATAGGTTGACAAAGTCAGCCCATTTTATTCCCGTCAAAGCACCTTATTTGGCATAAGATTATGCTAAATTTCATCTAAAATAGATAGTGAGAATGCATGCAGTTCCCTTGTCCATCATTTCAGATAGGGGAACTCAATTGACTTCTCATGTTTTGAAATTTTTCCAAAGTGTGCTTGGTACCAAGGTAAAACTTAACACCGCTTTTTACCTACAAAAAGATGATTTGGTGGAACGAACCATCCAAACCCTAGAAGATATGTTAAGGTCATGTGTCATTAACATCAAGAATAATTGGGATGACCATCTACCATTGGTCAAATTTTCCGACAATAATGGCTATCATTTGAATATTTCCATGGCACCATTTGAAGCACTCTATGGTAGGAGATGTCAATCTCCGATTGGGTGGTTCAACAATTGGTAATTTGCACTTCTTGGTCTCGCGATAATCTATAAGGTTATGGAAAATGTTTGGACAATAAGAGATAAGTTAAGGACAACTTATAGTTGACAAAATCTTATGCGACAATAGAAAAAGGCATCTTGAGTTTGAAGTAGGTGATTGAGTTTACTTGAAGATTTCACCCATGAAAGGAGTGATGAGATTTAGTAAGAAGGGGAAAATTAGTATTTGTTATGTGGTCCCTTATGAAATATTAAAGAGGGTTGGGAAAGTTGCTTGTGAGATCCCAGGTTCACCCGGTATTCCATGTTTCTGTACTCAAGAAATATATAGGCGACCCTGTGTTTGTTCTCCCATTAGAAGTGTTACGCGTGAATGAGAACCTTTTTTATGAAGATGTTCCAGTCAAGATCTTAGATCGCAAGTCAAGAGATTAAGGAAAAAAGTTGTTGCCTCTGTAAAAGTCCTATGGAAAAATCATTTAGTTAAGGGTGCAATATGGGATGCCGAGGCCGCCATGAAGCCCCGCTATCCTAATCTTTCCTCTTAGTCCTAGTCAAAGATGAGGTTAGTAGGTACTCGTAAAATAAAAATTATGAATAATTTCAAACTTAGCTTGTTTTTCTTAGTATGTCCACATCTTTGTAAAGGTTAATGCTTAAAATGAGTTTTTACGAAATATGCTCTCAAGTTTAACTTGCACTCAAGGATATGTGTATATTTGACTTCATGAGGTTGTATTGAGCATAATTTAATGTTTTATTGAGAAGAATAATTGCTTGTTAACTCTTTGATGTTAATTTTGAGCTCATATTGAAAGTAAAAAGTCAGTTCCTCATTGGGTGATATGAAATGGTTAGCTTGTATGTGTCACGAATTGTGAAATTAGTTTCTATGCGTAATGCTATAATTATGTGTTGAATAGAGTTAAGAATTAATCCTATAAGATGTGATTCATTGTTGTTGTTGTTGTTGGACTGCTAGTATTGAGTGTCTTTCTTTCCTTATAAAACAGTTAAGGTGTCATTGGGGACGAATGTTCCCAAAGGGGGATAATGTCATACCCCAAAAGTTACATGACCTATACTAGAGCCTTACATAGTAAATAATATTAATTTTAGACCTAAATGAATGTATGTAGCTTTATTAGGAAGTATAAAAGCCTAAACATCAACATACGACCACAACGTCCGTAGATTTGTGAAAATCACCTAGCGTGCCTTTAGGCATTTCGATGGGTGTAAGGAGTCGTATGAAAGCCAAACTTGGTGAAAAATCTTATTGTTCACATTGAATTATGTTTAGGGTCAAAACATCCCTCTATGACTCCCCGAGGACAACCCTAAGAGCTCTCTAGGAGGATCCAAACAATTAATCCAAGAAACTGCCCAAAATAGTGTGCAACAATGAGGTCAAACGTTGCCCCATCGATTTACTCACGCTCTGTCATGAGTACAAACTAAGAATGTTGATCCAAGGCTCCATTTGACTATTATCTGAGTCAAATGATGGTGGACCATCTATGATGCCTACGAGTTGGTGCAAGTCGCTGCCAAGCCAAGGGTGAATTAGTAAATTCCAACCTTGGCCAATTAAGTTTGGGGTTGGTATAATATTGTAATTTAGATATATTAAATCACATTAACTCACTAAACCAACCTACACTTGATATCTCCCAAATAAAAATTAGAAACCCAGTTTCCCTCTCTCATAAATGCTCTCTCTAACACACAATTGAAGAACAACGAAGAACTCAAGATAGTGTACTCAAGACTCATCCTTTTTAACTTAAAATTCGTGGAATATCATCAATTATGGTATAAGGATATTTATTCATGGATTAGTTTATATATGAAGCCATTCAAAACATTTATTTTCGATATTATATTGTGACCAAAACTAGGGTTTTGTTATCTAGCCATGGGTTCACTCCAAAACCATTTTCCTTATGTTATGTGACTTGTATTAAGAATATATTAGGATTAATTTATGATTTATATTGTTAAAAAAATCCAAGAAGCCATGTGCACCCTATAACCCGATTTCATGAATGTTGATGGATGAATTGATCAAATATGAACATGATGCATTGTAGTAGATGATTATCTAGTTATAGAATCTTGTTTTTCATGCCTATTGCGATGTAGATGAGGGTGATTATGATACTTGATACCTAAACTTGAAAAGAGGGTAAATTTTATGGTTTGTATATATGATAAAGAATAGTGTACACAAACTTTGGATTTACTTGCAAGGTGTATGGAAAATGGAAGGATGCAAAAAAAGGAATTCGGATGGTTTACATTATTTTGAACATTACCTATTGTGTGGAATGAATTATGTATAATAAATTTAGTCTCTTGTGTTGATTGAAAGTATAGTCCTCATGAAAGCACTATAATTAAGATTATGAATGTGCTAATCACATAAGTATGTAGATTATATTATGAAATTGTATTTTCACCAAATGAATCTAAGAGATTTATTTAAAATTGTATTGAATGAATATGGATTACTCTTCACACATGTAAATACAATAAAAAAACTAATTGTAGTAAGTTGGGAAAGTTTACTAAGCACCAAGATGATATGGACAATAAGGAAAAACCATTCCATTAATGCAAGAGGTTGGGTTATCCTGGGATACTCATGAGATGGGGACTACTCCGTTAATGCAATAGGAGAAGTCCTTTAAGCAATGTCCCTATCCCTTAACTATTTGCCCTCATAGTACATAACTGGTAGATCCACATAATAGCTAGTATATAGGTTATACCTTTGCAAGTAGAACACCCTTTTTAGTTGTAGATTTAATGACACCGGATTTCATGTAAGCTCTCATGGTCTATGATGGTTATGGTTGATCTTCTCTAAAAGTAACAAATGAAGTATGAATTTGCCTATGATATCCTAATAAGTTTACTAAGTACAAGTGGGGTATGGACCTTCACTTGATCATTGCACTAGTAGGTTTTGAACGATGTTATAGGAAGTTCATTGTAGTCATGAAGTAATGTGAGAATATGTATTTTGTATGGATAATAGTTGAAGTGAACATATCCTTATAAATGTTGCTCGTGATGCCTGTAATTTACTTAGGATCAGTGGAATGATGAATGTAAATATAATATGTGTGGTGAAGGTTATTTATATGGGGATGCTTGGTAGGGTTGGTAGTACGGGATGCTAACTGTACATTGCACAATTGGACCTTAGGAAGTGTTAAGGTCACGACTTCTTTGTGGTTTTGACATTGTTGGGGTATTGTCTTAGGTGTTGTCTTGATGATGTAACGTGCTTTCAGAAACCTCATAAATGCATACTTGACATGTAAATGTCCCTTTCTCATGTTTTAAAGGGTTTTATGAATTTCTCCATACTTAGTGCATAAATTGTACCAATCCCTTTCTCCCTTTTGCTATTATGAGTATAGGTTCTGTCTAATAGGTTGCTTTTCCATCCTTGAAGAAATATTGGACTTCTTATCTCCAAGACTTGTGGTAGGTCCTCAAATATTCTAGGAATAATGCACTCAATGCCACTTTATGATTTATCTAATTGATGAAATAGACTTAGTAATATTTCTTATGTACTTTTGTTCTAAAAGAGTATTGTGTCTAAAGGGCTAAGGACCCTATTTCAAGACTTTTTGTTGAACTCTTATAAATAGATGGTGTATGTGTGACAATAGTATTAGATTCTTACTATTTTCTTATGAAAAAGGAAGTTTGAACTTTTATTGTAAAAGGATTTAAATTCCGCATTATTTTAATTTAGTGACAATTATGCTAAGGTCTTTTATAAGGCCTCGTTGAGATCGAGTACTCTAGTAACGTCTAGAGGGTACTCTCCAATCATTACAGATCTACGGTCCATAAGTACCTTCCATCTGTTAGGACAAAAAAAATATTTTAGCTCTAAAAAATCACCTTCTATGAGGCAACTGACGAACTTCCAGTACGGGCCGTTGATCAATAAATGATTTGTCATTCCTCTCCGTAGCTCCACACCTACGATTTTTCAAGAGTCATATACTAGAACCCTTGCAGTCACATTCTACCGTCTAGTTGTATGGTTCGTAGATCAATCTATGGACTGCCAATAGTCGTCGTGGTTCCAAACATGGTCCAATTTCCCAGATCCTTCTTCCATGCCTTGCCTGCTGATCTACGAGCATCACTTACAGAGCGTTTATGGACCTACAATCCGTAGATCACCTCCATAGTTTTCTTTTTTTGCATTTTTCTCAAATGTCTCTTTATTTCAGCGCCTGAACAACTTTTCTACAAAAAACATGCCAAGAACATATAAAAACTAATAAAAACGGGCTCTAAGCACACAACTTTTAAGTGAAGTGTATAAAATATACCATAAACTCACGATACATCATGAAGTATGTTGATATGTGAACTACTTGTATTATGTATGCTTAACTTAGATTATTGTTGTAAGTTGCTTTCCTTGATATGTTTGACTAAAGGTGAATTATCCATTGTCTATGGTAAACAAGTTGTCATTCCCCGAGCCTACATCCTGGGCGGGACCGACATTCAAAGACCATAGTTGGCTTTCAAGCGAACCCTTGGCATGGCTTACTTAACTCAGCAGAAGGCTAAACTCATCTTAAACAAGAAATAAGACATGTTTAAAGGAAAGTACTTCATATAATGTCTGGTCATGATGGAAATTAAGTCTTAACAAGTAGGAACAAACTCTAAACTGAAATACTAGATTCCACGAAGCCTCTAAACTGACTGAAGAGGGATATCGGGAAAGACCCCACAACATCCTAAAACAAAACTACTAAAAGAAAAAGAAATGGATGTCCTCCGAAATGCAAGGAGGCTCACCACAGACTCTAGATCTCCATCTGGGTCAACAAAACGTCATTTGCTGATCTTGGTTACCTACATCTGCATCATAAAACGATGTAGGCCAACTGGCATGAGTACATTTAATGTATAAGTATGCTAGTTCGAATACTAAAACTAAATAGGCTTGAAAAGGAGTAAGAAAGAAGACTTACCTTGGCTCTGCTCAACTCATGAATAACTACTCATTTGATTATATAGCAGTTTAAAGAGATGTGCAATATAAAGAAAAGTTGTTTAATACATGGTTTTCAACTCTGTATATGCAAAGATACCATTAACTCTAAAATGTAAGTAAAAATTACAAAATAATCTGATGTAATCTTAATAATATAAAAACTATATCATGTTACCTCTCAAAGTCTTCTCTTGTAATGCATGAATGAAATACCATACCCTCATTCATACTAGGCATAACCTGTTGAGGAACCATGCAACTACTACTCTGAAAGTTTCTCTAACCGACAACCATTATTTAATAGCTATAGTGATGATACATCATTTTTACCTTAAGCTGCAAAGGATCATCCTAAACCTTCCAAAGTATAGGACCTAAACTGCCTAATGGATCCACTAGTAAACTCCAAAAAGGATTCATCCAAAAAGTATGACCCTATTCTACCCATGGTTGCTACATGGTTTTCACAAATACTTGAGTTAATCTGAAACTCACATCCCTACATTAAGTCTCAATACTACTCTTAAAAATATACTGGCTCTTATGTTTTTAAAACATATTGATTCTGTGCTTTGAGATTAGTGCTCAAAACATAGCTTTAGAACTCTCTTGAAAATCATTGTTTCCCTACATGCTTCATTTTATATATCTATTACTTCAGTTTGAAAACTAGCGCGAAGACTCTTTACTTGTTCAAATGTGAAAACATTTAAAAATCACTTTGGATATACTTAGTGTCCCTATACTTTTGAAGAATATAAGTTGAACTTAACTCTTTACTCTTTACTCTCTACTTCCCTTGAAACTTGAGTTTTGAAACGACTCCTCAAGATATACTTAATTCCCTGATATTTCCTTAAAAGATGAACTTCAACTCTTCAGGGAAATACTTAGTTCTCTTATAATTCTTTGAAGGAAAAACTTCAACTTTTATTCTTTCTTTAACTCAAGACTTGAGCTTTAAAACTAAATTAAAACGTTTAAATAATACTCTTGGGACTTCTAGAAACTTTACTCTGTCATACTTCTTAACCTTTAGAGTTAAATTTTTAACTTATTAGACTTTGATTTGAACTTTCTTTGAATCAGATTATGGATTTAAGGTTCTTGATCTCATGTTTTTGGATGATTTCATGATGTTTAGACGTACCTTGGAGTGTTGGAATCAACTAGGAATGATAGATACATCACTTAGGAACTAGTAAGAAAAGATAGGGCAAGAATGGGGTTTCCATGGGGTCGGGGAACTCTGAGAGGTACAGAGCACCATAGCCTTATTGACAGAGGATGTCCTCAGGCATTGTTAATGGTGCGGCACACCAGATTCTGACGAACAGACTCTGTCTTGAGACGCTCTTGAGGCGCGGCGCCCTAGCATCACTTCAACGGGTTTTCCGACATTCTTCTTTGTTTTTATCTCTGAACCTTATCAAAATCCCATGGATAACTTATTTGCCAATAGTTTAGACTCACAAACAGTCCGGATACATTGATTAAAACTAAGAGAGATCAATAACAATTCTACCAACAAGAAACTCAAACTTTTCATCAAGAACATCAAGATTTCCTTTCAATTGACTATAAATTTCAGTAATGAATCAAATTGGAGGGTGGGTGAAAAAATCCAACACCGAATGATCTCCCATACCTTTTTAGGGATCACCCCCGACGATATCCACAAGCTCAACTTCGACGATCTTGTACGTTTTTGTTTTCTCTTCACTTTTCTTCACTTCTTTTCTCTTGTCTCAAAATCCTTACTTGTTTTTTAAAGCGTCAACTGAATGAAATCAGTTTAAAACCAATTTATTAACGAAAAAAGAAATAAAATAATTGGGTAAAGAAAAGACAACTATGCCCTTTCCAAATCCATATTAGACACTCCTTAATCCAACAACCCAACTTCCGAAAGGCATAGCTCACTCGTACGAAATTGAAAACGCGTAAACTCGGCGATATTGGAATTATATATTCAAGGATTTGTAACCATATAAAGAATTATATCTAAATCATTCTGAGCTAGGAAATATTGTCATTTTAAGTTGACCAAAAACTCACTTTTTCCTAACTTAAGAACATTTCCAGATTTTTAATTATTCCCAAAACTTACTATTTTAACATCTAAGCTTCTTCCTAGCTATCTAAATTTTCGACATGTTACATAATATTATGAAGAGATAAGAGGACAATAAATATAAATGAGGACCTAAAGTTACTTGGTTAGTATGGGTGGTTTTATTGGGTCTTATCCTTGCATTGTACAAGTTTGTCATGTGGTGTCTCATGAAGTGTATCTCTTTTATTATGTTTAACTAGATTATGTTGGTTTTTTCTATGACTATTGTTACGACCTAGGGGCACACCCTAAAAGTGACATTGAGTACTTGACTATGAATGGGTCCCATACAAGTCCTTAGCATAGCATAACATAAGATATCAGAAATGATGCGGAACTTAAAACTTTTATCCACACAATCAAAGTCTTTTAGGAAAGCAAGTGGAAGTCTAACTTGTCTCAATTATCCATATAATACAATCTTGAATCAACATAAGGTCATAGACCTTTCAATATAATATGACAGTTAAATAACTAGAAAGAAACTACGATTGGCTCATATGACCTTGAATCTTAAGGAGTCACCATAAGCTAGGAGAATATTTGATCACGACTTGATTAAATAGAAGATAGCCTTATGAATCGAAACCTACATTTTGCGAAAAATGTAGAAACTATGGGTTAGTAAAAAAAATACAATAAATAGCCATGTAGAAAAACCTTCAAAACATGCTCAAAAGAATATTCTTGTTGAATACATGATATATGCAAAGTTTGAGAAACATGATGAAGTTTAGTGTAAAAACATAAGCCACAAGCATATTCTAACATATATACTATCATAGCATAATAGAACCATCTCATGTGTAACCCTAATTTATATTTGAGCAATGTATATATAAATATCGCATAATCCAATATACAGTAAGTACCACTTTTAGGGCACCATTATCATACTTACAATTCTTTAATCTCATCTTTAGTAGATACTCATTGACAAGGAAAACCTTCACATTAACAAGTTTAAACATGTAAAGCAACTTAAGGCAACAATCCACATTAAAAATCTTTCATTACAAATATCCTTCATAACAACAAACTTAGTAGTATCATCATTATCATAATCATTTATTTACACATTATCACATAAAAGAACACACCATAACTACTTTAAAAGCCTACTTGTGCAATTCATTGATGAAGTCCCATACCCCCACCAAGACAAAATAGTCTATCCCGAGAAGATAGTTCATCATCATTCATTGTGGGTTTAAGCCTTAACAAAAATATACCATGTGAGAAAATCATGGAATCTGGTGTTACTCATATCGAAAAGAGAGATCTACTTACCTTAAGGTAGAACCATTAATTTAGATTAGGTGGATCTACTAGCTAATAACCTATCTAGGAAAATAGTTATGAGATAACGAGATTGCTGTTGGATACCTCACTTCAAATCATATGGGCGTATATTTCAAGGGATTGCTACTAGAAACCCCATCTCAACTCACGCATGAGTTCCCATCTCTATCACTATTCACGTGCTAGTAAGAATTATTCCTCACGAAGTACTTAACATTCATTACTTTATGTAATTATTATGGGAGAATGAGATTAATACCAGATACCTGGCCTCAACTCACGTATGGGCATCCATCAAAGCCCAAAATCATTCATAGGATGGCTCATATATTAAATAGGTGAGGATGTCCTTTCTCCTTTGACAGACCTGATCATGAAAGATGTACCTTTTGTATGGGGTGAGGAGCAGGAGAAGTCTTTTCAAGCCTTAAAATTTATGTTGAGTTCGAGACCTTTGCTCCAATTACCCAACTTTGATAAGGCCTTTGAAATTGAATGTGATTCTTTAGGTTTTGGTATAGGTAGTGTATTGATGCAATAAGGAAAAATGTTAGCTTTCTTTTGTAAAAATTTTAAAGGATTTGCTCTCGAGTACTCAACTTATAACAAGGAATTGTATGCACTTGTGCGAGTGTTGGCTCACTGACAGCACTACTTGTGGTAAAATGTGTTTGTGATAAGGATTATCTAATGATTCCATGAAATCATATTTGAATGAATGTTTGGCTTGTTCCAATAAATTGACTATGAAGTTATTCCCAATTGATTATGTCAATACCAATCATATGCTAATATGTGTAGTAAAAGTATCAAATATATTATAAGCACTACTAAAGTGATTCATTGAATCCATAACCAAGGGCATGTCATCCATTGGGACAAATCCCAAAATGCTATAAAAGAATGAACTATGAACATATGTAACTCATTGAAAGAAGTGCTCATAGTCCATAAACGATGAAATGAAGCTACTATACTAAAGTAAAGAAGTAACATGAGTTATAACATAATTACAGGGGTCTAAATTAATCAAGTGGCCAGAATGGGTGTTAAAGGAAGTAAGACAAGTCTTACTTACACCTAAGCTACTATGTTAAAAGAATACTCATGAATGAAGGTGTTAGAATGTGTGATACTAGTCTCATTAACACCTAAGGATGATATGTAAGTACAATTGACATTTCATCAATGTAAAGTAAGGATGATATGTAAGGACAATTCACATTTCATCAATGTAAAGTAAGGATGATATGTAACGACAATTAACATTTCATCAATGTAAAGTAAGGATGTTATGTAAGGACAATTCACATTTCATCAATGTAAAGTAAGGATGACAAGTCATCGAAAGAGTAAGTAAATCTCAATCTAGAAGAAAGATTCCTGATACTTGACTCAAATCTATAAGATAAAGAAGATAATGAAAGTGAGATGAGGCTACCACCGAGGTGGATAAGTAGTCTCATTAAGTCCCTAGTCTTCGAACTATGTCTGGCCAACATAGGAACTAGCCATTGGTTTCCACCTAAGAGATCTAGGTATGTTCGGTTTCCCAAAATTCTATAAAAGAATGAACTGTAAACATATGTAACTCATTGAAAAAAGTGCTCATAGTCCATAAACGATGAAATGAAGTTACTATACTAAAGTAAAGAAGTAACATCAGTTATAACATAATTACATGGGTCTAAATTAAGTAAGTGGCCAGAATGGGTGTTAAAGGAAGTGAGACAAGTCTTACTTACACCTAAGATACTATGTTAAAAGAATACTCATGAATGAAGGTGTTAGAATGTGTGATACTAGTCTCATTAACACCTAAGGATGATATGTAAGTACAATTGACATTTCATCAATGTAAAGTAAGGATGATATGTAAGGACAATTCACATTTCATCAATGTAAAGTAAGGATGATATGTAAGGACAATTAACATTTCATCAATGTAAAGTAAGGATGTTATGTAAGGACAATTCACATTTCATAAATGTAAAGTAAGGATGACAAGTCATTGAAAGAGTAAGTAAATCTCAATCTAGAAGAAAGCTTCCATGATACTTGACTCAAATCTAAAAGATTAAGAAGATAAAGAAAGTGAGATAAGGCTACCACCGAGGTGGATAAGTAGTCTCATTAAGTCCCTAGTCTTCGAACTATGTCTAGCCAACATAGGAACTAGCCATTGGTTTCACTTTGGCCGGTGTTTGCACCCTTTTTCGGTGTGGGGCAGACACTGTATTTCATGTTAAGCTTAAATGATATATGTTTTTAATGCTCACGACATGTTTTTGGTTCAATATAGCCGTGAGCAACTCCTTTTTGGTGTGGAGTGACCACTTTAGATGGATTCGCCTTAGCCGGGAATCACCCCTTTTCAGTGCAGGGCAGACACTAGATCTCATGAGTAGCTCACATGATCTAGAATCATTTTAACTGGTGAATCACCTATTTTCGGTTGGGGGGGGGAGGGAAGATACTCATTTCATGTAAGCTCTCATGATCTTATTCCTAATAATGTCTCTATTAATGTAAAGGATGATGATGATGGAACGTATGTTCAAAGTGAGCTATGAAGAAGAGCTTAAGAATGTCGATTGCCAATACGACACTTATGAAGTTTCAGCGAATAATGGGTAAGGCCAAATAAGATTTACTTATAATGACTTCTTTTATGATGCAAATAAAGGGGAATATAAACATAATAGTTACTCCAAACTTCATTACTTCATAACATGAGAATGATGAAATAGGTGGCATAGCCAATAGAGACTGGCTTATGAAGCATTAAGGAATGCTTGATGTAATGAATGAATTGCTATAATAATATTCAAATCATTTCCAATGAAGTTTGCAATAAGTAAAGGGCATAGCTAAAAATAAGTCTTCATTGAATCAAAATGATCAAAGCCGCATAAAATATGCTTATAATGACTTCTTTTATTATGAAAATGATCATAGCCAATAAAGAATTCAAATATACTTATTCAAAATGATTAAGTAATGTATTTAGCCAATAAAGATTGGATTATAAATACTTCATGCCCAAAGTAAGCAAGAGCATAAGTTTTAATGACAAGCCCAAGAAATCCAAAATGATCAACTTATGTATTTAGCCAATAAAGATTGGATTATAAAGTTTTCATGCCCAAAGTAAGCAAGATCATAAGTTATAATGATATGCCCCAAATAACTACGCACATTATGCAATCAACTAAAGAATGAGTATAGTCAATAAGTAGTGACTTATAAATATATTCATGCCCCAAATTATAGTTAACTCATTTCCTTAATCTATTGAACTACTTACTTGATTTATTGTGGGTATGGGACTACAATGAATCATTTCAATTGTAAGTAAAACATAGGACCAAAGGACTTATTGAACTACACAACAAGAAGAAGGAAAAGACTGAAGAATGATCTAAGTGTACAAAGAGAACCTCTCGGCCTAAGAGGATCAAAATCTCAAATCCTCGCCCAAGTGCTTCTAAAATTATGTTGATAACACTAATGGTTGGTAATCATATAGACAATGAGTTGTGTGTTTTTAATGCATTGAAATACATCATATTCATACCACAATTCACAACTAACGATTAAGAAAGTCTAGTGACTGCACTTTCCAGAAATGGCATGTTGTTTAGGAAGAGCTTTCCTTGATCATGCGTAGCCTTATGTGTATGTGTGCATACACCCATACTTAGTACAATTGGTGTACTAAAGCTATAAAATTTACTATTTTTATAGGTGCAGTTCAGAGGAAAGATTGAAGAATCTTTGCATCAGTTTGGACACAGGCTCTCCAGACCATTTGGTAGGTCCTCTTGATTTTTAGAATGCTACGGTTCTAGTCTAGCATTAGTATTTAGGCATAGCTAGTGGATGTTGTCCCTAGAATTTCTTTCATACATTTAATCAAAGATTTGTAGTAAGGCCACTTAGGCCAACTACTATGATATGTTATTATTTGATTTGAATTAATTCCTCAATTGTTAGATGGTTGTTTCTTTATGTTGAGTTTAGTATATGATGAATTGATGTAATAAGTATATTAAGTCTATGTATAGTTCATACGTTTAAAAAGTTTTAAAATTTCCGCAAATTTAACTATATGAATGTGATGAATGCAAGAAGAGGCTTGTCTGCGACCTCTGAGAGGTCAACGACGTTGGTTGCGATTCATATTCTAGAATCTGGGTCGTGACATCTTTATGCCATTCCATCGAAAGATTTCCCGCACATCGTAGTACATCTTAGTGGTGCCTGGATTAATAAAATATGTAGATTTATGAGCTTCAGCAAGAATGTGTTTTCTCAACTCACCGACATCAGGAACACATAATCTACCTTGATAGACAAGTACACCATCTCCCTCTTGGAAGAAAACTTCCACTCTATGATTGTAGTCTGTACCCTTAAGTTCAAGAATGATTTGATCATTGTCTTGCTTTTCCTTAACCTCTACTCCCAATGAATATTCAGCACCATTTTGAAGTGTTATACAATTGTGTAATATGCTCATAAGGCAAACTCCCATGTTAGAAAGATTGTGAACATCCCTCACTAGTTTCTTCCTGAACATGGGCTACACTACTCATAGATAATCTGCTAAGACAATCTACTAATATATTTGTATAACAAGATGGTAATTCACACTCATATCACAATCCATAAGGAACTCGAGCCATCTCATTTGGCGAAGCTCTTTATGGTGAAAGCATATTGAAGGCTCTTATGGTCTATGAACGCATCTACTAGAACACCATACAAGCAGCGTCTCCAAATCTTTAGTTCAAACACCACTATTGCAATATCGAGGTCATGAGTCAGATAGTTCTTATCATATACCTTAAGTTATCTAGAAGCATAAGTTATAGTGATATCTTGGTGCATTAACATATAACCTAGGAAAACTTTGGATGTATTGCAATATATAACATAGTTATATTAACCCTTTAGTAGAGTCAAAACAGGAGTTGTTGTCAACATGGTTTTGAGTTATGCATACCTTTTCACAATCATAACCATCAAAATTTAACCTTCTGCTGAGTCAATCTAGTCAATGGTGAGGGTATGTAAAATCCTTCCATGAACCTTCTATAATGACCCAATAAACTTCAAATATTTATAGCACTGGTAGGTCTAGGCCATTGTTTTATTGATTTTACCTTCTAGGGATCCACTTGAATTCCTTCACTAGACACAATATTCCCAAGGAAGGCAACTGATTGTAACCAAAATTTGCACTTGCTATATTTTGTAAATAATTGGCGATCTTTTAGAGTTTGTAGAACAACTCTCAAATGACTTGCATGTTCTTTGTCATTCCTAGAGTAAACGAGGATATTATCAATAAAGACGATAACAAACAAGTCCAAATACTACTTGAACACTCTGTTCATGAGATCCATGAAAGCTGTAGGATCATTTGTTTTCCAAAATGACATAAATTCAAATTCATAATGGTCATACCGAGTCCTGAAGGCTGTTTTTTGAATTTCACTCTCTCTGTCACTAAGCTAATGTTAACCTTATCTCAGGTATATCTTTGAAAAATAACTAGTACCTTGAAGTTGGTTAAAATAGTCACCAATCCAGGGGATAGGCTACTTATTCTTGATGGTGACCATGTTCAATTGTCTATAGTCAATAAACATTCTAAGTAATCAATCTTTCTTCTTCACGAACAACACTGGCATACCCATGGAAAAAAACTATGTCTAATGAAACCCTTATTTAGAAGGTCTTTTAAATGCTCTATCAATTTTGTGAGCTCACACGGAGCCATCCTAAAAGGAGGAATAGAAATCGGTTGGGTATCTGCAAAGAGATCAATTCCAAAGTCAATTTTCCTTAATGGAGGAAATCCGGGAAGATCTTCTAGAAACAATTTAGGGAACTCAAACTAGATGGTAGATAAAACCCTTTGAGATCATATTTCTGTCCTTGAGGTAAGAAATGAATCGACCACTAGTCACTATGCTACAACTATTCCATTCTAAAATTGGTTCATCTTGTAACTGAAAACGAACAATCCTAGTTTTACAATCAACCGAGGCATGTCAGGAATATAATCAATCAATGCGTAGAATGATATTGAAGTCTTGTATTTCATACTCTACAAAATCTATTGAGGTGACTTTATAGTAGACTGTGACATGGAAATTTCTATATACCCATCTAGCTATAACTCAGTCTGTGGTAGGACTAGAGACTGAGAGTTTCTGGGTAGTTACAAAATAGAGAGTAGACCTTGGATCTAACAATGCAGAAACAGTAAGATAAAAGAATTGTAACGTACCAATGAATACATTAGGAGAACCTCCCTTATCCTGGCCAGCCTAAAGAGCATAAAACTAGTTCTGCTCTCACCACATCAAATGCATCCTTCCTTTCCTGCAAGGAACTCGCCCGGATGGTTCTTACTACAATTACGGCAAGTGGGGTAGGTTTTGGTACCTGAAAAATTTGGCTGAGACTTAGAGCTTGATGCCCTACCTTTTTTAATATACCTATTCTTCGAGGATGGAACACTATCTGATGAATAGACAGCGACTGAAAAAATTTTCTAATTCTTTGAGCGATTTACACCACCCAATTTCTGCTAGGAATATTCATAGTTCCTAGTCCTAGACTTCTTATTCTCCTTAGCCTGTTCCTTAAGCTTATCATCCTGAACCTGCTGAGCGTGAATCATGAGCCTAGAGATACTCATACTTTCAAGCAACATAGCGTTTCTACACTTTGTCTTCAACAAGTTCGACACTACGTAGAAAAATTATCCATCTAAGCTCTGGAATCAACCATATAAGGGGACTACATTAGGTCTTTGCTAAACTTAAGCCCATACTCTTGGTCCGTCATAGTACCTTGTCTGAGGTTCATGAATTCATGAGCCTTTGCCTCCCTCATATCCCTTAGAAAGAACCTATCAAGAAAGGTTTCGCTGAAGCAATTTCAAGTGATAAGAACGACATATGTACCCCCTCCCCCCACCTCAGTTTCTTTCTACTGAGTATACCATATATGAAACACATACTTAAGCTGGGAAGGTGCTATCTCAACCCAATCATTCACAATGACTTGCATCATATCTAGAATCTTCTTGATCTGATCCAAGAAATTATGGGGATCTTCACCAGTTTGCGATCCTAAGAACTCAGGAATATTCATCCTAACAAACTCATGGACCCTTGCTGTTGTTGATCCACCATTTACATTAAGATAAGCTTCAACTCCTTGATTGTTATGGTTGGCGACACTCTGAGTCAACATCTGTTGGCATTTCAGAGTTCAGCATCGGAAACTTTCTTATATGGGAGTGGTGGAACTATGTTAGCGTTTCTAGCATTCACATTCCTAGCGTGAAATCTATGAGGAGATATGATCATTGAAAAATAGAACGTCGAGTTAAAATGGAATTAGATCATACCTTACACACAATAAGAGTAACAAGAAAATGGAGTTTTTCTAAAACACTTTGTAGCCTCTCTCTCATTAGATATGGTACAGTTCACATCCTTGAAAGGTACTCTACTTAATGAGGCTTTTCAGACATCCTAGGACACTTTATCTAGTGATCTGATAATAAGTTTTTCATACCGTGAGCTACCCCCGAGTGGCGGACTAGGGACCTAGGACAACAAGTGATCCCAAGCTAACCCTACTAGCATGATCAAGAGCATACTAAAGATAATAAACTGATGCAGAAGCTAAAATCATAAAAAAAAAATGAAAATATGGGGAATACCCATAAACTAAAACTGAGATATATGAAAAATGATGAATTTAATACAAGGAAGATATTAACTAATACTAAATTGAATCTATCTATGTTTTAAATATCCTCTAAGTGACAAGAAATGTTGGGATATTCCCCAGCTAACCCTAGCAAAACTTAAAGTAAAGGACTAAGAATACTGAAATAGAAACTCATGACTATTGTCCTCGGAAAATGAGGATTCACCACTGATTTTTCTAAACAAGAGATCAAAAACCGATCTAAGCATGATCTTGATGTTTAGAATCTAAACCTATATCACGAAGATACAGTACATGTATGTGTCAGTACTTTAAAAATAATGATCATTTTGGGTAGAGAAAAGCTTAAATATCATATAAATGAACAAGCACAAAAGCAAAATAATATTTTGAAAATGACATGAATATAGAATACTGAGCTAACTGAATGCAAGGACCACATTTATAACATGTTGACTTAATACTAATTAATTTAAAAACATGGTCAATGTAGTAGAGTCTGACTAAACCATGGGAGATACTAATAACTGACAATAAAACTTCATGAACTAAGTGTGGAGTCCGATGTACATGCCCCATCGAGAGGATTCAATACGCCCCACAAAAGGTGTAAAGGCATGCTGGTGTGATCACTAAAATAATGCCCACATAGGGTACTTACAACCTATGTGGCTAGTAGTTTTGATATTATTTGGGTACGGTGCGCCCTAGTCTAACTCGGTATTATGTTACTCCTAATTAATAAAGTGGTTAACACATTATATTTAAGTTTTGTAATACTGGATAATTCAAAACAGAGCATGCAAATTGATAATTCAATGATTAATATGATAATGATTCATTAACATGTGAGGAAGGTATAAATGAATTATAGAAATATTTGACCTGCATGTGTAATACAAGAACGAAAGAAATACAAATATCGGGTTCTAAAATTCATGAAATAAACTTAGTAATAACGTGATAATCTTTCTTTGGACACAAAAACATAAGTAATTCATAGTGATATGTTGTAATTGTAGAAATCCTAGGTCTATTCATATTGAGGAAATCAAGAATTTGATTGAAAATTAGGGACCTAATCTGTGAAAAGAACCCACTAGTAAAATCCCAAATACTTGGTGATGAATTCCACAAAGAAATCTTTCGATATCTGGGATGGAGCTTATGGAACCTTGTTGGATTCAAAGACTAGGTTTCTTGATTTGTTTACTACTTTTATGCTTTAATTTCTCTAAGTTTTCATTAATGATTTGACTTATCTAAGTTCTAGTTATGTTTCTAGGCTTAAACTGACTAAATCTCACAATTTAGTGTCTAAACAATGTATCTTAGGGGTCCAAAAAAATAGGAATAGACCCAATGATCCCCGACTTAACTGTTGTCAAAATGATCAACGGATCTGTTCCATGGACCATGATCGACAGACCTGGTCCACGGACCGTGGTACTACCTAAGATTCATCATGTTCTTTCGTCGTTTGGTTCAGAGAATGGGTTTTGTAGGCAAAGATCAACCAACATGGTCCACGGACCATGGCCCTTCATATGATTTGTAGGTCCCGACCGTTGTTTGGGATCTTCGGGTTTTCTGTGGACCATGTTTCAATGACCTGGTTCATGGACCGTGGTCCAACCTATGATCCGTAGGTGGCACTTGCACTTCTGGAAATCAGCATTCAGGTCTATCTAGGATACGGGGTGTTAAATATGTAATATCAAATGTTAATAAAATTTATGTACTTAAGTATTATAGAGAGGTACAAAAGTTAGTGGAAAAGAAAAAATAAAATAAAAATAATGTAAAGAGATGACTAAATATTACACTGAATTTTGTTGTATTAGAATTCATATTTAAGTTTTATATACAATTCCCTTAATATAAAGTTCAAGAAAGATAGTGTAATTATTTTTTTTAACATAGTCATGCTACATTTTTTTATGGTTATAATTCTTTATACGTTTGAAACATTTTGTCTTAGGGGTTACAATTTCAGCCCATATAAAAGAAATGAAATCATTTCTCCATAATAAGTTAAGTGGATCACTCATATTTTTTTTGATTGCTTAAATATATTAATATGGTCTTCAGTCTATTTAAGCTCAAACAAATATGAAAAATATGGTTAGCATGAGAATCCATAACCATCCCATATAAAGTGAAATGAAACATTTTTTTTTTATTTTTGAAAAAACAATTATGGTATTTTGCTGGGGGGGGGGGAGGGGGAGGGAGTAATGTCTTTAAAAAAATAGTTTTTTATTTATTTTTTGAAAACAAAAAATATTAGGGGTAGGTTGGTTGAAGGTGAGGGGTTTAAATTTTATTTGAAAAATACTATTTTTTTTATTTTGGAAAAACTAAAAAAAATTAGGGGTCGATTGGTGAAAGGTGGGTGGGGGTTCCCGGGGCAAGTAGGTAAAATGTTTTATTTTTTGAAAAAACATAATTAGTTTTTTGGAAAACCAAAAAAATTTAGGGGTAGGTTGGTGGAAAATGTGGGCTCCCTGGGGGTGGGGATGCCTGTGGTTAGGGGTAAATTTTTTTAATGAAAAAAATAAATTTATTTAAATGGGTTAGAACCATTTTGCCCAAACCATAATTGCTCATATTATATTTGGATGGATTGTAAACCACACCATTTTTTCTTAATCCATATTCAACACATCCAAATCTCATTCAATCCAATCCAACAATTTGTTGCCCGTAATTTTTTCTATAGAAAGTCAACTTCTAACAAAATGTACATCAATCAATATGACAATATTTTTATCGATATATTTTGATGTAATGTCTTTTACCATGGATATTACGTCATTATTTGCTTGTCTTTCTTTTCCGTTTGAACTCATAATTTTGATCTATAAATTTGATGTTACACCACCTTGATATTTTATAATATTTTTCTTTATATGTATCTTTTTTTAGCCAATTTTTTTTTTTTAATTATTAAAACTTACGTTTAGTAATTAAAATATATTTGTTCCTCTGATATAATAGATGATTTATTTTTCATTAAGCATTAAGAATATTAATCCTCCAATATCTAACACACGATTTTCATAATATAATTAGTGAAATGTTATATTCTTATATCAAACATACATAAAATGGGTTAAGTTTTTTTTTGAAAAATAAATTTTATTTATTTTTAGAAAACAAAAAGTTTTTAGGGATAGGTTGGTGGAAGGTGGGGGGGAGGGGCATAGTGTGGGAATTAATGTCTGTGGGGAGGGGTAAATTTTTTAAAAAAACCAAATTTATTTAAATGGGTTAAAACCATTTTTCCTAAACCATATTTGACCAAATTCATATTCGCCTATATTATATTTGGATTAATTGTAATCCGAACCATTTTTTCTCAATACATATTCAACCCATTCAAATTAGATTCAATCCGACCATTTGGCACCCCTAATTTTGTCTATAGCAAGTCAACTTCTTGCAAAATGTACATCATAAATATAACGATATTTTTATCGATATATATTAATGTGATGTCTTTTATAGTGGATATCATGTCTTTATTACTTGTCTTTCTTTTCCAATTGAAATTTGTAATTTTTTCTATAAATTTTATGTTACACTATCTTGATATTTTGTAAGAGAAAGTGACCAAATGACCTCTCAACCTATTAGTCAATTCTCAACAACACACCTAAACTTTACGGGAGTCCTATTACCCACCTGAACGTCTTATTTCTGATATTTTATAAACCTTGAACGCTCAACTTTTGTCATACCAATATATACACATATGTTTGAATACACGCACTAGGTGGCCCATTTTATTTAAATTTTATTTTCTTAATTATTTTAGATACAGATACAATAGACCCCACTTCTTTTAACTTATTTTTTTTATTAGGTTAAATTCTCAATTTCAAACATATCCACATGTTTACTCTTGAATGGAGCATCAACCTTTCTTCTTCTTCTTCAAGATTAATAATGTCTAAAACTAAAATTAAAAGTAGATAAGGAAATGGTGTCTAAATCATTGAATTTTGTGAGACTCACCAATCTTCAACCTTGAATCTAATATCGATCCTAGCCACGGGGATGAGAGTCAGGAACGTCGGACCCTACATTTTGATAAGATATATAGGCATGAGTATGTGTAAGTACAAGAACTTAATAAATATGATAACAGACATAAACATCAGAATAAAGTCATAAAGCATAATCATTGCACGCAGTGGCGTAGGCAGAATTTCCATCGAGGGGGTTCAAAATGATAAGCAAGTACGATAATAGTATTAATAAAAATAGGGTGAGTCAAATATAAATGGGTCGAATCAGATATAAGCAACTAAAAAAATTCAACTCCACCTCAACCCAAACAATAAAATTGAGTAAGTATATATTTAAAATATAAGCACGAGAGTATATTTTTTGATCCTATAAATATGGGTCTTATTAGTGTCATTGTTATGTATAAACGTTATTCAATTTTAAAACTAACAAAGGAATAATTTCTAATCCGATCATATTGTAGCAATAAAATTTGTGTCGAGAAAATAATTATTAAGATCGGAAAATATCATGACAATCATATTTATTTATCAATCTTAAATGATTACTCTAATTTATTTAATCTTACCTATAATTATATTACTTATTAATCTAATATAAATTAAATGTTTGACTTGAAATGAGTATGAGAGAATGTATTTATTTAATTTTAATTATGAAAACTTAAAAAACATTGTAAGTTTTACTTAATTCTATAAAAATAAAAAAGAAATTTCTTTTTAATATCTAATAAAATACTATAAATCCCAATAGATTTTCAAACCAAATAATTTTTCATGTATTTAGAAATAAAAATTAAAATCAGTTTAAAATGGGTAAAAATTGTTGTTATCTATAATCGAACACAAGACCTATCATACAGAGGGAGCCAAATCTTGAACCCCTTTACCACTGAACCAAGAACTTCGCTATGTTTAGGGGTTCATCACTTATTATATACATATAAATCGAAAACTTGATCCTATATATATCGTGTAATTTTTTCAACGATGGGGGTTCGGATGAACCCCCTTGGATCCATGTAGATCCGTCCCTAAATGCTCGTAATAGATCATACCAACAAATAAGGAATACTTTTTGAAGTAACCTCAGTTACTTGTGGCTCATTGTCTTAATTAAGCTTGGGTGAAATCCTATGGAGGCGTAGGTTGTGGTTTTCACCTTTGTTAATCGGGTGTTTTCCATGTAAAAAATATTGTATTTGTTATTTTCCGCTTCTTTACTTTTATGATTAGGTTGCAGGTGAAATACGTAACATAGTTTGTTTCAAAGGAAAAATCAGAGTGCACAAAATACCAACGAGTTTGAACATATCTATTTTGAATCATTTCATTTATAATAGCTAAGATTTCCTAAGTCTTAAAATTAGTAATTTACTAATTATTATTGCCTTATTCATGAAATACATTACTAGCTCATCATTCTTAGATGCTTTACCATCATATTTCCTATACACATAATGCTATTTTTCTTTAAATTTTCTTCTGGGTTTTAAGTTCTCATTCTTCAGTTTTGTGCTATATCTCAAGTTGAATTTAATGTCTATTTTGCTACCATATATATCGTTTAATGTCTTGTAGCAAAATAAAAGATTTAATAGGATAACATACATCATATCATATATCATATATTATCCAAATGCATTATCCATTTAAATGTACAATTAAAGACCTTAAAGAATATTACTGAAGTGTAGAGCTCCAAAGTATAAAATTAAATTATTATTTTACCCCTGCACTAATTAAAAGAGTACATCATCTCATTAATTATTAATTATATTTAAAACATTGATTATCTCTTAGCTATCTGAATATTAAAGAAAATGAAAGACAAAAAGATGTGTATCACCCTTCAAAACCCTCCTTTCCATTAATTAATTTCTTAGAACTCTTGCCTCTTCTTTTGCCCATTTTGGATGAAGATGATTTTTTAAAACTTATAAATACTAATATTGAGTAATATCAAAAACGCGTATGATGAAATGATTTTTTCAAATTAATGAATACAGATATTGAATATTACTTTTTATGTCCCTAATTACTTGTCAATTTTTAATTGACACACCTATTAAGAAAATAATTATTGACATAGTGAATACCATTTTTTTCCTCTATTCTTTATGAAGTAGATGCATTAAAGACTTATGGTTTTCAAAACGCTCTACTTTTTTCAAAATAATTAATTGAGAATATAGTATGTATAAGAAAGGGATAATGCACAACTATCCCCATCAACGTATGCATGAACTTATTTTATAAGTAATTTTCTACCCCTTATCGGCCTACGTGGCTCTAGCTTGAAAAAAAGTTAACCAGCATTGGACCCAAACGATAGTGCCACGTAGGCCGAAAAGGTGCAGAAATTTTTTAATAAAATAAGTTTGGGGTAAATAAGACCTTAGTATAGTATATGTGTGTCTGAGATTTCGGGTATCGGTTGAGAGGGTAGTTGTGTATTATCCGTAAAAGAAAACTTGTCCTTTCTAGATTTGTCAAAACGGACAAATAATTAGGAACAATTAAAAAGCGAAAAATGGACAAGTAATTAGGGACATAAGTAGTAACAAACAAGCGTATGATGAGAGATTAGTTATACAATTGGTAATCGCAAAATCCTTACTATTATTTGATATCTTCTTCTTATTTTATTTTTAGATTTCATGATTTTCTATTTTGTTGTTTTCTGTATAGTAATCTCTTAATAGAATTATCATTTTTTTAAAGCATCAATTTTTTTGACTTTCAAATTGTTATGAAACAAAAGTCTAGTGCTTCAAGATACTTAAATTCATTTTAAAATATTTGAAGTTATAGTTTTCAAGTGACATGATAGTTTTTACATCTATAAACTAGGTATACTATTAATGTTTTTTAGTTGTCATATGTTCTTTTAGTGTTGAGTGATGGTATTATATTTTTCTTATTATGCGTCAACTAAATTGAGAAACTAGATGAATTTTTACAATCTCATAATTAGTGATGTCCAAATTCTTGCTTTTTAAAATTATATTATATAGGATTTGTACATAATATGTTTTACGTATTACACACTATAATTGCATATAATGATCCATTTGATTGTTTATGCATGTAGGTGTGAGGACAAACAATATATGAAACTCTAATCATATGAGATTCATAAATTAGCTTCTAAGGTGAAGACAGTGGGTGGTGTTTAGTGTGATGTAAATGATGTTTTCTTTCTCCCTTGATGTATTTTTTTTTTAATGCTTGAGTTGGCTTAGGATATATTTGAGAATATGCGTATATTAAATGTATAATACAACTTTTTCTTTCTTCTTTAAATAAGGAATAAGGGTTTGCCTTTTGTTTGATTTTTATGTCTCGTCAGTTTCTATCGTAAAAAAGATTGTTGTGAGGAGATTTTTGCGTAAATGAAGATTTCTTCCAATTAACAAAAAATTAAAAATATAAATAATATTGCAATGCGATATTTTCTTCTATTGGAAGTTATTAAAGAAAGAATAAGTATACGTTGATTTTATAATTAAAAAAAAATCCCGTCGTTCTTTGTCACTCAAGCAATACCATCTTTTCTGTTTGATTTTTTCTTTAAATTTGTAGTCATTTATTATTCTTCATTCTTCCTCTCCTCTAATTTTAAAATAAAATACACAATATTTATGTCCCCAAGTGAAGTATTGAAGTTTTAAAAAAGATGGTTGAGCAAGTGCAACTCCAATAGTCGTGCAGTTGATTTTTTCAGTATTGTGGGTGAAAGGCAAGTTGTCGTTCTAATGAGTAAGTTTGTTCTTATGTCAACCTTCCTTCTAATCTACATTAGTATATTTCTTCTTACTATTTATTTTGAAGTATTCTTTGAAGTTCCTCAAAGCATCTTTCTGCAGGTTTATTTTTATTGAACTATGAATTTTATTAACAATATAATTATGGTTAGTTTGTTAGTTATGTTAGTTATGTTAGTTAGAGTGTTAGTTAGATGTCACATCAAGTTAGTTAGATTTTTGAAAGTTAGTTAGTCACACATTTTGTATTTCATATCTTTTGTATTTGTTGGATATAATACTACAATTGTGTTGTATATATATATGAGAATCAATACAGGAAGATGTGAGTTTATCTTCTACAATTCAACACATACGATGCCTCCTCCTTCTTCTTCTTCTCCTTCTCCTTCTCCTTCTCCTTCTCCTTCTCCTTCTTCTTCTTCTTCTCCTTCTTCTTCTTCTTCTTCTATCGATCGTTATGGTTCCTTTCTGTTTTGGTGTAGATCACCATTGTTGATCAACTTGATAAATTTTATATATAACCTCATTATTTCACAACGTGAACATTTATATATGACATTTTTTTATAGACTATTTTCAAGTTATAATATTAGAGTTATACTTCTATAACATTAAATATTTAATATAACATTTTACAAAAAAAAAAGGAATAAACAAAAAACTGTTTATGAAAAAATAAAAAATTAATAATTAAAATAAAAAAGAAATATATGGGGGTTAATTTAATTCGAATTGATAATAGATAATCAATAATTAGCACGATTTAAGGAATTCAAAATAATTAAGATTATTTAGTTTCCTTAAAACATTCAAATAAGTTAAAATAGATTTAAATTTTGATTTTTTAATCCCGATTCTCTCTTCGAATTTCAGCAAAAATTATTGTAAATGTTGCGTAGCTAAAGTGTTTTTTCCGTGAAAAAATATTGATTTTATTGTGATGGACAGCAATTTATCAATATTAATTACACCTTGTGGAGGATGGGATCCTTCAGGTTGGTACTTATCATTGTTTAATGATTTGCTTCTCGTAATTTTTGTTCATAATAGAATTTTTATTAATTTTATTTGATAACATGTTTTTTCAAGTTAGTATACTGGGAAAAGCATGGTATAGTTAGAAAGTGACTTAATGTATGGATGAATTCAGTATATACGTTTTTGTTTTACTAAATTTGAAAAAAAAGAGTAACTTTTGAAAATATAAATTAAATGTATAATGTTGAGTTAATTGGATAGTAAAAACCTAATGAAATTGACATTACAGTGTTTTTAATTATTTGTAACTCAAATTATTTAGAATTTTGACAAAATGTACCAAAAGTGTTGTAGGTTGTTACGTTATTTAATTTTTTTTAATTATTTAAGTTTTTTCATTTGTGGATATGTTTTTTTGTGACAAGAATGTATTATTTGGAAAGAAAATTGTATAAATTTGATAAACGTGATGATTATTGTATGAAATGTACATTAATTAGGTATGAAATGTGAAATATTATTTTCTTTTATGAATTATTTTTTGAATAGCACTGTTTGGATTATATTTGATGGTAAAATTTGACTTGTCTTTGTATTTTTTATTTGTATTAAAAATGTGTTAATTGACTATGAAATGTGAAATATTTTATTGTAATTAATTTGTATTATGTTATACTAATTTTTATTTATTGTAATGAAACAGGAAAATATGTTGATTTTCAGATAGAGGGGATCATATATGATGCCTCTAGTCTTTATAGTAGTCTAGTAATTGTGATACATCAAAACTTAATATAAATGTTAATATAAACGATATTGAGATAAAATATATGGTTAGTGATAGGTATCCGTCCACCTGTTTGTATTCACAATAACGTTGGTGTGAGTGTTTTTAGGTCAAAACAAAGCTAATTTAGATTTATTTACGAAATATCTATTGTGCATCACTTTGAATGATTTTGAGATGTATAATCAAGATTTTGTAGTTGTTTCGAATAGGATAATTTCTGGAGTTACTATTACACAAACTAACATATATTTATTATCCAACAATTCCATCAGCTTGAGGGAGTGAATTTAGACATAGATGTCGATGGAAATACTTGATGAGAACGAATGATGTAATAAGTGACAATTCTATCTTATTTGTAGATGAGAATCAGATTTACAAGAATAAATAAATACTTATGGAGGTGATGGAAAATCTTTAAGTTGTCCAAAAATTAAGTTTTTCTGTATCTCGTGAATACATCTACGTAAGTAAAAATTCTTGTTTTAATGTGTCTTTATTTTTGAGTATCTTTTCTTATTTGTAAAAGAGTTATTACCTGAAGTGTCCTGCTGATAATTGTTGCTGGATGATGAAATCATCATGTTTGTACAAATGAAAGTTATTCAACATTAGAAAGTACAGTGCATGGTGTTCCACTAACATACATGCAGGCGTGTAGAGCTAAAGAAAAAGCGATAAAACTAGTGCAACGGGATCCGGACGAATCATATGCAAAACTACTAGGTAGTTTACGATCTAAATTATGTATTTAATTTTATGAAGTAAAATATTTTAAATTGTACAAATAAAAAATTTAGCAAGCAGTTTGTTTATAGAATGAGTTCACATTATCCATTTGGTATCCTTTATATATCCATTTGATATCCATTATGTATGTAATTTTAGTTTAATTGATATTCCAGTTTGTATCCTTTTTGTAGCAAACTAGTGTCATTTTGGTATCATATTGGTATCCTTTTGTATACAATTGATATATGTGATGTTTTATAACGTTCAGATATATGATTATACAATTAATTGAAACAACTAAGAAAACTTCAAGGTTATCAATACATATTGGAGCAAACATATCCTTGATCGGTTTTGAAATTAGAAAGGAAGGAATGTGATAAATTCTTATATGCATTTGTTTGCATTTGAAGCATGTATTAGAGGTTAGGAGTATTGTAAGCCAATTGTTGTTGTTGATGGGGGTAGATATGAAATGTTAATATGTTGGTACAATGTTGACTGCTTGAATATGGGCTCACAAATTACCGTTGATTGATCAATGAATCGACCGATATAATTCAGTCTCCCTAGAAAACTCATTACTTCATTCTTAGTCTTTGGTGGAGGCAAGTCTTGAATATTATTCATCTTTGAAACCGCTTCTTCTAACTATGAATCCGAGTAACTTCCTTGGAGGTACTCCAAATGCACATTTGGTTGGGTTCAATTTTAAATCATACATATGTAACCTGTCAAAGAAAGTTTTCAAGGTGTGTCAGATGATCCAAAATCTCTCAGAATTGTATGATGACATCGTCCACATACACTTCAATTTCTTTGTAATTCATATCATTAAAACTTGATGCATAGCTCTCATATAAGTGGCTCCGGCATTCTTGAGGTCGAGTAACATCACTCGATAATGGTAAGACTCCCCAAGATGTGATGTATGCTTTTTATTTTTCAGCATCTTCTTCATCCATTAGAATCTGGTCGTATCATGCAAAGCAATCCTTAAAAGATTTGAACTCATTCTAAACACAATTGTCGATGAGTTGTGGATATTCGGTAAGCAGAAATTGTCTTTTGCACTTGCTTTGTTCAGATCCTGATAATCCGCAGATATACTTATTTTTTCATCTTTCTTCCTCTGTAGAAAAATGTTAGCTAGCCAAGTGAGATACTTGGTCACTTCGATGACCTTCGATTCAATCTACTTTGTGACCTCTTCTTTTATCCTTCAATATATATCGGGCTAGAACTTTATGGTTTTATTCTTTATAAGACAACATTCTGAATTGATTGGAAGCTTATAATGCAAGACAATATGAGTGGTTAACCCTGGAAAATCATACAAGAACATGCAAACATATCGATGTATTCTTTGAGGTGCTTCACTCTTTGTGTTGCTGCCAAATGGACCCTAACTCGGGTTTCTCTGACAGACTCCTCATCTCCCTAGTTTACAATATCTGTCTCATCTAGACTAGGTTTTTTTTATCATTTTGAAGTTACCTCAAATCCTGAGGTGTTTAGGCATCATGATTTACTCATCATATTCTTAAATTTATGTTCGTTGACCTTACTTGGTTCGCCGTTTTAATAACATCTCATGACATTTACAGGTTCCTATTCATTTTTACTGAAATGAAAAGTAAGTCAACCATGTTAAATAGAAAGAGTTTTAATGTATATATTAGAGAACGATTCACAAAGACAAGATAATCAATTTAAAATAAATGAGGATTTCATTAGAATTTCAAAACGGCGTACAAACTTTGTCATAAGTTGTGATTCATTTTGTTTTAAAATATTATGATGAAAAAAAAGGAAAATAAATTGTGATTTCGGCCCACATCCTAAAAACACAGATTTTCAAAAGTAAAACCTAAAATCTTGTCTTTGTCTAGGTATTGTGGTGAATTCTACCAATACCACATCACTTTCTTTTTCATCAAAAAACCTTCCTAGCACTTCCACTAAACCATTAATCTCAGGCTCTAAAGCTTTAACAACAAATGACTGGTACAATTCTTAAATAAACTTTGGTATATCACAGTCATGATTCTTCCTTTTTTTTTCTTATTTAGAGAACTCTTCCTTGTGGAGGGTATTAGCGGAAATTTTTAAATGGAATAGGATGGAGTTCGTATATGCAATCCAAATACTTAACGAAGCGACACCTAGGCTCAAAACCTCTTCTTAGCATAATCGTGGCTAGCAATTTATACACTAGTTGCACTGTTACTTGAGGTGTCCTATCTTGAAAAGCATCATTCATTATCTCCACCATGTTAAATTAATTACCTTGAGAGGAATCTTCAATAACGGGAATGGAAAACCAGGGTAATTATGTCCACTACCTCCACCATGCATGACGATTTCTTGATCCTCCTTGATGAACTTCAAAAGTTGATGCAATGTGGATGGGACTGATCCAACATCATGGATCCATGGTCTTCCTATATATAACTTGTATCTTGTACATATACCCATCACCAGGAACTTATTGACGAATTATGCAGGGCTATTGTACCTCAGAAATCCAAGGACTTAGGCTAGAGCCTCAATTAGTGACTAATGTTTAAAATGTTGTTTTCCAGTCCTATAAAATTTAATTAACTTGATTAGGAAGTACTAAAGCCTAAACATCATGAAATGACCATGATGTCCAGAGAGTGAAATTGATTTAGCGTGCCTTTACGTTTTTGAAGGGGTTTGAAGAATCGTTTGAAGGTCAAACTTTGTAAAAATGCTTAGGGTACACCATTGAATGTTTATAATTAAAATATCAAGATAGTATTCTCCAAGGAGAACCCTAAGGTCCCTCAAAGATTACCCAAACCTTTGACCCAAAAGCTGTTAAAAAACAACTTGACTTGACGAGTGCAATAACACTCGTCAATGGACTCACACCCCGTCAATGGACTAACACCCCGTCAATGGAGGTCGTGAGTCCATACATAGAATTCTGGAGACTTTGCTCCATTTGAGGACTCTATGATCTAAACCATGGAATGCAAGGATGGGCCATAGATGGATTGACGGACCGTTAACCATGGGCGTCGTTTGGGGCCTGCACACTGGTGCAACCCACGACCATGCTAAGGGTGATTTGGTAAATTTCACCCTTTGCCATTTATATGTACGGTCGGTCTAATTTGGTTATTTTAGGTATATTAAGGTATTTTAACTCATTAAAATATTTTTCACACTTTAAAATTCCAAAACCCCCAAAGACTCCAACTTCTCTACTGAAGTTTGTCTCTCAACTCAACACCCCCATTGAACAAGAAGATGAAGCTTTCTCTAGGGATTCAACAACAAGTATTTACTTAAAAAATATATGAGTATTGATAAGGTATATAGGTATTTACTCTTGGGGACTCCTTTCCCCAAGAGGTTCTTAAATTATAGATTTCAATATCATTAAAAAACCTGGTTTTCACTCAATTTCGTGGGTCTTCTTCCAAACATGATTATTTTTGTCTTGATTTGATTAATAGTGATGAAATATGATTTTTTACGAGTGTATTGATGTTTTAACTTTGGCTTTGCCCTAATTTCCTAAAAGACTCATTAATATCCATGTTCTCCTAACCCTAACTTATAGATTTAGTTGATTAATAATTAGGGTTGATGTATTTAAATGTGTTCTTGCATTATTTACTATTATATGATGATGATGATGATGACGATGATTGAATTATTTGGTGAATATAATTTATTTTGGGATCAAGTCTTGGATTAGTTCCTTGGAGGCCATTAGTAAGACTTTTATGGTCATGATCACCTTATTAAAATAATGTTGGTAAATGTTGATCATTTGAAGTATGAATGATGAAGTTATGAATGTATGATTAGGCCATAAACATGATGGGTCTGAGATGATGATAGGTATATTATTATAAGGGACTGAGGTGATTCCCATATGCATCTTATTTCTATGTAATGATGTAATGTCCTCACATATCGTTGGGTTGTGATGAAAGGACTTTCTCATCTTAGAACCTAGGATCTATGAAAATGTTATATGAGGGGCTAAACTCCTAAGACCTCTGTTATGAATTAAAATTAAAGAAGACTTAAAGATACTTCAAAAAGGGAATTTAGCTTAGCATCGAGTGAAATTAACAACAAGAATTGTCCCTTCCTAAAAATAAATTATGTTCACCAATTGATCTCATAAGTTGGTAACTACAATGGAATTGGCGTAAAGAGGGCTTTCAGTAACAACCTCCTAGTTCCTTAACTATGAGACCCATTAGGAAACTTTGCTAGTTGATCTACGTAGGTTCTATTGTCATGTATATGTCCTACCTTTGACAAGTAGGATACCCTTCTTTCAGTATTAGTGGTTGACACCAGATTCCATGTTTATCGCAAATGGTGTAATTTAGGTTATGGAGTGGTTTTCTAAATTAAAATGAATTAATTAAAGTAAGAAATTTAACACTAACTTGGATTAATTAAGTGGTGTTACTTAGTGTAGGTAGGGGTATGTACTTTTACCTAAACATTGCAAAGTGGACCTTGACGGGAGTCTTAGGATGTGTTATTATGGACATATGTTATGAATGAAATGCATAATGTTGATCCTATATAATGTTGGTCTTATATGATGTTGGTTTCACTTTATATACATGATGCTAGTCTAAATTGTTATGTATGAGGTTTAGTACACTCGTTATGAGGTAATATGAGTTAAAGGAAATACTTATGGTCTCTTTCTATTTTACTTGGTTTATGTGGGATTTTGGGCTTCACGTACACATTGCACTAGTTGACTTGAATAACGATTATGAGTAATGTATTATGATGTATTGATGAAGTGTATTCTAAAATGTGAAACGTTTCTTATGGCTTTATTATGATTTAACTATTGAACATAAATATGAATATATCTTATTGTTGTTATATCATTGTCTTGTATATGTTCTTGGAATGTGCATGAATGTTTTTAAATTTAACTTGGCATGCTATTAAACAACATGTCCCTTTGTTCATGTTTTCAAATGATATACTTGTATATGTTTCCATACTTAGTACATGTGGTTGGTGGAAACCCATATCCTTCTATTTTCCGTACAAAGTTTAGGTTTGGGTAATTAGGAGATTCCACTCCTTTCTTTAAGAACTTGGATCACTATCCCTAAGTTGTTGAGTCCTCAAGTGTGAGGACAATGATGAATACTCCAGTTTCATATTTCCTATTTCAAAAGCTTTATTGTAATTGCTATTATGAAACATATTGTAATGATGTAACGGATATGTCCAAAATATTGTACTGTTATTATTAGATGGTCATGTGAGACAATTATAGATTCCATTTTGATATATGTGAAGTGAAGTTGAACTTCAAAGAAAAGTTCTAATTTTCCACTTTTTAGTTTACCTATGATGCAATGATGTATGCTAAGGGTTCCTCTAAGGATTCTTTGAGGACGAAGGCACAAGTTACATCTAGGGGTAGTCTCTGTTCATGATAGAGGCCCATTTGGATACTTAAGTCTGCCTTCACTATGGTCACTCTTGGCGCACCATCAAATGGTCTTATATTATGCGATTTTGATGAATTTTTCTAACAACATAATTCAGATGAGTAAGAATCGATAATGGGCATATATTGAGTCCTGAGCCATTATCAATCAATACTCGAGCTACAAACTTGTCCCTACATTTGACGGTGATGTAGCAAAGTTATGCATCAGTACTTCAAGTGGAAACTACTCTTCCCGAAAAGAGTTTTGAGGACACACAATGAAATGACTTACCACAGTGTCATGAATCTCCCCACTTGTTCCTGGTGGTATGTACACTTCGCCAAGTTGAATCAATAGTGCTTTTTGGTGGTACTCAAAACTTATTTGTAGAGCCTAAACAAAAATTTGAGCTTGAGTCTTTTCTAAATTCGTATCAATGGAATACTCCTTAGGCTCCTTAGACGCTCAAAGAGTTGGTTGTGTGTTTCTTCCAAAGGAGTGAAAACTATGGGAGGATTTCACTTGAGGTTGAGTGGGGTAGATTGTTGGCATTTGGGTTTTTTGTGCTGGATTTTAGTATACTGGTGCATTGGCTTGGTATTTTTGTAATGTATTTTGGTAGGTTGCTAGTTTATTTTGGTAGATGGGTGGGGATGGTTGGTAGTTCTATTGTAAATAGTAGATTGGAATTAGAACTTGTGGAGTTTTATAGATTGTGGAGTTTTTTTGTAATTGTTTGCGGTGGAGAATTGATTAGAGTTTTTGTTCTATCCAAAAGCGCAAAAAAATTGACGTGGTCTCCCAAGTAGTAAAGAGGCTCTTTCGATCCGAATTTTCATACCTGAAGGACTTCGAATAAACGAATACAAATCGCTAATGTCCAAATAAATTAACTCAAGCTGTAATTAGTTTGAGAAATTTTTGTAGACTAATAATAAAACACTAGTAAGACTTAATAACTTTAGCCAAGCAATTTCAAATATGAAAAGTTCACAATTCAGAGAGGTATCGGGATATACCATATATCAATTTTCTCTATATGGATTTATTCTAGTATTCATGGGATTAGCGTCACTGTGGGTTAGCAAGGTTCATTTTATGATTACGATCTTATCACCTCTTATCATCTACCATCATTGATAACCTGACTACATCATTGAGCGGGGTTAGGTATTAACCAAAAACGGACCATTAAGCATTCATCATAGAATACAACTGAGTGCGAGATGTAGGTATAAAGCCATGATATACATAAAAAAAATTATAATTCACCCTAGAATGAGCACACCTCTCACATTTTTTGGTTCATCCCTCTATTCATGTTCCAACTTGAAGATTGGACACAATGTTAATCCTAATGTTAATCAAGCATTAAAATATTAAAATTAGAATGCAATGATAAATTATAAACTAACCCATATCATTCTAAAACAAATTCATATTAAACCATCAACAGTAGATACAAGCTTAGAATAAGGGGTTTAAACTACTCATAATACAAATCATAAAGATAAATTGTTTTAAAATCCTAGAGGACTTCACCAATATAAAAAAGAGGAAAGAAAACCCTAGAAATAGGAGCAAAATCGTTTTTAATGTGGAGCTCCCAACCTTTTGGAATTCAATGCGTAATGAAATGACATTGAAACTATTTGTAGTCTAGAATAAAACACGTGGACTAATTTTGGTGTCTAGGTCCGCGACGGGGACTTGTTTCCTCTTACATATATGAACATTGCTTAAACTACGCTGCGACGTGGTCCCTATTGCAAACTCCTCTGCTAAAAGGAGTTCCTATCCTGCACGGGCAAATTGGTTCCACGACATGGATGTGCTTCTGTGTAATACAATTTCCAGCTTCTTGGATATTTTTGTCTTCCATTTCGTCTTCTACTTTTTGAACTTTGTTCGGGTGTCCTATTTTTGCTCATTTTCCATTGCTTTTCCACCTAAATCATCTAATCATATTAGACAGATGAAGTAGCATCAAAATTCTCATAAAACCTAACTGCGAAACTGTAAATGCCCTCGAACTAGAATATATATATTGGGTAAATTAATTAGCATATAAGTACGCCTATGATCACCATAACAATTTAAAACATTGTTCATCCTTGAAAACTTTCACACTTTTAAGCAATCGGAAAATCTACTTCTCGACTTCTAATAGTCTTTCAGCTTTGGCCGCAACAACTATCGTAGTTTCACTATAACATGACACTACTATGCATTCATAAGGAACGCTCAAGCAAGAGAATATATCCTGAAGAATAGAATCTTCTATGTAGTAGTCTTATGTAAAACTTTTAAAACCACATATATATTAGTTCTCAAATATCACCGAATATTTTTCCTCACTACAATTGAACACCCCAAATCACTGACATAAAAATTTTCACACCAAAAGGGTGAGGGAAATAGACTACACTCATACCCTTCAAAGAATTCACTTGATTTAACCAATGCACCATAGGCTGCCCCTCAAGGTCGTGCTTTACTATTTTTGAGGAAACATAATTTAAAGATCAATTAGGTCTTTTTAGGGTTGAAATATAGGCTAGGGGACATGTAGGAAATACTTTTAGGATATAAACTGTGTCTGCATTGCTAAGTGCTTCAATGCAAAACAATTCAATTTCAGACTTTCTTCTAATAAACCCAACTTACATTTCTTTTCTTGGAACCATTTGGCCCCTTGGTGCAAATTCATCTCTTTTCTCTATTTTCATTCTCAATTCAACCATTTGTCCCCATCATGTTGACTTTTCTTTTCCTTTTATATATATATATATATACATATCAATAGATGTTTTTAATTATGTATATCTTTTTTGTACAAAAAGAGGAATAACTTATGTTGGGGCGAGCCACTTAACTTCCACTTTCTTATTTATTGTTCACACCAAGCGCTTAGGATCTTTTGGATCAAGGTGGGTTCGGGGAGGCACACTCAAGGCTATCAAAGAATTGCATATATCACTTCCCAAATTCCTTATCCTCTTTTTCCATTATGCAGAGACATCGAGAATGTTCTAGACCTCAATCAATAGCTAGGAATGCACAAATCCTACACACTTGGCAACATTCGACTCGAAATAGATCATTGTATGCTATTTCTCAATTACTGACATAAATTCGTTTTAGCACAAACGCGTCAAAAGAGTCATGTAAATGATCCTTTATGTCTTAACAAAAAGTTATGCAATGTTCACATGTGTTGATATAATTCAAATCAATTGTGTTGCCTCAACCAAAACAAACCCTATCAACTAAAATGTATAAACGAACCCTTAAGATGATCGTTATTCATCTATCGTAGGCTGCCTCGACTCAACCATGAAACCAATTCAATTTAAAGAATTTTTTTTTGTTATTCTTTTGTATGGTATAACGGGACTTTCCTTGTCTAAGCAATCAAAATCAACTACCAAGGAACCCAAACAAAACAATATACACAACAAAAACAAAAATAGAACAACAAACAACTAAGAAGCAGCTATTTACACAGAAATGAACCCCACCCCACACTTAACATTCAACACTGTCCCCAGTGTGGCACAATTCAAAAAGTAAGCAAAGTAAGGTTGGAGGATTTCTCTGATCAGTCATCCATATCGTCAACACTGTTGGCATCCTCAAGAGCCAAGAAATTTCCTTCCTCCGCATCTGAATTGGATTAAATATCCAATTTAGTCCTTTTTTTGTCCTCATAAATTTTTAAATCATCCCAAACCATCTACAACAATTCATGTCCTAGTCGTAGCATTACCTTTGAATGTTCATTCAAGGGGTACTTCACTGCAACCTCATCCAACTGTTCTTGAGAGGAAGCTCAACACCCATTTTTATGAAACAACATTTCCAAGACATACATGCATTGTGTGATCATGTCATCCCTCCTAGGACGTTGTACTGTTGTAGGAGTGGATCCATGTACAGTTTTTGACCCCTTTTCCTTGGTGACATTGAGGGGTGTGGTAAATAGTGGTGCCATGTAATTCATGTTCTTCTTTGGGACACCTCCCTGCCTGCACAATTTAGTGATTAGTACACCAAATGCATACTTTCTCTGTCGGTGTACTCTTGCGCATTGTCAATTTTAGCACCGCTCTTATGTTAATAGGTAGGTTCTTCATCAGTGCATAAACATGGAAAACGCTGTCCCGTGTCACCTTTTTAAAGTGTAGACCCAAAAACAACAAATTTATGATGATCTTAAACCACACCCCGTCCTCCCTAATCATTTTGGGTTTAGGGTTGTACTGATGATAGCCAAGATGCCCATGCCGAATCCATTTGGAAGTGGATCGGACCCCACACAAATCATGAAGAATCTATTGATACGGGGGACTGATGTTGATCCCCATGAGAACATCGGAAGGGGAATCTCCGGTCCCTAATATTTAGTTCAACATTGCCGGTGTCAAAGGGACCTCCATGACCTGCATTGTGACATAATGAAAACATGCATCAATATTCTAGTTGGCGTAGAATTCCCGCAGTATGCTAAAATTTCGCTGAGATGATTTTTAAAATGAAATACATGTGCATCTCAAGAAGACAACGCACAATGTGTGGGAACTCTCTCTCCAAACATATATCCTCAAGAACCACATTGGAGAAATATTTAGATTTCCTTTTTGATTTGAACCATTTGTTGCCCTCTGATATGATTGCTTTTGCCCCATAACATTGAGTTTGTCCTCTTAGGAGTGCGGGTGTTAGGGGAATAGTGGTGGCCGTTCATACTCTCTTGCGGGTACTAGACGCCACAACCTTGCCTGGTCTTTGTGAACTATACATGGTAACCTGCAGTCATAGAAACTTCATATCAGTCACTGAGACTTAATAATGGAGGGAAACCACACACTTACTTTCGAGCCCTGCTTCACAAACAACTGGGTACTTAGAATTCCCACTGTCATTTATATCATATAATTCACACCATTCACCCCTGCCTAAACAGACTACCCAAACACTTTAGATTCTACTCAAGACTTTAAAATAACATATAAATTTGTTATGCCAAGTATTTCAATCAACCTTCATCGAATTGCTACTACAGAATTAAAAAGCCCCACTAAGTAATTTCCTACAAAAAAACAAATTCCTAATTGTACTCAACCTAGTGACACCCAATAGAATTTTAAAGCAACCATAATACACCCAACAGAATTTTAAAGCAACCATGGTAACATAGAAGTATAAAATCACAAATAAACCAACAAGTAAAACACAATACGACAACTCATCAACCACCCACATAAAAATTAGCTTTAACTTTCAAACATCATCCAAAAGAAATAAACAAAAGAGTAGGACATATACCTTGTTTGTGTAGACCTAGACAAAATGATAAAATTTGGGAGGAATTCCAACTTCATGATAGAGAGTTGTTCTTTGAAGGGGTTAGGACTGAAGGGGAAAAGAGAAGAACTAATCGAAATGGGGAATTGGGGTTAAAGGGGAACAGAAAGTTATAATGGAATGGGATCAGGTTTTTACCCAATTATCCGGGTAAAACCCTACTTTCTAAGTAAAACGTTTTGAATGTCTATAAGGTTCGCGCGTGAAGCCATCACGGACCTGCCTTGTTAGTTGTTGATTTGTGGTAACAGAAGAAACAATGCATAAATGGAACATGTCCACGACGCGAAGCTGCGCAGACTCCTCTGGAATTTCAACTCTTTTCTATTAGATCAAAATGAAATCTATGATATAGAGGTATTGAGGACCCCTCTGGAATTTCATTGCACTTTCTGGTATGGGTGCATAATACCTTATGGGAACAAGTCCTCCACACATGGCTGTCACAGATTCCACCGATTGTGCCCATAGATCTTTCATCATTATGTATATGTCACGAATTCAACTGGTTGTGCCCATAGATTCCTTCATAATTATGTGGTCTATATATATATATATATATATATACATATATATATATATAGGGATATAGATATATAGATACATATATGTATATATATACATATATGTATATAGATAGAGATAGATAGATAATATATAGACATATATACAGATAGGAGAGAATATAGAGAAGATAGGAGGATATAGGATAATAGATAGATAGAGATATAGAGATATATATATACTATATATATATATATCTAATATATATATATATATGTATATATCTATGTAATATGTATATATATATATATATATATATATATATATATATAACCAAAATTAAAAAAGACTAGACTTTTAAAACAAAACTATAAAGCAAAAATTTTTAAATCACAAAGTCTAGGGTTTCCTCCCGTGTATCTTCTGATTTTACGTCGCAACACGACTCAACTGCTACTCATTGATTTCTCAAATCCTTTCTTTCAAACGCTTCTCAAAAAAAATGTTTCACTCTATGTCCATTCATAATGAACATCGATTGTTTCCCTTCATTCTATAGCTCTACAGTGCTGTGGTAAGCCATACTTTCCACCTCAATTGGTCCACTCCATTTTGACATCAACTTACCTTGAAACAACCTCGATGTAGAGTTAAACACAATATGCATATGATGCCATCATTTTCTCTCCTCTTTATAAGACAGTGCATTTTCATAGGCATCTAGCCAAAATTCTTCCACCTCATGATACAATCCCATCCTTTTCTTGTTGTCTAGTTATAGATCAAGGTTCAAATTCCTCACTACCCAAGACACATGATGTTCCAGTCCAACTTGTCGTTGACATGTTTTGCCTTACACCATGTGATGAGAGAAGTCCTATAAGTGTCTTTTAAGCGGTCATATAGGACCATAATGCATCATCAAGCTTCATTGCCCAATCGTTTGTTTAGGAATTCACCATTTTCTTTAGAATATGATTTCTCTCCCGATTTGACACTTCTACTTCACTACTAGTTTGAGGGTGGTATGATGCAGCAACCATGTGCCTGACTTTATATATAGCTAAAATGTTCTCAACCAAATAATTTATTAAGTGTATCCCTCCATCACTGATTGTTTCTCTAGAAGTTCCAAACCGAGTGAAGACGTGATTTTTTAAGAACTTCAACACCACTTTAGCCTCCTTCATTTGCAACATCACTGCCTCAACCCACTTTGACACAAGGTCCAAAACCACAAGTATTTATTCCATTAGATGGAGGGAATGGACCCATGAACTTCATCCCCCAAACATTAAATATCTCAACCTTCAAAATGATGTGCAAAGGCATGTCATGTTGAGTGGAAATAGGCCCCATACTTTGACATTTATCACAACTTTTCACATAATATGCACCATCTCAAAACAATATAAGCAAGAAAAAACCTTGAAGTACTTTGTGCGCAGTGCGCTCACCTACATGATGACCTCCATATGTAAACGAATGGCTACTGTCCATCACTTGTATCATCTCAAACTCTAGAACACACCTCCTCATCCTTTTGTCCAACTCTTGCAGATGTAGAGTTCATCACATAAGTAGAAGCGAGAATCATGAATATACTTTTTCCTTTGCTGTGACATTGAACCCAGTGGAAAAAATCCGCTAACCAAATAGATCAAAATGTCTGCATACCATGTTAGTTCGGTCACCTCTAGTTCCAACAGTTGTTCATCGATGAAGTCCTCTTTTATTTATCATTGCTCTCACATATGTGATAAACTCTCCAATCTTGAAAGGTGATCTTCGATCTCGTTATCATAAGCGTTCGATCCTTGATCTCAATGTCAAACTCTTTCAATAACAGAATCCAGTGAGTAGCGGTGGCTTTGCATCCTTATTTTTGAACAAGTACCTGATAGCTGCATGATCAGTATAAAAAAAATTAGTACCTACTATGTAAAATCTAAACTTATCAAATGCATAGATCAAAAATAGAATTTCTCTTTCAGTGAATATGTGACTGGTTTGGGCTGCGTTCAATGTTTTTGTTTCATAATGTAGTGAGTGAAAACCTTCTATTTCCTTTCCCCAATACTACTCCCAGATCCACATCACTTGCATCACACACCAGCTCAAAAGGAAGCTCCCAATTTGTGGAAGTTATGGTTGGGGCTGCACAACCCTTTTCACAAAAAATGGAGGAGGAAGCTTCTCAATTACTCCCACTTTGGCACGATCAACTTCCAACCCTTTCTTTGAAACCATATGGACTAACACTAACCTTTCTTCACTAAAAAATTGTACTTTTCCAAATTTAAGACAAGATTTATTTTCTTGCATCTAGACAAGACCCTGTTTAAAATCCCCAACCACTTGTCAAAAGACTCTCTAAAAATTGAGAAGTCATCCATGAATATATCCAAAAAAATTTCAATTATGTTATGAAAGATAGACATCATGCATATTTTTAAAGTGGGAAATGCATTGTATAGCCCTAAGGACATTCTGTTGAAAGCATATGTCCCATACTGGCAAATGAATGTGGTTTTGTCGTAGTCCTCTAGCTCAATAACAATTTAGTTGTATCCCGAATATCCATGAAGGATAAAATAAAATACTTGTCAAGCTAACCTGTCCAACATCCTATCAATAAATGGAACTGGATAATGATCCTTGTGGCGTTTTGATTCAATTGCCTATAATCCATCTGTATTCACCATATTGTCATTGTCTAGGTTGGAATACACTCATCATTTTCATTGGTGATAATATTGATCCCTACCTTTAGGTACACACTAAACTAGGCTTTCCTACTCACTGTCTGAAATTAGGAAAACAATTCCCGCATCTAGCCATTTATGCATCTCCTTGTGCACCACATCGTTCATCACTAGTTTTAGTCTGCACTACGATTTCACAATTGACTTGTGTCTTATCTCTATTAATATCCTAGCATGCTTAAAGCTTTACTGATGCCATGTATGTCAGCCATTTGCCAGCCTATCATTATTTTCATCCTCTTCAATATTTTTAGTGAAGCTTCAACATGCAATTTTGACAAATTAGAAGATATGATTAGACATAAAGATTCATTGAAACCTAAGGATTCATATCTGAGATGCGTAGGGAGATCCTTTAGCTCCAAGTTTTGTGCTTCCTAAATTTAAGTCTTGGGGGATGGTCCCAAGACTCTATTCAATGGTTACACAAACTTACGAAGCATACTATATATTTAGGACACGCAGGATATTGGAAATCTACTGGGCTTCAACGTCTCCCTTAATGTCTTGCTGAATCAGCACTTTTTCTAGAGGATCATTAGCATCAACATATTTGGCTTTCAATAATTGTAATTGCCGACAACTCCACATATATTGAAAGCAACTTCATTTCTCTGTAAACATCAAACACCTCAACCTTTTTATGAGGTCTCATTGTTAGCTTGCCAGTCGCTACATAAATCAATGCAACTCCCGTTGCTAGGAATGGACGTCCTAAAATAAATAAGACCTTGGATTCACGCTCAAAATCTAAAGTGAAAAACTCCACAAGGGAAATAAGAGTTCCAACTTGAACCAAGACATCTTCAATAACGTCATTTGGACTTGACACTGAACTATGAACTAATTGCAACATAGTTGTTATGTGTTTTGGACTTCCTAGTCCCAATATTAGGAATTTTAAGTCGACATCAGATTAATACTTGCACCTAAATTGTACAAAACCCTTGTCTTCACACATCTGCCAATTGTTATCTAAACAATGAAACACCCCGGATCTCTCAACCTGGCAGGGAGCCTATTTTGAATTCTAGAACTACACTCCTCAGTGAATGCCACTATATCATACTCAGCCAATCCACTCTTCTTGGTCACCTCATCTTTACATATTTGGAAAACTTAGGAATACCCCGCAACACCTCAATCAGAGACCAGTTAAAATGTACGTATTTGAATAATTCACTGAAATTGCCAAAACATTCCTTCTCCTTCTGCTTCTTTAATTTTTGTGGAAATGGAGAGTTGGTTTTTCTTTAGGTTCTACATTTACCATTTATTCACTTTGTTATGCTTCATCTACATGTTTTCCAATTTCTTAAGTGAGTTCTACCTTTGCTGTCAACTCTTCCATAGGGTGACCACTCCGCGTACTCATAACAATTACCTTCTTTGGGTTTGGGTCGATATTTCCTGGTAAACCCCCTTGTGGTAATGAATTTTGGGCACAAGCAAACTTCCCAAACTATTTCACCAGCTTTTGCTTCATCAATTGATTGTTACGTACATCTTTGTACATTTACCTTTATATGCTAGAATTTGTTTAGTATGTCCTCTACAATCATATCACTCTGCTAGGCAGTATGTTGACTACCATTGTGTTGCTGATTTCCATGGTTTTGTTGATGATACAATTATCAACTACTATGTGGTTTATAATTGTTCTATACTTGATGTTAGCTTTTATTACTACCCCATGAAAACTTTTGATGGTTCTTCCAACTCGGTTTGTAGGTATTTCAATAGCTCTAGTGATCCCCTCTTTCTTAAGCATTACCTACAAAATGAATAGATTCTGTGTTCGCTCCACATACCTCAGTACTGTGATATCCAACTCCACATATTCCACACCAATCTTGTGGGTGATGTACCAAATAAACTTGAGCTACTTGGTGTCCTAGTGAAATGTTGCTAAAATTAGTAGTAACAATATTTTATAATGATGCGATCTGTGCACACAAAGATGTCACTACATCCATTTCCAAAATTCCAACAATCTTCTAGACAATAGGTTTATCTCCTTCAAAATTCCACTCGGGGTCACCTTGAGAAATTATTTTAAGAAATGTAAACAACTCATCATATGTCTTCTTCGAAGCTTGTCCACCTATAGTAGAATCAAGTAAAATTTTTGTTTCTGGTTCCAACCCTTCGATGAAGGTATGGACCAAAATTTAGTTAGCTTGATGGTGATGTGGACAACTTAGCATCATGGATTTAAACATATCTTTAGCCTGGTACAATTTGTCCCCATTTTCCATCAAAAGCTCAATATGTCGCTTCTAAGCTTGGCTATTTTACCGGATGGAAAAAACCTTATCAAAAACATTCGGACAAGATCATCCAAAGTCATTATGTAATTTGTTGGCTCAGATATTAGACATCTTATTGCTTCCCCCAGCCAAGAAAAGGGAAATAATTTGAGCCTCACATAATTAGAGTTCACTCCAGATGGAGTGTATGTGTCACTTGTCTCAATGAAATTATGTATACATTTTTGGATGCCCATAAAAAAGTCCAGTTAATTACCCGTTTGTGTGCAGTAATTTCACCATGTTCTTCTTCAATTCAAACCTCCCAATGTGTGCATGTTTATGAATACTTCAGGTAACATTGGTAGTTTGTGGGATTTCCACATCCCTCACTTTCATTTCTGCCATTCCTGTTAGTGGGTCTTGATCCCCCTACGTCTACAGTTTCCAGATCCCTCACCATACGAGAATCAGGATTGTTTCATGTTCTTCACCTTCTTAAGTAATGAACAAATCTTTCTCGTTCAGATAGAGGCTCTACTAAATCCTTATTGTCTTCTAGTGCAAAAAACTAACACAACCTGGGAAATGAGGTGACAAGATCAACTTTTCAACACCTATACGAATAATTTATACACTTACAAATCAGATATTTTCTGATAAATAAATCCTCAGCAATGACGCCAAAAACTTCTTACATCCAAAAGCACACGCAAGTGCACGTGATCTCTCAAGTATTAAAACCACTCTTTTGAGCCAAATCTTTGTACCCAAGAGACTTCTAATCAACAAATACAAATAGTTAATGTCCAAATGAATTCACTCAAACAGTAATTAATTTTAGAATTTTTTTAGACTCATAATTAAACACTAACAAGACTTAATTACTTTATCCGAGAAATTTCAAACATGAAAAGTTCACAATTTTAAAAGGTATCCTAGGGCTATTGCATATATCAATATCTGGTAGAAAATGGATTCATTCTATTATATAAGGGATCATCTTCATTGTGGGTTACCAAGGTTAATATTATGATTATGATCCTCTAACCTCTACTCATCTACCATTATTTACAAGCTAACTACATCGTTGAGCGGGGATAGGTATAAACAAACAATGGAACATTAAAATTATCTTGCAATACACCCAAGAGTGTAATATAGGTATAATGTCATCCTATACACAAGAAAAACTAGAATTCCCCCTAGAATGAACACAAATTCATATTAAACCATCAACAAGAGCTACAACCCTAGAATAAGGGGTTTTAGCTACTCTTAACAAAAATGTCAATATAAAATGGTTTACAATAATATAAGATTTTACGAAGATAGAGAAGAGGAAATAAAATCCTAGAAATTGGAGAACAATCATATTTAATGTGGAGATCTCGACTTTTTTGGAATTCAATGTATAACGAAATGACACTTAAACTGTTTATATTCTAGAATATAACACGTGGACTAAATTCAGTGTCTAGGTCTGGGATACGACTTTTTCCCTCGCACATATATGCACATAGCTGAAACTACTCCGCGACATGCTCTCTATTGTGGACTCCTCTATTATGATGAGTTCCTTTCCTGCATGGGCAGACTAGCTTAGCGACGCTGATGTTTTATCGTGAAATACCATTCCTAGCTTTTGGGATCTTTTTCTCCACCACTCCGTCTTCTACTTTCTGACCTTCGTTTAGGTGTCATATTTTAGCTCATTTTACATTGGTTTTCAACATGAAAAATCTAATCATATTGGTTACAAGAAGCAACATCAAAAGACTCTTAACACCTAACTATGACAGCGAAAATGCCCTCAAAGTCGGTTATTTTAATGGAGTAAATTTGTTATTTGGTGTATAAAAAACGCCTAAGATTAGTTTTCAATGATAGATTCAGTCCCAAAATACCTTTGTGGCCTTGTAATTTGGCTAAAATATATAGCAGAGACATCCTTTTTCTTTTTCCAAGCAAATCCTTTGACCATGGATGGTGAGGATTTGTTGGCAACCTCCAAAGTAGTTGGACTTGTAATTTTTCCAGATTTGAGGCAATCCTCTATGGATTCTTCCATTCTGATCAGCTTCAAAAACTTCTTTCCCATAATGGGAAACATCCTTTCATAATACTCGAGCTCCTAATCTAGAATAAAAGCAGAAGTTATTTCGCTTTCAGTCATAGGTTGTAACTCTGCAACTTTTTTTTCTCTAGTTGCACGCGTATTCATGATAGTCCTTCTTGGTCTTTTGTTTGATATTTTCCATATAATTTAAGTTAGGGATAGTTTCGAGATTAAACTGGAATTTTTCAAAAAAATTATTTGCCAGAGCCCCCCACGTAGGCCATTGACGGAGTTCTTGAGATGTGAACCATTCTGATGCCTCCCTTCTGAGGCTGCGGCTAAACAGCCTTATAAATGCATATTTTTCCGATACCCATGATTTAGCACAATAAGATCGTAAGTGAGGTATGAGGTTCCCAATACCATTGATGATTTTAAATTTTGTGATTTTTTAACCTTCACGTATTTCAAAGTTACGGTGCATGTAAAGGTCCTCATACTCAAGTCTTGGGATTTTCCTTGAAGATGAAACATTTTTAACTTCTTCTAAAATGGACTCCTTCATGACTTCATTTCTTGTTCACATTTTTCTTCCCTCTATCTCCAATACTACTCCATTTTCTTCATAGTGATCTAGCTCTAGTTTAGTGGGAAAGCAAGGACACAGTTCACTGATTGTATAGGTTGGTGGAGTTTGGAATATTACGGAAGGGTATGCAGGCAGGCTAGGCAAAACAACTTGGTTATTAGATACAGAGGTGGGTTTTTGTTGGTTTGTGGATGTTTAGGGAAGGATGGTATGTTTCCTCCACATCTTGTAAAGTAGGGATGGTTCATCAATTTGATTTCAACACAGATCAGTCTTTACATATAGACAAGAAAAACTTAAAAGACATATATGTTAGTTTTTGTTTTTAAAGAGATATGCAAACAAGTTGACATTAAGGTAAACACACAAATGTCACTTTACTTCCAGTAGATTAATCCTTAGTAATATTTTGGGTGAACAGGAGGACTCTATTGGAGAGACTTCTTTCCGTAATGTCATTGGGATGGTCAACATGCATAGAATACTGTTATTTTCTTCCACTCATATACTTTTGTAGGTGAAATTTTTTAGAATATTTCCCTCATAAGGGTGAATAAAAATTTAAAAGACGGGGACCGAGCGTTGTGTAGGCTTCATACTTATGCACCAATGAAATTAGGCTCAACGTAGTTCAAATTACGTAGAATAACTTAAACATACCCTTCGCAAAATTGAGAGACAGACTAGGCTCGAAAAGAGATTCCTATGTACCCCCCATGGCGCAAGTCTCACATAGTTTTTATTACAAATAAACATGAAAACAAAATGTTAAACATGAGAGATGTGTTATATGAACCTATATCTATACCCCAAAACATCTTTCTTTCCTTTCAACCATAGGGTGACTCTCCGATTCTCTCAACGTCTGAACCTTCTTTTGTTTTCCCTTTTCTCCACATGGAGGAAGCTTTTCCAAAATTTAACTTCTTCATGAGCCGTTCAATTTAGGGTATCCTTGCAGACGGTTTACTAATATTAATTATATCTTGATTGTTTTTTGCAATCTTTGTTTTCACTGAGGTTGATTCCATAGCAATCTCAATAATTCTCTCTTGTAGAATCCAATCATTTTTGTTTAGTATTTCAATTCTCTTTTAGTCTAAATCGGTCCTTTCTTTAGTATCAATTTTTAACATTGGCTCTTTAGTTTCCTTGTCACTAACGAAAGGAATGGGTGTAACGGTGTATTGACATCTATTTAAAATATTCTAGAAAATCGATCTTCATGTGACAAATGAATAAAAATTTAGGAGATGTTTTGAGTAAAGGATTAACCTATTTTTTAGAAACTTGAACAACACTTTAAAATAATTTAGATGGACTTTGTTGATATGAATTTTAATATATACTTAGAGTTCGCTAAGAACAAGAATGGATTATTTTCGCTTTAGACAAAATGACACATCACAACACATATCAATTCTATCAAGCAACAAACAAAAAATTTATATTGCGCCCTAGATTTGTGACCTTCTTATGCCAAAAGTAGGCGTAACGTTAAATATAACGTGATTATGATACACTGATGCAAGCCATTTATTTATGAAAACTCGAGTTTGAGAAACAAAGACAAAATATTCATTATAATACCAAAACAATTGTCCAAAAAAGTGAATAAACAAAAAATATATAAAAAGACATAAAATAGCGACAAATCTAAGACTCAGCCTAAATGTTTTATCAATCACGCAAGTAGAGAATGTGACAATGACACTTCCGCATTTCTAGATCCTAATCCCGCATTATCCAAATAGTGCATTATAGTTTCCATTGGAGCCCACATTTCAGGAGTGAGCGCTTCGGCTCAAAGATGAGAATGCATTATCAAGATCGTCGTCCTAGCATCCTCCAAATCTTGTTCGCCTTCTGTACACATGCTATTGCGATCTTCTCGAGGCCACAACTGATATACTAGAATTTATCTTTTGGGAACATTTGTTAAATCCTTCATGAGAATGTTTTTCCATTCATGAAGAATCTATATGGATCTAATGTCTTCGAAGTTTAGTCCGTAGGGAATTTCAAAAACCCTCATGTTTTCTCAAAGAGGAAATATTTCTTGTTGACCAAACTGTTGAAGCACGCACACTTGATCATATATGGATGGAGACCTTTCAACTCAATTAACTCGATATAGTTGAACATCATTAATCTAATATAGGTCAAGGAAATGTGAGTGAAATGGATTCCATTGAATTTGATTACTAGTACGGGAGGCAAGATATACATACGATTCATCAGTCCAACTGGAGACACAAACCTTCTCATCTGGTCGTAAAAACTGTCAATCTAATTTGCATTAATAAGGCACATGTCATGCAGATTTTACACTTGTAAAAATATTCCATTAACCACATTTGTAAACGAAGATTGCAATCTTCAAAAAAGTTTGCTTCACCTCTTTTACATTTCCCTGGAGCATGAAATATTTCTACTAGTATCATGGGAAATAGAGTGAGTTCTTTGCCATTTACACCTTCAAAAAGTACAGATCCATATAACATATGTTGGTGCTAATATTACCATATTCTCGTGGAAACACTAAAGTCCCTAGTAAAACCACAACAAATGTGATAGGACGTCTAACTTTCTAATGAATATTAGTGCAAAAGAATTTTTCATGAACATTTTGTAACTATTTGAGTGTTCATACCTTTTATATATGTAATCTAGAGAAAGCCAATTATGTTCGAAACATCGAAGTGTTCGTTCATTTTCCAGTCTAAGTATCAATACAATTTCTTCCCTGATTGACTCTGTGGAATAATTTTACATTTTCCTTTATACTTCTTACTCGTTAAATAATAGATTTCTTCCAATATAGGTGTAAGTTCGAAGTCCTTGAAGCGAGCATAACAAAATCTGGAACACAAAGACTGAATCAATTCTGTAATCACATGTGCCTATATTAACCTTGAATATCATAGGCAGGCACTCCTACCTTCTTTCTATTTATTATTTTTTCACTTGGAGTGAAATTTTCCGACCAAACCTTTAATTTGTACTAGAAACCCTCGACCATCCTAGTTTTGGACACTTTGGGGAGTGAATCCATCAAATAAATAAAAATAACATGAACACGTAATTTCTAAACTCACTATGACAAAATTATGCTTGGATGCGTCTATCATTATCATGTTGCACAAACCATGCTCTTTAGTCGTTCGGTCGTGAAACACGTTGACATAAGGGTGGGCTTACTTAATGTGTAATTGATACCCACGTTGCACGAAACATGATCTATCTTATGTTTACTAAGATTTTTCTTACTTGACACAAGGTTCCCGAGTTGACAACTCGACTGACAAGGATACACAGTCACGCTGAAAAAGATCTATTCTTAATGTCATTTTACCCATAATCTTCAATATTACAAAACAAAAAATATTACTTTCAGCCATGACCATACAACTTTTTTTTTGTAGAAAGCCTCAAAGTAGTTTTTTATTAAATAAAAAAACTAAATTGCTAAAACTCTTAAAAAATTAGAAATTATTATTGTGGCCAGAAAATTTGGTCTAAATTTAGTTAGAATGATAATTTTCGTATGTTATTTTACCTTTTTGAGCATAACCCTTTATACCTTAATACATTTTGACTAAAAATAACTATTTCAAATTTTAAAAAATATTATTATTTTTTTGAATTTTTGGCCAAATTCTTGCCATTTAGTATTACCCCTAAGAAACAGTAGATTGGTCAATACCTTCTTCACGTGACTTCTTGAAACGTAAAAATTTCATTTTCCAACCCAACATAAGACCACATGTTGTTCACTTACTCATAATAATTTTTTGTCTTAAGTCATTTACGATCACTTAAAACTTTCCATATATTTCACTTGACTTTTGAACTTGAGCTTGCACCTATTGAACACCTTATTTATTCAAAAAATCATTCCTATTAGACACAAAATGTTAAAATGGCAAAAAAAGTGTTTTTTATACTCCTTGAGAGCGTATAGCAATAAAAAATTATTTTTTTATTTTTATTTTTATTTTACAACTTATATACTTATCTTTTTTTAAAAATAATAAAAAAATGAAAAATCCCTATCTTCTTCTTCACTGACCTTCCTCTTAAGTACGCCTGCGTCTCTTTCTCTAATCCTTTTTATTTTGTTCTTCTTTATAATTATTAAATTTATTGTTATATAGATATGAATCTCAAATATTCTATAATGTTCCATTTTCTTATAAAAATAATATTAATTGATTATTGTTTACAGTTGGAGTTATTATTCTGTATTTAACATGTTAGTGAGTAATTATAAATCCAAAATGGTAAAAAACTTTGAAATCACAACTGATTTCAAAGAAGAATAATAAGAAGAAGAGGGGCGGGGGCGGGGTAGGGGTGGGCTTGGGTTGGTTGAAAAATAATTTTTTAAATTTCATTTTATCTAATTGCCACGTGTGATAATTTGTTAGTTTTATGTTTGAGACACACACACTTATGTCTTGCACCAGATTTTCATCTTGTATTTAATAGGTATAATTTTTTTAAGGATTAAACTGTTCCATAGGTACTAACCTAAGTTAAGATGTCTAACTGAAACATGTGAACCATTTTAAAGGGCCGCATATGACTTAAGACAAATTATTATCAAAAAATTATTTCTGACGAAAACATTAATATGTACTCCGTGTACTTAAAAAGAATGGTCTAAGTTATTTGTTTTTAGTTTGTTTAAAAAAGAATGATTTATTTCCTTCTCTTTTTTTGGAAACACTTAAACTTCAGTTTTCCACGTGACATGTTTGAGACCACAAAATTAAAGACTTATTTGATACATTTGACATAACTTTAATTTATAACCACAATATTAAAAAGTCTTCTTTCTTTTGTGAATCTTCATTTAAAATCAAACTAGGTTTCTTTTTTTTTTAATCGAACTGAGTAGTATTTAGTAGGAGTGGCGATTGAGCGGGCCAAAATGAGTAAATAAAATATGTGCATTTTAAATAAATCTCATAGTTTGAATATTAAATTACAATATATCCATCTTTAGTTTATAATTACATTAATCACTTACAAAGTAACACAAATTGGATACATAATATATAGCTCGGATACATTAAAGAGTATCTCGGATACATTATTATATAAACTGAATACACAATATGTAGCTTGGATACATTAAAAACTATCTCGGATACATTCTAAATAAACCAGATGCGTAATATGTAGCTCGTATATATTAAATATTTTCTCAGATATATTAATATGTAGCTCAGATAAATTAAAGATATAACAAATTTTAGAGATATTTAGAAATAAGAGGGGATATTGGTAATAAAGGAAAATAAGACGTGTATTCCAGGTGTAAAATGGAAACTGCACCAAAATCATGAAAACTAATTGCATTGCTCTTGAAACTAACAAATGCAAAAAAGACAATTGAAATTGGAGTGTTCACTGGATATTCCTTACTCCTTACTGCCCTTATAATTCCTGATGATGGAAAGGCTAGTGCATCGCAACTAAAATTGGTTTGTAATATTTTCTCTAATTGATGTATAGAACACGATTGGTGTAACATATGACAGATATAAACCTTGATCGAGATTCATATGAGATGGGATTGCCAATTATTAAAAAGGCTAATGTTTAGCATAAAATCAATTTTATTCATTCTCCAACATTATCATCCCATGATGAATTCTCGAATGAGGCAATAAAAAGTAAAGTTACTTTGAATCTTTTGATATCCAACTTGATTGAATCAAAGTAGTTATCTATATTGCAAAATGACAATAGAGGAAGTTTTTATTTTTCTATCATTGACGCAAAAAAAGTTAGCTATCAAAATTACCATGATAGAATGTTAAAATTGGTGAAAGTTGGTGGTATACTAGGATATGACTATACACTATAGTTTGGGACAGTTGCTATGTCAAAGGAGTGTGTTAAGGAACAACGAAACCAAATATGCATCACATCATTTAATTTAGGCATAATACATATATTGGACCCTAAACTTGGTTTCAAATATTAACTTTGACCTCAAACTTTCATAATGAACAAACTGGCACTTTAACTATCCAAGTTTTAATTAAATAAACACATGAGTCCTACATAACACAATACACGTAGTACACCACATATGACAAAAAATGATATGTGGGATGACATGTAGGACATGTGTGTCTATTTGTTAAACTTTATACAAGTTTGAGTGTCTATTTGTGCACATCCAAAGTTGAAAGGCATAAATGTAATTTGAAGCCAAATAAAAGGGTATATTTATGTATTATGCCTTGAATTTAATATTTTTTTATATGCGGATACTCACATTCGAATTGCCGAAGTCCCTATAGGTGATGGAATCACCAAGACTCCAAAAAAAGTTGCTCTTTTGTTCTAGGAATAACAATTGAATTCCTTGTGATTGATGTTTAAAGGTTCCCTTTATTTACAAGTAAGTTGTTGTTGAAATAATTATTGTACTATTAAAACTTTCATCTCTAATTTAAAGTATTTGAAAAATAACTCTCTATTTTAAGAGTTTTCATATGTTCATATAGTTATTTGGGAATGTCCCAGATTTAGACTCGAGAGATGTATATGATTATTTAGCAAACATATTTCATCATGTTAGAAATTCTTTTTTCTTGTTGCAACTTCTTTTGGTGAACAATTTGCCTAAACTATGATACATCTTTGACTATGACACTTGTTCAATCCAAAATTTGTGTCAGTATACGTGATAACACATGTATTATAGTGAGTATGAATAATTTGATGTTAGACTCTTTGAAAGTTATGACTATAGAGATATAATGAAATTCAAAATCTTTTTGTACAAAGAGTCCTATGAACTTCTTATAATTGATATATGTTTCAAAGGGTTGAGATATTTTCTTTATCATGATGAGGGAATTTTTATACGGGGGTTGGGTTGTCTATTTAAATATTGTTTAAAATTTCTTTCGAAAATGTTGTTCTTATGTCTCTCTTTTGGGTCCTAATTCTGTTATTATTTTGACCTTTCCGAAAAATATTCACTTTTCAAAATTTCGCGACCTCTTGTTTTGAAAGTTGTTGTTCTTGTACAAATTTGAGTCTCACTTTTGATCGATATCGATGACTTAAAAAGTGCTCTCAATCGAACAAACATTAATATGCGGCTAACACAAGAATGAATGAAGTTATATAGGCAATATGTGATCTCTTGTCATCTCATTGTGATTAGCAAATTATCTAATTGTTTCTTTTGCAATGAGCATTGCACACTAGCGAAAGTATATTGTCTTTTTTTATTTAAGTGTCACTACCTTGTATGATGAACTTACTTTGAGCCTTGCATGACAAAACCTTGAATTTGCGTAGTTATAGTCTAATTTATTTAGAAAGGTATCATCTTGACATGATCTTAGGCAACTCTTAAGATTGTGTACCACCTTTCACATGTACCTCTTTTTTGACCTACCCATGAATATGTGAAGCTCTTTTGAACCCCCTTTGAGACCTGTGTCACATCTGAGGAGCACCCTCGTATAAGTAACCATTGTTATCATCCTCGAAGAGGACGTATACTATCCTCTTAGAATTAGTCATTACATTTCATAGGTTAAATTTGTAGAAATTTTAAAAAAAATTATATGCATATATTATGTGGGGTTTACATAGACGTCTCGCTTACACAGAAAAAATATACATAGGGATCTTACATAGACTTCTCGCATTTGAAGCAATACATAGGCTTCTACTTTTATTTCATATACATAATAGAAAGATACTCTAATGGGAAACGTCTCACATTTAAACCATCTAGATCGAGTAAAACGTTTGGGCATAGCCCATTCTTCATTACAACAAAAGCCACATATTGGCATATATAATAATAGTCTTCAAATGAAAGAGAAAAAGTTGACTTATCTTTAAGATTTAAACAACACCAAAATGTTGATAGTGGCATCGTCCTCCGAAGGTAAGGACCTACCAAATTTGAAGAATAAGAGTTCAAGTTACTTCAAGCGTCCATTCTAGAAGCTTAACGGCCGGAACCTACATATTTGTAGAAACATAGAAATATGGGTTAGTACACCACTTGTATTGAGTATGGAAACATGCACATGAACCATTTGAAATCATGCTAATGGGGACATTTGTTTAAAACAAGGTTAATTTACTTTGAAAAGCCTTATGCACAACCAAAAACCAATATAAGCCAATATCACATATGCCTTTAGACAAGATCATATACAACACAAGACCAACATAATCAAGTATAACAAAGTCAACATATACCATAGCATATTTGAGTACATAACCAAACCAACTTGAACATCATGATATAACAACAAAGCATACATAAGATGTTCATAACATTAAAACATATATAAGACCCTTACTCATAACTCACCATCAAGTCTATAAGTGCAATGTTAATGTAAAGTCTCATAACCTTACTAAACAAAGTAAACAAAATAAAGGATCACAAGCAATGTCTAGACTCACATAACATATCAATATGAGAAATCATCATCATAAATATCAATATAGACCAATAGCATGTTCATACATGAGAATAACATCATATAAGATCATCATCATGTAAAATCAACATAAACATAACATTTAATTTAAAAGATATTCGAAAAACCTTATTGGACTTCCCTCAAGTCAAGGTAGTCAATGTATAGGTAGAGCCCCATACCCTTACCTAGACTAAGTCAAACCCCTTAAGTCACCTTCGTTAGTGTTGAGTTTATTACTTTATTTTACTTTTGAGAACAATTTCCTTAACCAAGATAGACCACCGTAGCTAAATGTGGAATCCAGTTTCTTGAAACCCTACACTAAAGAAGGTGGACTACTTCCCAAGGTAGTACCAAACATGAACATAACACTCTAGGTGGATCCTCTATCTACTATTCATATGGGGGCAACATACTTAAAAAACTAGGACATAAACTTGGGAACCTCTTTATACATATTGCATTTTAATCTCCAATATCATGAGTACAATAGTGAACCTCCCTTCCCAAATTGGGAAGGGACACTGCTCACTACTAGTTTACTCGGTGTTAAGCTATAGTCCTTTATTGGAATGTATCTAAGTCATATTTAACAATCATAACATAGATTAGGCCATAGGATACTAACCCTTTGTATATTCAGAGTCATTAAGTCAGTAGGAATTGCATTTGAATGTTTTTTAATACAACCCTTATATGAGATACCAACAAATTATCACCATTATGTCATAATACAACACATAGGCAATTCATAACCAACCTTATACCATTTCATCTTAAATGTAATCTCACATTTTCAGATAATAAATACATTTCAATTAGATCATCATACCAACACCTACTTAATATAATCGTAAGATATGCTTCAATTGAACTTCATCGCAACGTTTAAGCCATCACAATTGAAGTAAAGGTTTATGATCACAAAGTCTTAAAAATTCTCCTTCAAAAGCCATCATCGTTGGTCTTACACTCGATCAAATGAATTTCGTCCATCAATAGGTGTAACAACATTATTAAATAGTAATCAACATAAGAATTAAGTCAATTGTATCAATTCTAATAAATTCAACATTAGTTCATCACCTACGGTTAGGGAATTTAGTTAATTCATAATCTATTCCACATGCTAGGTTAAACCATCAAGAACTAGCATAATTGAAAAATAATACATCATACTATAATAATAATTATCAATATAAACAATAAATAATACAATTTAGAAGATCAAATTCGGATTAGAAAGAAACCCAAATGAAATCTGCTTTTTGAAAACCAATTTTTGTAGATCACTTTGGGGAAAGGTATCCCAAAGGAAAAAGGTTCCCATACCTTGATATTTTTTTAATATTTATGGTTAAAAGTGTTCTTGTTGCTTCCCTAGAAACTGTAGAACTTTCCCTTCAATGGAGTCTTCTTTGGGAGAGAGAATGTAGAGAGTAGGTAGACTGATTTTTGTTTGGGAATTGTGGGATGTTAAGTTGAGTTTAAACTTAGGGTACGATATATAGTCATTTAACTAACTTTATTAACTACACCTTAACCCCTAATTAAACCCCAAAATAATTAAGTAGTTCAATGAACCATTATAAAAAAAGACAATGAAATGCATGCTGACCTAGGAGATGCCAACCTAATGTCCGTAGGTCAGCCGACGACCTGGTCCCCCCACCGTCCTGCACGACAGGAGCTTCGACGCCCTATAACTTAGGCGATGCTCTCTTATGTGGCAGGCGCAGGTGCTACTGCCTACACTGCCTCATTTGGTAGGTTTAGGTCAAATGCAAGGTTCTTCTCCAAGTACCCCTAGGTTTGTTCTTGGGGAGTCGTACCCGAACGTTTCGCCCCTAAAGATGCTACGACACTATTTTGACACATTTACACCAATTTTAATCAATTTCCAAGTTCTTAAACTCCGTGAAATTGGCTAAGGCACACTAGCACCTCTTTAACTAGTCATTGGACGTCATGGACGCTTCATGACGTCTTGAGTCTAAAACTTATTACATGAATCATAATTTGACCTTAAAAAGTATGACAAACCTTATAAACTCATTTGATTCTCTATATTACGTCTTGGACATTCGTAGTGTTACATTACCCCCCCCCCCCCTTAGGAAACATTCTTCCTGGAATGATACTAAAATCTTTGTAGGGAAAGATAGACAAAATACTAGCATCCCAACCATCAATATACATAACTACAACTCAAATCAACATAAAGACATGAAATTTACACATAGAAGATCAAAATATGAGAAATTTCATTCTAAACATCAACATAAGATCCATAATACATAATAAGTTACTTGTACCAAAAACGTATTTTAAGAAACATAAACAGGCTGAATATCATTTCATTAAGGTAAAAAAATACCATATACTCAAATAAGTGCAAATCAAGCAAAAAACATCTTTTTCACGAAAACTCCTTTTAGCCAAACTTTTACCATTTTTATGCACATCTTTGCAAAACAAATAAAATTCAATTTTACGCATTGTATTAGCTATTAATATGAACACCTTTATTAAGCAAGATATGAGGATAACGGGACCTCATGCCAGCCTCGGCCTCCCATGTCGCTCCATCAACTAACTGGTTCTTCAATAACACTTTTCTGGAAGCCACCTCCTTGTTCTTCAACTTCTTCACTTGTTGATAAAAGAATTTTAACCGGAACCTGTCCATAGGAGATATTCTCATCAACATCTAGACCTTCAATCGAAAGAACAGACTCGAGGTCACCAATGTACTTCTTAGGAATGGTTACATAGAATACTGGATGAAACGAACATATCTCACTAGGTAATCTCAACTCGTATGCAACCTTGTCAAACCTTTGTAAAATTTCATAGGGACCCACAAAACCAAGACTTAAGTTCCCTTTGTTTCCAGATCTCATCACCCTTACATATGTGAAACTTTCAAGTACCCTTTATCTTCCTTGTCAAATTCTATGTCCCTTCTCCTTTTGTTGGCTTAAAAAATTTTCCGGCTATAGCTTGTTTTCAATTGATTACTTATCGTATAGACATTCGCCAAAGTTTCATAGACCAACTTCAAACAAACCTATCGGATATCTACATCTCATACCATACAAGTCCTAAAAAGTAGCCACAGATATAGTCGAATGGTAACTATTATTATAGGAGAACTTTACAAAAGGAAATTGTTCATCCCATCATCCCTTGAAATCAATTACGAATATTCTAAGTATATTCTTAAGGGTTTAAATAGTGCGCTCTGCTTGACCATCCGTTTTGGGATGAAAAGCAGTTCTTAATTTCTCTTGTGTACATATCCCTTCTTTGAACGACCTCCAAAATTGAGACGTAAATTTAGTACCTCTATCCGAAATAATGGATAAAGGGATTCTATGGATACTTACAATCTAATTGACATAGATCCTTGCATACTCTTATGACGTTTAAGTAGACTTAACGGGGATAAAGTGAGAAGATTTTTTCAACCTATCCACCACCACCAATATGGAATTTTGCATTCGTCCAAGGCAAACACAATACGAAGTCCATATTAAGCCAAACCAACAAAAATACTTCTCTAAGGTCATGATTCATCTTTGTAGAACTCGAATGAATCAAATAATGGGAACCATGAGCTTCCTCTCGTATCTAATTTCTCAAATCATCCACATTGGGCACACAAAACCCTTTTGTAAACTCAAAAGACCATCCCCTATAGAGAATGACTCATTAAGATTGCCAAGATCTGATTCCTTTAAATCCATCAATGATGGATCAATGTATTGCTTAGACTATACCTCAACCACCAAAGATGATTTGGAGTTATGATGGACCATAAAGCCATCATTAGGAGAATCTTCCAATCTAACACCCAAACGAGGAAACCTATGGATATCTACTGTAGGTATTTCTTGACCTCTTCAACATGGGATACACTACCCATAGTCATATCACTTAGAGAATCCCCAAGCACGTTGGCCTTGCCGGAGTTGTAGAGAACACTCATGTCGTAATATTTCAATAATTCCAACCACCATAGTTGTCGGAGATTTAACTCCTATTGAGTAAACACATACTGATGACTCTTGTAGTTGTTATACACATCAACATGGACACCATAAAAGTAATGTCTCCATATTTTCAAGGAAAACAACATGACCGCTAACTCGAGATCATTAGTTGGGTAGTTGTTCTCAAGAACTTTGAGTTTCCTAGAGGTATCACAATATACCTCAAAACACTTTGTACTCTCCGGTAATGTCAACATCGGAGCGGTGGTAAGTCTATCTTTCAAGATCTAGAAGCTTCTTTCACAAGACTCCGACCACTCATATTTCACATTCTTTTGGGTCAAAGTAGTAAAAGGATATGAAATGGATGAAAAACCATCCACAAATATCATATTGTACCTAGCTAGACCCTAGAAACTTCTTATACTCGTTGGAGCCAAAGATTTAGGCCAATTTCTAACTGCCTCGATTTTCTTTGGACCAATCTTTACACTGTTACTAGATATGATATAACAAATAAATTCCACCCACATTAAACAAAACTCACACTTGATATACATGTAAAATAGTTTGTGTTCCTTCAAGACTTGCAATAATAGACCTATATGATCACTCTTATTTTCGAATACACCAAGATTTCTTCTAAGAAAATAATCATAAAAGAATCTAGTTACTTTCAAAACATCCTATTCATTAGGTCTATAAATGCCACCGGGGAATTAGTCAACCCAAAATACATCACCCTCAACTTATAGAGACCACATTTTTTTGAAAGGCCATTTTGGGAATATCTTTATCTCTCACCCTAAGTTTTGTGATATCCCAACCTCAAGTCAATTTTAGAAAGTAGCCTGTCCCTTGGAGTTAATAAAACAAGTACACTTATTCTTAATTGTCACTTTATTAGTTGTCGGTAGTAAATATGAATCCTAAGCGACCCATCTTTCTTTTTCACAAATAGAGCTGGAGCACTCCATGGGGAAATACTAGGTTGAATGAAGTATATGTCTAGTAAGTCCTTGAGTTGAGCCTTTAATTCTTTCAATTAGGCCGGAGCCATTTGAGAAGAAGGAATTAAAATGATATTTGTATATGGAAGTAAGAGGATACCAAAACGAATTTCCCGTTCGGGAGGAATTTCAGGAAGATCATTACGAAAGAGCTCTGGAAATTCCCTCACTACGGGGAGTAATTCAATTGGAGGAATATTTGAATTTCCCAATATGATATAAACACCCTTTAGAGATTATTTTACATGCCATTAGATAATAAATGATACAACCTCTAGGAATAGAACTTCACCCCTTACACTCTAAGACGAATTCATTAGGAAAAATAAACTTGACCACTCTTGTCTACAATCAATGGAAGCAAAAAAAGCATGCAACAAATCCACTCCGAAAATGTAATTAAAATCAACCATATCAAGTTCTATTGATTCAAAATGAGTAACTCTATTGGGAAAACTATAGGACAATTTCTATATACCCTTTTTTCAACAACCGACTCACCTACCGGGGTAGTCACCATAAAAAAATCATTCAAGATATCTGGAAAAATATCATACTTCCCTGCTACAAAGTGAGTAACAAATGAAGATTTAGCACCCTGATCAAGTAAAGAATAAACATTTATTGAGAAGACTTGTAAAATTTGGGTCATTACATCCGTAAACGCTCTTGTTCACCCCTAGAGCGAAGAGCATAAAAGTGATTCTTTCTTGCTTCATCATCATTAGAAGCACTTGCTTTTGCTTTCCCAATGCTCTTTTCTTTCCCCTTTATATTAGGACGATAGCTCCCGTATTAGCCACTTTTACCACACCCAAAGCAATTCTCCGTCAAAACTAGGCATTAACCCCAAATGCTTTCTGCCGCATTTTCACAAATAGGATTCTTGCTTCGTGAACTAGTACGTCTTACCTTCTTATACTTAGGGTTAGACACCTTATCATCAGGGACATGGGAAATTTTGAAGGGATTTGATTGAAGAACTTCTTCTTGAATCTAGGCTTATCTTGGATTTCAAACCTCCCCTTTGAAGAGCCACTTTCAAACGACATGGACCTCTTGGACTCTCTATTCTTCCTCCCTAACCTACTTTATTCCAATCATTGAGCATGAAACATTAGATGAGATATATTCATATTATCCTGAAGCATATATGAACTACTTTCTTCCAACAAGTCATCGGACACTCCCGTAAGAGAATAACTCATCTTATCCCTTGGGTTAGACATCAAGGATGGACCATACTTAGACAATTTAGTAACCTTTAAGGAATAATAAAGTACACTCATACCTTCTTGGTGAAGGTTGATGAATTCTTCCACCTTAGCTTACCTCAACACTCTAGGAAAGAACCTACTAAGGAAAGCTCTCTTGAAAATATCCCATGTCACCAGACCACCTTTTAGTACCCTATTATGTCTCCATTGGATTTACAAATTTTGCGCCACATCTTTGAGTTAATAGACGGATATGTCATCCTTTTCACCCTTAGTCACACCCATAACAAATAGGATCTTCTAGACTTAATCTAAGAAATCTTGAGGGTCTTCATCATCCTTTGACCCAAACAACATAGGAGTGTTTATTATAGTAAAGTCTCTCAAACTGGATGCTATAATGCGAGAATATTAAGCCATAAGGGGTCCAACTACCCAATTCACTTGGGCCTTCATGCATCGGACTTGAGAAGTGACGAAATGAGCTTGTGAGTCATGGCTTTGTCCAAATATATGTTCCTTCTGGAGTCGTACCCGGATGTTTTTGACCTTAAACATGCTCTTACACAAGTTGGAAACCTGTTCACCAATTTTCATCAATTTTTGACTCCTAAAACCCCGGGAAATAGGCTAAGTCACACTAGCACCTCATTCACTAGCCTCTATATATCATTGATGTTTCTTGATGTCTTCACTATAAAACTTATTACATGACTTATAAACATTACTTTTAAACTTAAAACACTATTACAAACCTAAGACGCTCATGTGAGGTTCTAGATTAGGTCTTGGACTTCCAGAGAGTTACACCTTGTCTCTTCCTTGGAAAAATCTTGACGACATCTAAACCTTACATTATCCACCATCTATAATCCTTTTTAAGATGTGATATAAGTAAATAGACAACATAGGACAAAATCCTAAGTTGGGTGTGTGATAAGAAGGGAAATAAAAAGTCACGAAGTGAAGAGAACTCTCACAAACCCATGGTATTTCAGTGAAATGGAAGCCCTCCATACAAAAAAAGAAGAAGAAAAAGAAAGAGAAAAGAAAACAAAAGTCGTGAAATAAAATAAATAAATGAGAAATCCATGAAGGGAGATTAAAAATTACCTAGAAAAACTTGACGAAGGATTAAGAAAGGAAGATCGGGATAGCTTATAGAAATCACATCTCATTGGAGAAAATGTCATTAAGCCCAAATCACCATACCTTTGTACTCATCCCCATTACAAGCCTTAAAGAGACCTTTTTGATCTTAAGTTAACTGAACGAAAGATATGTTAGAAAATAAGAGAAATCCTAAGGGTGAAAACATGCATTGTATTCCTATAAGTGAGTGTGAGATTTGCTTCATATTTTTGATCCTATGTTGATAAATGTACGTGAAAATGGAATCATTCTTTCTGTGAGGGCATGTATATACTTATGTTGAGCTTGAACTTGCATTAATAGAAATTATTGTGAGCTCAACAATATTTTGTAATGGTCTGTGACAACTTGATTCTTTGAGTATACAATTAAAATATGCATGAGTAATTTGATTTTTGTTATATATGTCGCATAGAAAAGTTCAACCATATGTTAAATCAAGTGATCCCTAAAGGAAGTGGATCAAAAGCTAATGAAAAAAAAAGAAGTTGGTGCTTCGCCGAAGAGATTCCTGAAGCAAAGTTATTCCACCCAACATTAAATGATGCATGGATATGAAGGAAAGACACAAATGACAACGAACAAGAGAAAGGGCGAGTCGCCTAATCACTCAGTAATTCACGACTAAAGACACTGAATGGATCCACCAACCCTAAATCTGAAGTCTAAAAATACTGAAACGCTATACACATAATATTTTATTTTAGAAGCTTTATTCTTTAGTTTCTCTCATGTTTGGAGAGGGTTTTGACGAAGCTTGAAGAAAAAAGCTCTTATTCCAATCTTGAAAGTGGTTCTTCTCGATTTTCCTTTCTTTGATACTTTTAAGGTTTAATCTCATATACCCACATGATTCCTTTATCATTTTAAGTATATTTGATTATTGAATTATGTTTGGGTAAAAACTCACATTCTTTGGGTGTGATTTAGCAAATATGTATTGATATCATTATTGGGTGTTTATTATTGATAGGATTAAATGCATTTTGATGATGATTTAACCTAGTGGTTGTGGTTTAATCTAATAGGTTTGAAGTTGCAAATGGAAAACCACCCATTTGTTTTGGCTTGCCCGAGAGGGAGTTCACGAAAGAAAGACCACTAGATTCAAGACCTAAGGGATGGGTCGATATGAGGTTAAGCCCGAGAGGGTGAGCCCTAGTTCCGTATACAAGAAACCTCTATCGAATGTCATGGTGTGGGTAGGTTGGTTAGTTTAGACGAGTGTGAGTTCGAAAAGAACTCATTTGATATGGGTACGTTTCCCGAAATGGAACTTACTTTAACCTAAGCTTAGCCAAGTAACACTTTTCTTGAAAATATATCTATCAAAAGCATATACGCTTAGTTTAAGTCAACCTATATTGTGGTCAAACCCCGGGAACTCTTTCCCACACTTCTTTTCTCTTTTATTTTAATTTATTTTACAACTTGTGACAACCCCCCCCCCCTCCCCTTCTTGAAATTTGACACTTTGGTGTCACAGATTGAATTATTTTTATGCTAATACTTGAAAATGTATTGGGCTATCAATATTTGGAAAATAATTCTAAGTAGCTACAACTTTCACTACCACTCCCTTGAGTCACGACCCCAATCCTTGGTTAGGTTACTTTACTAGCTTCAATTCGTAGACACTCAAACAATAGGTTAGTGTAGTTTATTACGAAATAAAAAAATATGAACATTTTGAAGCATCCCACATTTCTTATAAACAAACTTCTATGACTTAAGGTCTAAAATGAACCGAACATTAGGCACTGTTGTTGAACTTCTTTTCCACTCAAAGAAAGACTCATTGGGAAATTGAAACATTATTGCTCCAGTCCTACAAAAACTAAGGTATAACATGCATGAAGCTAATCCATACCAAGAACGACATCAAAATCTAATAGGTCTAACTCAATTAAACTAGTCAAATAGGTACTATTTTGATTGAAGGAAAATGGGACAATCATGATAGACTCTTCCTACTGTAATTGACTCACCAAAAAGTGAAGAAACTTTGAATGGTTCACTAAGTTGCTCAAGAATAATATCAATTTTCACAGCAACATATGGAGTTACAAAAGATAAACCCACTCCTGGGTCTAGCAATACATAAATATTAAATTCAAATATATGAATCAGACCTGCGACAACATCTGGCGAATACTCTTGCTCTTGGCGATTATTGAGAGCATACAAATGGTTTGTTCCTCTGCTTGCACCGAAAGTAGCTCCCCAAGGTTCATCAATGTATTGTGGAGCAAGTGATGAAGACTAGGCTCTATTGCCCTATTCAGCATTACTCTGCCCGTTCCTAGGACACACACTTATAAAATGATCATCTAACTACACTTGAAACAACTAGTAGAATAATCAAGACACACCATGTGTGGCTCCTATAGAACTTAGAACACGCTAGAGTGTTCGTATCCCTTTTGTGCTTTATTACCTTGATAATGCGCAGGTCTAGCTCTGATGTGCTGAAAACTTTGAATATTATAAACACATTGGTTCCTTGGTGTAGGTGCACTAGTAGATGATGAAACATGTCCTTTCTTTTTCTTTAGGAAGAAGACCAGTTCAAATTATTCCTTGGTTACACAGGCTCATTCCTTATGTCTTATCCCTCTTATTTTTAAACTCTTCTCTATCCCTCAACTTTTCCTCTTAAACTTATTGCACAGGGGTCATCAATCTTGCTATGCTCATGTAATTCATTAGCCTGTCAACCTTACTCTCTTACTTGATAGAAGAGACAACCCAACTATAAAAAAGTTCATTCTACTCCCTATGTTAACAACAATATCTCAACTTGTCTTAGATAACGAGGGAAAGAAATGCCCCAAAAAGGACTTCTAAAACAAGGCCCTATTCAAAATCTATTACGCATAAGCAAGAGTCAGAAAGAAAGATTTTAGAGATAAACTCAAACGCACGAAGTGATATGAAAGAATTGAAGAGTTTTTATTAACTTGGAGCTTTCTAATTAAAGATGTGGCGTGCACCACACCGATAATTAAGACTCTACATACACTGCTTCATAGACTCCCAAGGACTCTCGAAACCTGGCTATGATACAAGGTTTTTCACGCCCCGAGCCTATACCCTAGGCGGGACAGGCACTTCGTGGCCATAGTTGTCCTCGAGTGGGCCCTTATCTTGGCTTGATTAACCAAACAGAATACAAAAATTACACTTATAATGATCAACGAACATAATTTATCTTAATAATAAAATAACTACGAATGTTTTAAAGATTTAAACATTCAATATGTCCAAAATGGTAACCCATGTTTTTAACATAAGAATGATAATTGAACTTTTAACTGTCTATGAAGCCTTTAACATGACTAAGATGGATGTAGGGATAGACCACACAACATCCTAACGAACTAACTACAATGAAATGAAAGAGGTACTCCGGAATGCAACGAGGCTCACCAAATGACTCCGGAGTTCTCAACTGGATCAATGGTGTGGGTGTCGATCCTCGTTATGTGCGTCTGCATCATACTATGATCTAGGCCAAATGACATGAGTACATTGAATATACGAGTATGTGAGTTTAAATGTTAAACAATACAACATAGGCTTGATAGGAGAACCTGAAGAACCTTACTCAACTCAATACAATATAGGCTTGATAGAAGAACCTGAAGAACGTGACTCAACTCAACTCTACAAGATTGAACTCATTTTAGTACTCAATATAAAGAAAATTTGTTTAACATTATGTCAATTATGTATGTCTCCACAGACACAATATAACTATGAGATGTTTATAAAAATACAATTGACTGGGCAAATAAAATACATATATCTTTTATGGAGTTTATCTAATCGAAAACCATTATTTACGAGTTATAGTGATGAGACAACAGTTTGCCTCACGCTCCAAGGTTGTCCTGTACCTTCTCATTTGTATAGAACCTGAACTACCAAGTGGATGCACTAGTTTATGCTAAAAGTCACTAAGGAGTTATATAAAGAGTATGAGCCTTTTATACCCATGGTGGCTACATGATTTATGGGGCAGGGAGTTATGTAAATTCTTGTCCATATCAATTCTCAATATTACTCTAAAAAATATTATTATATTACCTCTTTTGTTTTTAAGACATGCTTACTTTTGTGGGTTGAGATTAGTTCCCAAAAATATAGGTAATGGCTACTTTGGAAGTATCAGTTTCCCTGCTTGGTACATTTAGAAATCTATTACTCTTTTCTAAAAACTATCTAAAAGGATCTTTGGAAATCTGAGTTCCGTTCTTATTATATGTGAAAACATTTAATACATCTTTGGGAATACTTAGTCCCCATATACTGCTTTGAAAAGAGACTTCACTTTACTTTAAACTAAACTAAAACATAAATATAAAATTGAAGTTAAAACGTTTGTACAAGACTTTTGAAACATTAAATTAACTTATTCTCCTTATATTTACTCTTTACTGGACTAGATATTTATGTCTTAAAAAAAAGTGAAAAGAATTTGTAAAAGGCTTCTTGAAAGACTCTAAGACCTTGCTAGACTTGACTCTTAACATCCTTTGAATTTGAAGTTGCGGATTCATTGATTAAGATTTGTGTTTGGAAGGATCTCATGTCGTTTAGGAATATTTTATATAAATAAACATGAGAAAAGACCAAAAATTGAGATATGAAAGTGGGTCCATGAAGCGTAGGCATATTAAAAGTTTGATTCTGAAAAGGTCATTTGAGGAAGAACACCTTGTGTCAACTCTCTCACAAGGAGCAGAATTTTCAGTTCTGGGAACAAATAACGCCAGCGCTCCCGTGACCAATTTCACCCATCAAAATTTCTTCTCTGTTTTTTTCCCAATTCACCTAGGCTCGGTTCATTCCCTTAAATTACTTTTAGATGTAGATTCCCAACAAGTGTACCTAAGAACCTAACACCGAAACTACCTTAGAAAGCGACGTAACTAATTTAAAGCTTTCTCATTCAGGGTAATTCAATAAGAAAAAATGAATTCAAGAATGGGTATCAAAATATCAATATTCTAATGCTTTTAGGACGAATCCAAACTTCAATTAACATGTTTGCCACGTGGCAGAAAGATTCCAATGTTATGAGTGCCTCAAATACCTAATATGAATAATTCCTTGGTGAAAATACAAATCATCTTGATGAATTTTCCCTTTTTCTCTCTTCTTCTGTTCTCTTCTCCTTTCTCCTTAGCCCTAGCGTGAAATTCCTAATTCTAAATCTGACTAAGTTCATATTTTTCCCCTATTGAACTCCTCAAATGGATTAAAAAAAATATATAGAAAAGACTAAAGTACCCTTTAAAATACCAGAATTGATATTTCCTTAATCAAACTATCCAAATTTCCATCATTGACCTTGAGCAGCACACACGGTCCGATGACGTTGGGCGTGGCATGCCATGAGCACCCTAGGGCAGCACGAACGGTCTGACAATGTCCGGCGTGGCATGCAATCATTTCCCATGGACATCACATACGGTCGGACGAAGTCGGGCGTGGCATGCCATCATTGCCTTTAGGCAAAACACATAGTCAGACTACGTCCGGTGTGGCATGCAATCATATACCTTGGACAACACATACAGTTGAAAAACGTCGAGCGTTTCATTCTATTGTCATCGTTGTACTTCACACACGGTCGGACGACGTCAGGCATGGCATGCCCGCATGTCCCTTAGGCAGCAAACACTGTCAGACGGCATCGGGCAAGGCGAATATTCCATCATCGCCCTTGGACAACATACAAGGTTAGACGACGTCGTGCATGGCATGTTATCATTGACCTTGGACAGTACACACTGTCAGACGACGTCTAGCGTGACATGCCGTCATCACCGATTTTATGAAAAATGTCTATTAAACCATTACATTCTGAAATTCCCCTAATTTTGAAGATAATTTTAATTCTTTATTGCTACGAATCTGATAAAAGATAATAGATTTTTGAGTTCGGAATACCTTGGTAACACGTTTGAGAATGTGAATTTAATGTTATATAATCAATTTAATGATAAAAAGCTTTTTATCCTATTCAATTATAAATTTCCCCTAGTTTTGCGCACACGGTTGCACGATGTCGAGCGTAGATAACATCATCACCTTTTGACAGCACACACGATCGGACTACGTCGGGTGTGGTATGCCATCATCGCCTTTGGATAGCAAAGCACGATTAGACAATATCGGGCGTGGCATGCCATCATCGCCCTTGGATAGCAAAATACGATCAGACAACATCGGGCGTGGCATGCCATCATGGCCATTGGGCAATATACACGGTCAGACGATGTTGGCCGTGGCAATGCCATCATCACCCTTGGAATGTACACACGGTCGGATGACTTCGAGCGTGGCATGCCATCATCGCCCTTGGAAAGATACACGATCAAACTACGTCTGGCGTGGCATGTTATCATTTCCCTTCGAAAACACACACGATTGGACGACGTGCGGCATGGCATGTCTACATGGAACTTAGGCAGCACACACGGTCAGATGACGTTAGGCGTTTCATGCTATCATCGCCATTGGTCTTCACAAGCGGTTGAATAACATCGGTCCTAGAATGCGATCATCTCCCTTGGAAAACATACACAGTCGAACTACGTCCAGCGTGGCATGCACTCATGAACCTTGGCCAACACACACGGTCGGCAAATATCGGGCATGGCATGCCATTATCGCCATTGAACAACATACATAGGGTAAGACGACGTCGGGTGTGGCTCGCCATCATCTCCTTTTGATAGGATACACGTTCACAAGACCTTAGGCATGAAATTTTATCTTCGCCCTTGGAATGTACGCACGGTAAGACGATGTTGGGCGTGGAAATGCAATCATCTCCCTTTGGCAGCACACACGGTCGGATGACATCGGGCATTAAATGCCATTATTGCCCGTTGGACATCACACACTATCGGATGATGTCGACGTGGCATGGCATCAAATCCTTTGGACTTCACACACGGATGGAAGACGGGCGTGGCATGCCATCATAGACCTTGTACAACACACACAGTCGAACGACGTTAGGCGTGGCATGTCGCATGGCTTTAGGGCATCACAGAAGGTTGTATGACGTCGGGTGTGGCATGTGTGCGTCCCTTTGGACAACACATACGGATGAATGACGTCGAGCATGACATGCCATTATCGCCCTTGGACTACTCATACAGTTGGACGATATGAAGTGTGGTTTGCCCACATGGCTCTTTAGAAGAACATATGGTCGGACGATGTCGGGCGTTTCATGCCATCTTCGCAATTGGGCAACACACATGGTCGGAAGACGTCTGGCATGGCATGCCATCTAGCCCTTTGATAGCGCACATGGTCGTACGACATCGAGTGTGGCATGATATCATCACCCTTGGACATGACACACGATCGGACTCTGGCGGGCGTGGCATGCCATCATCGCCGTTGAGAAGCGCACAAGGTCGGGATATGTCGGGCGTGGCATGCCATCATCACCATTTGAATGAACACATGGTAAGGACGATGTAGGTCGTGGCATGCCATCATCGCAGTTCGACAGCATAGACAGGGTCGGATGATGTCCTACGTGAGATGCCATCATTTCCCTTGGAAAGCACACACGGTCGGACGACGTCGACCTTGGCATGCTATCATCTTCCTTGGAAAGTATACATGATCAAATGACATCGGGTGTGGCATGTTATCATCGCCCTTGGACAACACACACGATCGGACCACGTAGGGCGTGGCATGCTAGCACGGCCTTAGGGAGACACATACGGTCGCATGACGTTGGGTGTGGCATGCCATTATCGCCCTTGTGACACACACAAACGATGTCGGGTGTGACATGCCATCATTGACCTTGAGCAGCACACACGGTCGGATGACGTTGGGCGTAGCATGCCATCAGCGCCCTAGGGCAGAACAAACGGTCTGAAAATGTCCGGCGTGGCATGCAATCATTTCCCTTGGACATCACATACGGTCGGACGACGTCGGGCGTGGCATGCCATCATTGCCTTTGGGCAAAACACATGGTCAGACTACGTCGGGTCTGGCATGCAATCATATACCTTGGACATCACATACAGTTGAAAAACGTCGAGTGTTTCATGCTATCGTCGTCTTTGGACTTCACACACGGTCGGACGACGTCAGGCATGGCATGCCCGCATGTCCCTTGGGCAGCAAACACTGTCAGACGACATCGGGCAAGGCATTCCATCATCGCCCTTGGACAACATACGAGGTTAGATGACGTCGTGCATGGCATGTTATCATTGACCTTGGACAGTACACACGGTCAGACGACGTCTAGTGTGACATGCCATCATCACCGATTTTATGAAAAATGTCTATTAACCCATTAAATTTTGAATTTCCCGTAATATTGAAGATAATTGTAATTCTTTATTGCTACAAATATGATAAAAGATAATATATTTTTGAGTTCGGAATACCTTGGTAACACCTTTAAGAATGTGAACTTTAATGTTATATAATCTATTTTATGATAAAAATATTTTTATCCCATTCAATTATAAATTTTCCCTAGTTTTGCACAAATGGTTTGACGACGTCGAGCGTAGATGACATCATCACCTTGTGACAGCACACACGATCGGACTACGTCAGGCGTGGTATGCCATCATCACCCTTGGATAGAAAAACAGATCAGACAATATAGGGCGTGGCATGCCATCATAGACCTTGTGCAGCACACACAGTCGGACGACGTTAGGCGTGGCATGTCGCATGGACCTTGGGCATCACAGAAGGTTGTACGATGTCGGGTGTGGCATGTTAGCGTCCATTTGGACATAACACCTGGATGAACAATGTCGAGCATGACATTCAATTATCGCCCATAGACTACTCATACTGTTGGACGACATGAAGCGTTGTATGCCCACATGGCCCTATAGAACCACACATGGTCGGACGATGTCGGGCGTTTCATGCCTTCTTCGCATTTGGGGAACACAGATGGTCGGACGACGTCTGTCATGGCATGTCATCTAGCCCTTTGGTAGCGCACATGGTCGTATGACATCGAGCGTGGCATGACATCATCACCTTTGGATATGACACACGATTGGACTATGGCGGGCGTGGCATGCCATCATCACCCTTGAGCAGCACTGAAGGTCAGGATATGTCGGGCGTGGCATGCCATCATCCCCATTAGAATGAACACATGGTCGGACGATGTAGGGCGTGGCATGCCATCATCGGAGTTCGACAGCACAGATAGGGTCGAATGACGTCCTACATGGCATGCCATCATTTCCTTTGGACAGCACACACGGTCGGACGACGTTGACCGTGGTATGCCATCATCGCCATTTGAATGTATACATGATCAAACGACATCGGGTGTGGCATGTTATCATCACCCTTGGACAACACACACAATCAGACCATGTAGGGCGTGGCATGCCAGCACGGCCTTTGGGAGACACACACGGTTGCATGACGTTTGGCGTGGCATGCCATTATCGCCCTTGTGAAACACACACAAACAATGTCGGGTGTGACATGCCATCATTGACCTTGAGCAGCACACACGGTCAGATGATGTTGGGCGTAGCATGCCATCAACGCCCTAGGGCAGCACAAACGGAATGACAATGTTAGGCGTGGCATGCAATCATTTCCCTTGGACATCACATACGGTCCGACGACGTCGGGCGTGGCATGCCATCATTGCCTTTGGGAAAAACACATGGTCAGACTACGTCGGGTGTGGCATGCAATCATATACCTTGGACATCACATACAGTTGAAAAACGTCGAGTGTTTCATGCTATCGTCGTCTTTGGACTTCACACACGGTAGGACGACGTCAGGCATGGCATGCCAGTATGTCCCTTGGGCAGCAAAAGCTTTTAGACGACGTCGGGCAAGGCATGCCATCACCGCCCATGGACAACATACATGGTAAGACGACCTCGCGCGTGGCATGTAATCATTGACCTTGGGTAGTACACACGGTCAAACGACGTCTAGCGTGACATGCCATCATCACCGATTTTATGAAAAATGTCTATTAACCCATTAAATTTTGAATTTCCCCTAATTTTGAAAATACGATCATACAATATCGGGCGTGGCATGCCATCTTCGTCCTTGGATAGCAAAACACGATCAGACAACATCGGGCGTGGCATGCCATCATGGCCATTGGGCAATATACACGGTCAGACGACGTTGGCCGTGGCTAACACCATCATCGCCCTTGGAATGTAGACACGGTCGGATGACTTCAAGCGTGGCATGCCATCATCTCCCTTGGAAATATACACGATCAAACGATGTCTGGCATGGCATGTTATAATTGCCCTTCGAAAACACACACGATTGGACGAGATGCGTCATGGCATGTCCGCATGGAACTTATGAAGCACACACGGTAAGATGACGTTAGGCGTTGCATGCTATCATTGCCATTGGGCTGCACAAGCGGTTGAATAACATCGGTCCTAGAATGCGATCGTCTCCCTTAAAAAACATACACGGTCGAACTACGTGAGCGTGGCATGCACTCATGAACCTTGGCCAACACAAACGGTCAGCAAACATCGGGCATGGCATACTATTATCGCCCTTGAACAAACATACATAGGGTAAAAGGACGTCGGGTGTGGCTTTCCATAATCTCCCTTGGATAGGATACACGTTCAGAAGACCTTAGGCATAAAATGTTTTCTTCGCCCTTGGAATGCTCGCACGGTCAAACGATGTTGGGCGTGGAAATTCTATCATCTCCCTTTGGCAGCACACACGATCGGATGACGTCGGGCATTAAATGCCATTATTGCCCTTTGGACAGCACACACTATCGGATGATGTCGACGTGGCATGCCATCAAAGCCTTTAGACTGCACACACGGATGGAAGACGGGCGTGGCATGCCATCATAGACCTAGTGCAGCACACAGTTAGACGACGTTGGGCGTGCATGTCGGATGGCCCTTGGGCATCACAAAAGGTTGTATGACGTCGGGTGTGGCATGTCAGGATCCCTTTGGACAACACACACGGATGAACGACGTCGAGCATGACATGACATTATCGCCCTTGGACTACTCATTCTGTTGGACGACATGAAGCGTGGTATGCCCACATGGCCCTTTAGAATCACACATGGTCGGACGATGTCGGGCGTTTCATGCCATATTTGCATTTGGGCAACACACATGGTCGGACGACGTCTGGCATGGCATGCCATCTAGCTCTTTGATAGCGCACATGGTTGTACGACATCGAGCGTGGCATGACATCATCACCGTTAGACATGACACACCATCGAACTATTGCGGGCGTGGCATGCCATCATCGCCCTTTAGCAGCACACAAGGTCGGGATATGTCAGGCGTGGCATGCCACCATCACCGTTGGAATGAACACATGGTCGGACGATGTAGGGCGTGGCATGCCATCATCGCAGTTCGGCACCATAGACAGGGTCGGATGATGTCGACTGTGGCATGCTATCATCGCCCTTCGAAAGTATACATGATAAAATGACATCGGGTGTGGCATGTTCTCATTGCCCTTGGACAACACACACGATCGGACCACGTAGGGCGTGGCATGCCAGCACGGCCTTTGGGAGACACATACGGTCGCATGACGTTGGGTGTGGCATGCCATTATGTCCCTTTTTGACAGACACAGAAACGATGTCGGGTGTGGCTTGCCATCATCTCCCTCGGACAGCATACACGGTCAGAAGACCTTAGGCATGAAGTGTTATCTTCGCCCTTGGAATGCACACACGGTCAGATGATGTTGCGCGTTGAAATGCTATCATCTCCCTTTGGCAGTACACACGGTCGGATGACGTCGGGCATTAAATGCCATTATTTCCCTTTGGACCGCACACACGGTCGGATGATGTCAACGTGGCATGCCATAAAAGCCGTTGGACTGCACACACGGATGGAAGATGGGCGTGGCATGCCATCATAGACCTTGTGCAGCACACACAGTCGGACGACGTTAGGCGTAGCATGTCGCATGGCCATTGGGAATCACAGAAGGTTGTAAGATGTCGGGTGTGGCATGTCAGCGTCCCTTTGGACAACACACATGGATGGACGACGTCGAGCATGACATGCCATTATCGCGCTTGGACTATCATACTGTTTGACGACATGAAGTGTGGTATGTCCACATGGCCATTTAGAAGCATGCATGGTCGGACGATGTCGGACGTTTCATGCCATCTTCGCATTTTGGCAAAACACATGATCGGACGACGTCAGGCATGGCATACTATCTAGCCCTTTTATTGCGCACATGGTCGTACGACATCGAGTGTGGCATGACATCATCACCCTTCGACATGACACATGATCGAACTATGACGGGCATGGCATGCCATCATCACCCTTGAGCAGCTCAAAAGGTCGGGATATGTCGGGCGTTGCATGCCATCATCGCCATTGGAATGAACACATGGTCGGACGATGTAGGGCATGGCATGCCATCATCGCTGTTCGACAACATAGACAGGGTAGGATGACGTCCTACGTGGCATGCCATCATTTCCCTTGGACAGCACACACGGTTAGACGACGTCGACCGTGGCATGCCATCTTCGCCCTTGGAAAATATACATGATAAAACGACATCAGGTGTGGCATGTTATCATCGCCCTTGGACAACACACACGATCGGACCACGTAAGGCATGGCATGCAAGCATGGACTTTGGGAGATACATACGGTCGCATGACTTTGGGCGTGGCATGCCATTATAGCCCTTGTGACACACAGAGACGATGCCGGGTAATACATGCCATCATTGACCTTGAGCAGCACACACGGTCCGATGACGTTGGGCGTGGCATGCGATCAGCGCCCTAGGGCAGCACAAACGGTCTGACAATGTTCGGCGTGGCATGCAATCATTTCCCATGGACATCACATACGGTCGGACGACGTCGGGCGTGGCATGCTATCATCTCCCTTTGGCAGCACACACGGTCGGATGACGTCGGGCATTAAATGCCATTATTTCCCTTTGGACCGCACACACTATCGGATGATGTCAACGTGGAATGCCATCAAAGCCTTTGGACTACACACACGGACGGAAGACGGGCGTGGCATGCCATCATAGACCTTGTGCAGCATACACAGTCGGACAACGTTAGGCGTAGCATGTCGCATGGCCCTTGGGCTTCACAGAAGGTTGTAAGACTTCGGGTGTAGCATGTCAGTGTCCCTTTGGACATAACACACGGATGAACGATGTCGAGCATGACATGCCATTATCGCCCATGGACTACTCATACTGTTGGACGACATGAAGCATGGTATGCCCACATGGCCCTTTAGAAGCACACATGGTCGGACGATGTCGGACGTTTCATGCCATCTTCGCATTTGGGCAACACACATGGTCGGACGACGTCAGGCATGGCATGCCATCTAGCCCTTTGATTGCGCACATGGTCGTACGACATCGAGCGTGGCATGACATCATCACCCTTCGACATGACACAGGATCGGACTATGGCGGGCGTGGCATGCCATCATCGCCCTTGAGCAACTCACAAGGTCGGGATATGTCGGGCGTGGCATGCCATCATCGCCATTGGAATGAACGCATGGTCGGACGATGTAGGGCGTGGCATGCCATCATCGCAGTTCGACAACATAGACAGGGTAGGATGACGTGCTACGTGGAATGCCATCATTTCCCTTGGACAACACACACGGTTGGACGACGTCGACCGTCGCATTCCATCTTCTCCCTTGGAAAGTATACATGATCAAAAGACATCGAGTGTGGCATGTTATCATCGCCCTTGGACAACACACACGATCGGACTACGTAAGGCGTGGCATGCCAACATGGCCTTTGGGAGATACATACGGTCGCATGACATTGGGCGTGGCATGCCATTATTGCCCTTGTGACACACACAGAGACGATGTCGGGAGAGACATGCCATCATTGACCTTGAGAAGCACACACTGTCCGATGACGTTGGGCGTTGCATGCCATCAGCGCCTTAGGGAAGCACAAATGGTCTGACAATGTCCGGCGTGGCATGTAATCATCCCTTGGACATCACATACGGTCGGATGATGTCGGGCGTTGCATGACATCATTGCCTTTGGGCAAAACACATGGTCAGACTACGTCGAGTGTGGCATGCAATCATATACCTTGAACAACACATACAGTTGAAAAACTTTGAGCGTTTCATGCTATCGTCCTCTTTGGACTTCACACACGGTCGGACGACGTCAGGCATGGTATGCCCGCATGTTCCTTGGGCAGCAAACACTGTCAGACGACATCAGGCAAGGCATTCTATCATCGCCCTTGGATAACATACAAGGTTAGACGACGTCGTGCATGGCATGTTATCATTGACCTTGGACAGTACACACGGTGAGACGACGTCTAGCGTGACATGCCATCATCACCGATTTTATGAAAAATGTCTATTAACCCATTAAAATTTGAAATTCCCCTCATATTGAAGAAAATTGTAATTCTTTATTGCTACGAATCTGATAAAAGTTAATAGATTTTTGAGTTCGAATTACCTTTGTAACACATTTGAGAATGTGAATTTTAATGATATATAATCAATTTTATGATAAAAAGCTTTTTATCCCATTCAATTATAAATTTCCCCTAGTTTTGCACACACGGTTGCACGACGTCGAGCATAGATGACATCATCACCTTTTGACAGCACACACGATCGGACTACGTCGGGCGTGGTATGCCATCATCGCCCTTGGATAGCAAAACACGATCATACAATATCGGGCGTGGCATGCCATCTTCGCCCTTGGATAGCAAAACACGATCAGACAACATCGGGCGTGGCATGCCATCATGGCCATTGGGCAATATACACGGTCAGACGACGTTGGCCGTGGCAATGCCATCATCGCCCTTGGAATGTATACACGATCGGATGACTTCAAGCGTGGCATGCCATCATCTCCCTTGGAAAGATACACGATCAAACAATGTCTGGCGTGGCATGTTATCATTGCCCTTCGAAAATACACACGATTGGATGAGATGCGGCATGGCATGTCCGCATGGAACTTATGCAGCACATACGGTCAGATGACGTTAGGCGTTGCCTGCTATCATTGCCATTGGGCTGCACAAGCGGTTGAATAACATCGGTCCTAGAATGCGATCATCTCCCTTGGAGAACATACACGGTCGAACTACGTGAGCGTGGCATGCACTCATGAACCTTGGCCAACACAAACGGTCGGCAAACATCGGGCATGGCATGCCATTATCGCCCTTGAACAACATACATAGGGTAAAAGGACGTCGGGTGTGGCTTGCCATAATCTCCCTTGGATAGGATACACGTTCAGAAGACCTTAGGCATGAAATGTTATCTTCGCCCTTGGAATGCACGCACGGTCAGACGATGTTGGGCGTGGAAATGCTATCATCTCCCTTTGGCAGCACACACGATCGGATGACGTCCGGCATTAAATGCCATTATTTCCCTTTGGACAGTACACACTATCGGATGATGTCGACGTGGCATGCCATCAAAGCCTTTAGAGTGCACACACGGACGGAAGACGGGCGTGGCATCCCATCATAGACCTTATGCAGCACACACAGTTGGACGACGTTAGGCGTGGCATGTCGGATGGCCCTTGGGCATCACAAAAGGTTGTATGACGTCGGGTGTGGCATGTCAGTGTCCCTTTGGAAAACACACACGGATGAACGACGTCGAGCATGACATGACATTATCGCCCTTGGACTACTCATACTGTTGGAAGACATGAAGCGTGGTATGCCCACATGGCCCTTTAGAAGCACACATGGTCAGACGATGTCGGGCGTTTCATGCCATCTTCGCATTTGGGCAACACACATGGTCGGACGACGTTTGGCATTGCATGCCATCTAGCCCTTTGATAGCGCACATGGTCGTACGACATTGAGCGTGGCATGACATCATCACCCTTGGATATGACACACGATCAGACTATAACGGGCGTGGCATGCCATCATCGCCCTTGAGCAGCACACAATGTCGGGATATGTCGGGCGTGGCAAGACAAATTCGCTATTAGAATGAACACATGGTCGGACGATGTAGGGCGCGGCATGCCATCATCGCAGTTCGACACCATAGACAGGGTCGGATGATGTCTTACGTGGCATGCTATCATTTACCTTGGACAGCACACACGGTCGGACGACCTCGACCATAGCATGCCATCATCGCCCTTGGAATGTATACATGATCAAACGACAACGGGTTTGGCATGTTATCATCGCCCTTGGACAACACACACGATCGGACCACGTAAGGCGTGGCATGCCAGCACGGCCTTTGGGAGACACATACGGTCGCATGACGTTTGGCGTGGCATGCAATTATCATCCTTGTGACACACACACAAACGATGTCGGGTGTGACATGCCATCATTGACCTTGAGCAGCACACACGGTCGGATGATGTTGGGCGTAGCATGCCATCAGCGCCCTAGGGCAGCACAAACGGTCAGACAATGTTAGGCGTGGTATACAATCATTTCCCTTGGACATCACATACGGTCCGACGATGTCGGGCGTGGCATGCCATCATTGCCTTTGGGCAAAACAAATTGTCAGATTGCGTCGGGTGTGGCATGCAATCATATACCTTGGATATCACATATAGTTAAAAAACGTCGAGTGTTTCATGCTATCCTCGTCTTTGGACTTCACACACGGTAGGACGATGTTAGGCATGGCATGCAAGTATGTCCCTTGGGCAGCAAACACTGTCAGACGACGTCGGTCAAGGCATGCCATTACCACCCATGGACAACATACAAGGTAAGACGACGTCGCGCGTGGCATGTTATCATTGACCTTGGACAGTACGCACGGTCAAACGACGTCTAGCGTGACATGCCATCATCACCGATTTTATGAAAAATGTCTATTAACCCATTAAATTTTGAATTTCCCCTAATTTTGAAGATAATTGTAATTCTTTATTGCTATGAATCTGATAAAAGAAAATAGATTTTTGAGTTCGGAATACCTTGGTAACACATTTAAGAATGTGAATTTTAATGTTAGATAATCAATTTTATGATAAAAAGCTTTTTATCCCGTTGAATTATAAATTTTGCGCTAGTTTTGCACACACGGTTGGAAGACGTCACACGTAGCATGCCATCATTTCCCTTTGACTGCACACACGATCGGACTACGTCGGGCGTGGTATGCCATCATCGCCCTTGAATAGAAAAATAGAATCATACAATATCGGGTGTGGCATGCCATCTTCGCCCTTGGATAGCAAAACACGATCAGACAACATCGGGCGTGGCATGCCATCATGGCCATTGGGAAATATACACGTTCAGACGACGTTGGTCGTGGCAATGCCATCATCGCCCTTGGAATGTACATACGGTCGGATGACTTCAAGAGTGGCATGCCATCATCGCCCTTGGAAAGATACACGATCAAACGATGTCTGGCGTGGCATGTTATCATTGCCCTTCGAAAACACACACGATTGGACGACATGCGGCATGGCATGTCCGCATGGAACTTATGCAGCACACACGGTCAGATGACGTTAGGTGTTGCATGCTATCATTGCCATTGGGCTGCACAAGCGGTTGAATAACATCGGTCCTAGAATGCGATCATCTGCCTTGGAGAACATACACGGTCGAACTACGTGAGCGTGGCATGCACACATGAACCTTGGTCAACATAAACGGTTGGCAAACATCGGGCATGGCATGCCATTATTCCCCTTGAACAACATACATAGGGTAAAAGGACGTCCGGTGTGGCTTGCCATAATCTCCCTCGGATAGGATACACGTTCAGAAGACCTTAGGCATGAAATGTTATCTTTGCCCTTAGAATGCACGCACGGTCAGACGATGTTGGGCGTGGAAATGCTATAATCTCGCTTTGGCAGCACACACGATCGGATTACGTCGGGCATTAAATACCATTATTGCCCTTTGGACAGCACACACGATCGGATGATGTTGACCTGGCATGCCATCAAAGCCTTTAGACTGCACACACGGACGGAAGACGGGCGTGGCATGCCATCATAGACCTTGTGCAGCACACACAGTCGGACGACGTTAGGCGTGGCATGTCGCATGGCCCTTGGGCATCACAGAAGGTTGTAAGACGTCGGGTGTGTCATGTCAGCGTCCCTTTGGACATAACACACGGATGAACGATGTCGAGCATGACATGCCATTATCGCCCATGGACTACTCATACTGTTGGACGACATGAAGCGTGGTATGCCCACATGGCCCTATAGAAGCACACATAGTCGGACGATGTCGGGCGTTTCATGCCATCTTCGCATTTGGGGAACACAGATGGTCGGACGACGTCTGGCATGGCATGTCATCTTGCCTTTGATAGCGCACATGGTCGTACGACATCGAGCGTGGCATGACATCATCACCCTTGGATATGACACACGATCGGACTATGGCGGGCGTGGCATGCCATCATCGCCCTTGAGCAACACAGAAGGTCGGGATATGTCGGGCGTGGCATTCCATCATCCCCATTAGAATGAACACATGGTCGGACGATGTAGGGCGTGGCATTCCATCATCGTAGTTTGACAGCATAGACAGGGTCGGATGACGTCCTACGTGGCATGCCATCATTTCCCTTGGACAGCACACACGTTCGGACGACGTCGACCGTGGTATGCCATCATCGCCATTTGAATGTATACATGATCAAACGACATCGAGTGTGGCATGTTACCATCACCCTTTGACAACACACACGATCGGACCACGTAGGGCGTGGCATGCCAGCACGGCCTTTGGGAGACACACACGGTTGCATGACGTTTGGCGTGGCATGCCATTATCGCCCTTGTGAAAAACACACAAACGATGTCGGGTATGACATTCCAGCATTGACCTTGAGCAGCACACACGGTCGGATGATGTTGGGCGTAGCATGCCATCAGCGCCCTAGGGCAGCACAAACGGTCTGACAATGTTAGGAGGGCCGTGGCATGCATCATTTCCTTGACATCACATAACGTCCGACAACATCGGGCGTGGGCATGCCATCAGTTTGCTTTGGGAAAAACACATGGTCGACGACGTCCGGGTGTTCATGCAATCATATACCTTGGACAATCACATGACAGTTGAAAAACGTCGAGTGTTTTCATGTCTATCGCGTCTTGGACTTCACACACAGTATGACGACGTCAAGCATGGCATGCCATTATTGTCCCTTGGGCAGCCAAAAGCATTGACAAACGTGGGCAAGGATCCATCACCCCACGCCCATTGACAACATAACATGGTAAGACGACGTCCCGGGTGGCATAGTATCACATTGACCTTGACCTTACACAGTAAACAACGTCTAGCGTGACATGTCCCCATTATCAAACCGTTTTATGAAAAATAGTATTAAACCCATTAAAATTTTGAATTCCCCTAATTTTGAAGATAATTGTAATTATTTATGGCTATGAATTTGATAAAAGAAAATAGATTTTTGAGTGTGGAATACCTTTGTAACACATTTAAAAATGTGAATTTTAATGTTAGATAATCAATTTTATGATAAAAAGCTTTTTATCCCGTTGAAATATAAATTTCCGCTAGTTTTGCACACACAGTTGGACGACGTCACGCGTAGCATGCCATCATTGCCTTTTGACAGCACACATGATCAGACAACGTCGGGCGTGGCGTGCCATCATAGCCCTTGGCCAAAGACACACGGTCAAATGACATCGAACGTGGAATGGAATCATCGCCTTGGATAGCACACATGGTGTTGGACGACGTCGGGCTTGGCATAACATCATAGCCTTTAGATAGCACACATGGACGGACAACGTCGGGCTTTGCATGTAATCATCACCCGTGAACGACACATATTGTCGGACTACGTCGGGCGCGGCATGCCATCATTGGCCTTGGGAAGAACACACGGTCGCTCGACGTCGGCGTGGAATGTTATCATCGCCTTTGGCCTGCACATACTCTCGATATGTTGGTCTTCGAAACGGTCTCATCTCCCTTGGCAGCACACACGGTCGGATGATGTCCAGGGCGGTAAAATGCCAATCATTGACCTTGTAAAGACAACTGTTGTACTACATCAGGCGTGGCATGAAATATCGTTCTTGGACAACACAATTGTCGAACGCCGTCGGGAGTTGCAATGCCATCATTGCCTTTGGACAACACACACTGACGAACGACATAGGTGTGGAAGCTATCATCAATCATCCAACCGTTCGATCAACAGAAATGGTCATACGACGTTAGTGAGTGCAATGCCGTTATCGCCCTTTGGAACAATTACACAAACCGGATGAACATCGGGTGTGGCATGTTAGCATCGGCCTTGGACAGAACATACGATCGAACGACCCATCGGCGTGGCATGCCATCATCGCCCTTGGGAAGCGCACGGTTCGAATGACGGTCGGGCGTGAACCTGATATCATTGCCACTTGAAGAAATCACAATCGGACAACATCGTGCGTGGCATGCAATCATCTCCCTTGGACAAAACACATAACGGTCGAATGTGTTGGGTCATGGCAATTCCATCAATCGCTTTTGGACTGCTCACACAGTTGACAGCTTCAGTCTTTGCATGCCCGCATGTTCCTTAGCATCGCATACACGGTCGAACAACTTCGGCGCCTGGGAAATGCCAGCATCGCCCTTGACCGCATACATTAACATACGACTGTCCGGCATTTGGCATGTTATCATCGCCCTTTGATAACCACACACGGTCTGAAAACGTCGTTTGTGGCGATGGCATCCATCGGTGATTTTAAGAAAAATGCTTTAAAATTAACCCATTAAATTTCAAATTGTGCATAATTTTGAAGAAATTATAAATTCTTTATGGCTAACGAATCTGATAAAAGAAACAATTTTTTGAATTGGAATATCTTGGTAATACATTTGAGAATTTTAATTTTAATGTTAGATAATAAATTTTTTGATAAAAAGCTTTTTTTCCCCGTTATTTTACATTTCCCCCTAGTTTTTCACACTCTGTTGATGATGTCGAGTGTGGGCATGCATCATTGCCCTTGGACAACAACAGACATGATCGGACTACTTTGATTGTCATCCAATCATGGCCCTTTGCAGCATACAACAGTCCGTACATTTGGATGCCGTGCATCATCGCCCTTTTATGGAAGCCACATGGTCTGATTGATATCAGTGGCAAGGTGTGTCATCATTGCCCTTGACACGCATACCAATAATCGGACGACATCGGGCGTGGCTTGTTATCATCGCCCTTTAGACATCACACACGATCGGTGCGGTACGACGTAGGGCGTGGAATGCCATCATGGATCTCTGGGTAACCAAGCGGTTGGACTGAGTCAGACTTTGCTGCCTTCTCGCCATTAGCAGCACACACACACGGTCGGCACGACGTTGGCGTGACATGACAGCTTCTCCCTTGGATAAGCCACTCGTGGGCAACGACGTTCGGGCGTGTCATGCCATCATATCCCTTGGACAGCATACAAGGTCAGACTACGTCGGGCCTGGTATGGCATCATAGCCCTTGGCCAACACATACGATCGGACGACGTCGGGCTTGGCAGGCCATCATCGACCTTGGACAGCAAAGATGACCATGTTATTATCGCCCTATGTTAGAATACACGATCGGATGACGTCAAGAGTTACAAGCTTGCTCAAATATTGGGAAATATTTACGATCGAACGATGTCGAGCATGGCATGCCATCATCGTGCTTGGGCAGCACAGGCGGTCAGACGACGTCAGGCGTGACATTCCATCATCGCTCTTAGTTAGCACACATGGTCGGACGACATCGGGCATGGCATGGAATCATATCCCCTGGACAACATACACCGGGTCGTACAACGTCAGGCGTAGAATGTCATCATCGCCCGTGGACAGCATACACGGTTAGAGGACGTTGGGCATAACATGTTATCATTGCCGTTGGCGAACACAAAGTCGAACGACCTTGATTGTAGATGAACAATATTGCCCTTGAAGCAGGCACAGTGTATGACTACATCAGGCGTATCACGCCATCAATCAATCATGGTTGTCGGCATTCATACTAATCTAATATATCCTTCTCGATTTCCCCATTGCATTGTACTAGTCTTTCATTTTAACTTATAACGGGCGCGAAGATACTTATATTTCTGTTTTTAACGTTTAATTATTGTATATTAATAAAAATATAATAATATTTGTTTAAAAAAAATTAACTAAATTAAGGAACAGAATACCGATAGGACCAAGTCGGGCCTGGCATCCCGCATGGTCCTCGTCAAACACACAACGGTCCGTACAACCTCGAGCTTCAGGCATGCGAATCGTTGCCCTTGGGCAGCCGACACTGTTGATGATGTCCGCGCTAGGAATCCATGATCCCCTTGGGAGCACACATGGTCGAACACGTCAGGTGTGGGCATGTTTCATCCCCTCGGACAACAAACACGATCCGACCACGTATGTCCGTGGCATGCCCATATGGCCCTTGGATTGCACATAAAACGGTCGGAATGACATTAGACATGGCATGCCATTATTTCCTTTGTGCAACAACATTGACGAAGCGGGACATGACATTCAATCATCGCCCCTTGGGCACACACATCGGTCGACGACGTCGGAAGTGCATACAATCATCGCCCTTGGAATCGCTACCTGTCGGCACGACGTCGGGGCGTGGCATGCAATTTTTGACCTTAGACAAAATATACGTTGGACTACGTTGGAACACCGGAATTCCATTCGTAACCTTGGACAGCACACCACGGTTTGAACGAATTCTGGCATGACCTGCTATCATCGTACTTGGATAACATACACGGTCAAAGAACTCGTGTGTGGCTATGTATCATCCTCTTACATAGAACATACTTTCGACTCTTCACGTGTGGCATGCCTTCATTGTCCTTGGGTGTGCACACTCTCGAACGGTGTCGTGAAAGGCATGCCATCTTCTCTCCTTTGCATCATACACGATCGGACTATGTCGGGGGGGACATTTCATGATTGCCCTTTGAAAAGCACACTCTGACGGATTGATATTGTGTCGCATGGCAGCCATTAGTGCCCCCTTGGAAAATATACAATTCCAAAAACGACTCGAAGTGGCAATTCCTCATCGTACTTGAATAGCATGCACGGTCGGATGATGACGGGAGTTTTCATCCCCAATATGGTCGCTTGGGTAACACAACCAGTTCAAACGACGTCGGCCGGACAACATTCCTTTGGATAGGCACACCACGGGTTAAACGATGTTTGAAAGTGCATGTCATCATCGCCTTTGGACTACAACAAGGGAAACGACGTTGGGCTGACATGCCATCTTCCTCCCTTGATAAGCAATATTCCGTCGGATGACGCGGGCGGGCCATGCCATCTCGCCCTTGGGCACACACACGTCATACGAAGTCGGGCGTTACATGCTATCATTGCCCCTTGGGCTGCACATACAATCGCCTAAGTCGGGCTGTTGCATGCCATAATTTCTGCTTGGACAGGCACAAATGGTCGTACAACGTCTGGCGTGGCTGTTATCATCTCCTTGTGTCAGCACACATACGATGAACGACCTATAGGCGTGGAATGCTGGGCATGGGCCGTTGGACTGCACAATAAGTTTGACAGCATGGAGAGTGGCATGCTCACGTGGACCTTGGGAAGGAACACACCAGTCGGATTGAACAATCCGGTTGTTACGTACCATTACAGGGTTGGGAGCACTCAAAGGCGATGGACGATCGGTCTTTGCATGCCTTTTCGCATTGTGACATAACACAGAAGTACGGACTACTCGGGCGTGCATGCCATTATCACCGTTAGACATCACAAACGTTGGAATAACGTCAGGCGTGGCAACCATCATAGCCCTTTGTTAGCACAACGTGTCATAACGACTCCAAGCACGTGGCAATGCCTATCATCAACCTTGGAATGCACACACTGTCCGCAGAACAAAATCGGGCGGGTGGCATGCATCATCACCCTTTGATATCATTCAAGGTCGATGATACGGGCGTTGCTTCCCCATATGGTCCCTTGGGTAACACACAGTCTCGATAACGAAGCTGGCCATGACATGCATCGCCTTTGGATAGCACACACGGTCACTGATGTTGACGTTGCAATGGCATCATCTCTTTGGACTACAAACTAGGTAAAAACGACGTTGGGCATGGCAATGCCATCATCTCCCTTGGCTCATAGATAGCCGGTGACGCGGCGGGCGTGCCATGCAATCATATAACCTTGGACTGCACATACGGTCTAAAAACGTCGGTGTGTCAATGGCTGATCATCGTCTTTGGGACTTCACACCGGTCGGATTGACGTCAGGCATGGCTGCCTGCATGTCTCTTTGGGCATCAAAAACGGTCGGATCCGTCGAGCAAGGCATGCCATCCATCGCCCTTGGACAAACATATAAGAAAGAACGTTGCGTCGTGGCAGTTATCATTGCCTTGGCACATAACACACAAACGGTCAGAACGAACGTCTAGAATGACATCCACTCATCACCGATTTTATGAAAAATGTCTATTACCCCCTAATTTTGAAGATATTGTAATTCTTTTTGCTACGATCTGATAAAAGAAATTGATTTTTTGATTTTGGAATACCCTTGGTAACACTTTGACGATTGTATTTTAATGTGAATAATCAATTTTATGATAAAAGCTTTTTATCCCATTCAATTAATCTTTCCCCTGTTTTGGCAACCGGGTGGACACGTCAAGCGTGGCATGACATCATCACACCTTTTATAGTGCACACCATGATCGGACTACATCGGGCGTGCATGCCAGCATCGGCCTTGGATAGCGAAACACGATCAGACAATATCGGGCGTATGATGTTTACATCTTCCCTTGGATGAGCAAACCCAATTAGACAACATCGGGCATGGCATGCCATCATGGCCATTGGGAAATACACACGGTCAGACGACGTCGGCCGTAGAAATTCCATCATCGCCCTTGGAATGTACACACGGTCGGATGACGTTGGCGTGAAATATTATCATTGCTCTTCAAAAACAAAGACAATTGGACGACGTGCGACATTGCATGTCTGCATGGAACTTAGGCAGAACACACGGTCGGATAACGTTAGGCGTCGCATGCTATCTTCGCCATTGGGATGCACAAGCGGTTGAATAACATCGGTCCTAGAATGCGATCATCGCCCTTGGAAAACATACATGGTCGAACTATGTCGAGCGTCGCATGCCATCATGAACCTTGGCCAACACACACGGTCGGAAAATATCGGGCATTGCATGCCATTATCGCCCTTGAACAACATACAAAGGGGAAAACGACGTCGGGTGTGGCTTGCCATCATCGCCCTTGGACAGCATACACGGTCAGAAGACCTTGGGCATGAAATATATCTTCGCCCTTGGAATGCACACACGGTCAGATGATGTTGGGCGTGGAAATGCTATCATCTCCCTTTGGCAGCACACACGGTCGGATGACGTCGGGCATTAAATGCCATTATTTCCCTTTGGACCGCACACACTATCGGATGATGTCAACGTGGCATGCCATCAAAGCCTTTGGACTGCACACACGGACGGAAGACGGGCGTGGCATGCCATCATAGACCTTGTGCAGCACACACAGTCGGACGACGTTAGGCGTAGCATGTCGCATGGCCCTTGGGCATCACAGAAGGTTGTAAGACTTCGGGTGTAGCATGTCAGCGTCCCTTTGGACAACACACACGGATGAACGACGTCGAGCATGACATGCCATTATCGCCCTTGGACTACTCATACTGTTGGACGACATGAAGCGTGGTATGCCCACATGGCCCTTTAGAAGCACACATGGTCATACGATGTTGGACGTTTCATGCGATCTTCGTATTGGGGCAACACACATGGTCGGACGACGTCAGGCATGGCATGCCATCTAGCCCTTTTATTGCGCACATGGTCGTATGACATTGAGCGTGGCATGACATCATCACCCTTCGACATGACACAGGATCGGACTACGGCGGGCGTGGCATGCAATCATCGCCCTTGAGCAACTCACAAGGTCTGGATATGTCGGGCGTGGCATGCCATCATCGCCATTGGAATGAACGCATGGTCGGACGATGTAGGGCGTGGCATGCCATCATCGCAGTTCGACAACATAGACAGGGTAGGATGACGTGCTACGTGGCATGCCATCATTTCCCTTGGACAACACACACGGTTGGACGACGTCGACCGTCGCATGCCATCTTCGCCCTTGGAAAGTATACATGATCAAACGACATCGGGTGTGGCATGTTATCATCGCCCTTGGACAACACACACGATCGGACCACGTAAGGCGTGGCATGCCAGCATGGCCTTTGGGAGATACATACGGTCGCATGACGTTGGGCGTGGCATGCCATTATCGCCCTTGTGACACACACAGAGACGATGTCGGGAGAGACATGCCATCATTGACCTTTAGCAGCACACACGGTCCGATGACGTTGGGCGTTGCATGCCATCAGCGTCTTAGGGCCGCACAAAACGGTCTTGACAATGTCGGTGTGGCAGTGCATAATCCTAGGAAATTCAACCCATACGGTCGGACGATGTTGGGGTCGTTGCATGCCATCATTTCCTTTGGGCAAATATACTGGTCAGACTACGTCGGAGTGGGGCGTCAATCATATACCTTGAACATCACATACAATTGAAAAACGCTTCGAGCGTTTCAGCTATCGTCCTCTTGGACCTCACAACACGGTCGGACGAACGTCCGGCATGGAATGCTTGCCTGTCCCTTGGAAGCAAACCACTGTCCACACGACATCAGGGCAAGGCATTCCATCATCGCCCTTGGACAACATACAAGGTTCGACGACGATCGTTGGCATGGCATGTTTCATCGACATTGAACAGTAACACGGTCAGAAGACGTCTAGACTGACATGCCATCCTCACCGGATTTAGGAAAAATGTTTAAACCCATAAAATTTGAAATTCCCCTCATATTGAGATTAATTGTAATTATTATTATAGACTTTGATAAAAGATAATAGAATTTTTGAGTTTGGTATTACCTTGGTACACATTGAGAATGTGAATTTTAATGTTATATAATCAATTTTATGATAAAAATCTTTTTTATCCATTCAATTATAAATTCCCTAGTTTTGCACCACACGGTGGTTTGCACGACGTCGAAGCAGACATGACTCATCAAACTTTTGATAGAACAGAACAATCGGATACGTCAGGCGTGGATATGCCATCATCGACTTGGATAGCAATACACGCATCATACAATATCAGGCGTGGCATGTCGGTCTGCGCCCTTGGATGCAAAACACGATCAGACAACATCGGGCGTGGCATGCCATTCATGGCCAGTGGGCGATTATAGGACACGGTCAGACGCGGTGGCGGGTAGGTAATGCACTTTACTCTCCCTTGGAATGTACACACGGTCGATGACTGCAAGCGTGGCATTGCCATGATCGCCCTTGGAAAGATACACGATCAAACGATTGTCTGGCGTGGCATGTATCATTGCCCACGAAAAAACAACGATTGTGAGAATGCGGCACATGGATGTCCGCATGGAACGTATGAAGCACACACGGTCAAATGACGTTAGGAGTTGGCATGTATCATTAGCCATTGGGCTGCAACAAGCGAGTTGAATAGCCTCGGTACTAGAATGCGATCATTCTCCCTTAGGAGAAAACATAACACGTCGAACTAAGGTGAGCGTGGCATGCACTTATGAACCTGGCCAACACAAACCGGTCGGAAAATATCGGGCATAACATGCCATTATCGCCCATTTGAAAAAAAAAACATAGGGTGAAGGACTTCGGGGTTGTGTCTTGCCATAATCTATCTTTGATAGGATTACAAGTTCAAAGACCTTAGGCATGAAATGTTATCTTCGCCCTTGGAATGGCAAGGCACGGTCAGAAAGATGTTGGGCGTGAAAAGGCTATCATCTCCTTGGCGCACACACAATGGATGACATAGGGCATTAAATGCCATTATGCCCTTTGGACGCACACACTATCCGATGATGCGACGTGGAATCCCATCAAAGGACTTTAGACTGCACACATTGACGGGAAGATGGGCGTGGCATGCTATCATAGAACGTTGTGAGCAAGACATAGGTGGACGAACGTTAGGGGTCAATGTCGGATGGACCTTGGGCCAAGTCCCACAGAAGTTGTATGAGGGTCGGTGTGGCATGTTCAGTGTTCCCTTTGGACCACACAACAAGGTCAATGAACGACGTCGAGGTGACATGACATTATCGCCCTTGGGACACTACTCATATGTTGGCGACATGAATCGTGGTTATGCCCAACATTTGTCTCTTAATAATTGCACACATGGTCGGACGATGTCGCGCGTTTCAGCTATCTTCGCATTTGGGCAACACCACGATGGTCGGATGACGTCTAGCATGGCATGCCATCTAGCTCTTTGATCGCGCACATGGTCGTACGGACATTGAGTGTGGCAGGACAGCATCACCCTTGGACATGCACACACCATCGGACTGATGGCAGGCGTGGCATCCATCATCCGACCTTCTAGCAGCACACATGTCGAGATATGCGGGCGTGGCATGCATCATCCCACCATTGGATTAACAACATGGCGGAGATGTAGGGAGTGTGGCATGCCATTCATCGCGTTTCGGACAACATAGACAGGTCGGATGACGTCCTAGTGAGATGCCATCATGTTCCTTTTGGAAAAGCACACAACGGTCGGACGATGTCGACCTTGGCAGGCTATCATCTTCTTGGACAGTATTACATGATCAAATAGAATCGGGTGTTGTGGATGGATCATCGCCCTTGGACAACACACACGATCGCGACCACGTAAGGGTGGCACATGCCAGCATGTCCTTGGGCGCTTACATACGGTCGCATGAGTTGCGTGGCATGACCCATTATCGCCGTTGTGACAAACGAGAACGATGTAGGGAAGAGAATGCCACATGCCTTGAGCAGCACACACGGTCCGATGAGTTGGGCGTTTCATTTGCCATCAGCGCCCGTAGGGCAGCACAAACGGTTCTGACAATGTCGGCGTGGCAGGCAATCATCATTCCTTGGACATCCATTCGGTAGGACGATGTTGGGCGTTGCATGCCATCATGCCTTTGGGCAAAAACACATGGGTCAGGATACGTCGAGTGTGGCATGTATAATCATATAACTTGAAACATCACATACAGTTGAAAAACGTCGAGCTTTTCATTGGCTATCGTCCTTTTGGACTTCACACACGGGGCAGAAGAAGCAGCAAAAGCAACAAAGAAGGAAGGCAGAGAGGACAGATAGAACAGGAGGAATGAAGACGAGATAGAGGCCTGAGACACATAGTGGAAACGAGATGAGGGGCAGTCACACAAACACTTGTCCAAACGACATCGGCGAAGGCATCCCCCATCATAGCCTTGGGGAACAACATACAAGGTTAGACGAAGTAGTGCATCTGGCATGTTATCATTGACCCGTGAACATACACACGGTCAGACGAAGTCTAGATTACATGCCATTCATCACCGATTTTCTACGAAAAAATGTCTAATTTAACCCATTAAAATTTGAAATTCCTCATATTAAGATAATTGTAATTCTTATGCTACGAATCTGATAACAGGAAATAGATTTTTGAGTTCGGATTACCTTGGTTAACACATTTGAGAATGTGAATTTAAGTTATATAATCAATTTTTCGATAAAAAGTTTTTATCCCATTCAATTATAAATTTCTCCTAGTTTTCCACACACGGTGTCGCCATGACATCGAGCATGAGATGACATAATCACCTTTTGGACAGCACACCCAATCGGACTACGCGGAGTTCGGTATGCCATCATCGCCCTTGGATAGCAAACTAAGATCCTACAATATCAGGCTGGCATGCCGTCTTCGCCCTTGGATAGAAAAACCACATCAGACAACATCGGGCGGGATGCACATTCATGCCATGGGCGATATTATAACGGTAAGACGACGTTTGGTACGTGCCAATGCCATACATCGCCCTTGGAATGTAACACGGTGGTTCAGATGGACTTCAAGCATGGCATGCCATCATCGCCTTTGGAAAGATACACGATCAAACGATGTCTGGCGTGGCATGTTATCATTGCCCATCGAAAACACACACGATTGGACGACATACGGTCGCATGCCATTATTTCCCTTGGATAATATACAAGTCAAACGACGTCGGAAGTGGCATTCCATCATCGTACTTAAATAGCATGCACGGTCGGATGATGATGGGCGTAGAATCCCCATATGGTCCTTGGGCAACACACCAGTCTAACGACGTCGGCCATGATATGCATCGCCTTTGGTTAGCACACACGGTCAAACGATGTTGATGTGGCATGGCATCATCGCCTTAAGACGACAAACAAGGGAAAACAATGTTGGGTATGGCATGCCATCATCTCCCTTTGGCATCATAGGCAGTCGGATGACGCGGGCGTGCCATGCCATCATCGCCCTTGGGCAGCACACACGATCGAATGAAGTCGGGCGTTAAATGCTATCATTTCCCTTGGGAAGCCTATACCATCGGAATACGTCGGGCGTGGCATGTTATCATCTCCTTTTTGTCGCACTACACGGAATGACGAGCGGAGGGAAAGGGCCAGGTGTAGCGTGGATAAATAAAAGCTGGCACGGCCATAGGGAGACACATACGGTCGCATGACGTTGGGTGTGGCATGCCATTATTGCCCTTGTGACACACACACAAACGATGTCGGGTGTGACATGCCATCATTGACCTTGAGCAGCACACACGGTCGATGACGTGGGCGTACCATGCCATCAACGCCCTTAGAGCAGAACAAACGGTGTTGTGAAAATGTCAGAGCGCCCCCCCGGACATCCGAAAAGTCATCCTTCCCCCTTCGGACAAATCACATACAGTCGGGACGACGTGGGCGTGGAATGACATCTTGCCTTTGGCATAAAAACACATGGTCAGGGACTACGTCGGCGTCTGGCATTAATCATACCTTAGACATCACATTACAGTTCAAAAACATCAAGTGTTTCATGCTATCGTCGTTCTTTTGGACTTCACACACGGTTGGACGGACGTCAGGCATGCAGTGCCCGAATGTCCTGGGGCAAAGGAGAGCAAACACTTGTCAGACGACATAGGGCCAAGGCATCCATGAACATCATCGCCCTTGGACAGCATACAGAGGAGACGGACGTCGTGCATGGCATGTATCATTGACTTGGACAGTACGGACAGACACGGTTAGACGACGTCTCTAGGTGACAAGACTTAATCACCGATTTTATGAAAAAAGGTTCTATTAACCCATTCAATTTGGAATCCCCTAATATTGACGATTAGTTGGAATTCTTATTGCTCTGAATCTGATAAAAGATAATAGATTGATTGTTCGGGATACTTGGTAAACCACATTTGAGATGTGCATTTGAATTTTATATATGAATCAAATTTTTATGATAAAAAGCTTTATCCCGTCAATTTACAGTTTCCGAGTTTTTTCACACAAGGTTGGATGACGTACGAGCGTAGGTAGATGACATATCACCTTTGGACAGCACACACGATCGGACTAGCATCGGCGTTGGTATGGCCATCATCGCCATTGGATCTCAAAACCCGATCAAATTATATCAGGACGTGGCATGCCATCATCGGCTTTGTATAGAAAAAACAATGATCAAGAAAAACATGACGGGCGTGGGACGCCATCATGGTACATTTTGCAATTATTACACGGTTTGACGACGTCGGCCGTGGCAATGCAATCATCGCCCTTGGAATGTACACACGGTCGATGATTCGAGCGTGTTCATGCCATCACGCCTTGGAAAGATACACGATCAACGACGTCTGCCGTGGAATGTTATCATGCCTTCGAAATAAACACACGGATTGGAGCAAAGTGCGGCATGGCCATGTCCGCATGGAACTTAGGCAAAGCAACACGGTCTGATGGACGCTAGGCGTTGCATGTATTCATCGCCATTGGCTGCCACAAGCAGTTGAATAATATCGGGTTCCTAGAATGTGATCATCTCCCTGGAAAAACATACACGAATCGAACACGTGAGAGTGGCATGCCATCATGAACCTGGCCAACACACCACGGTCGGGCAAGGCAAATATCGGGCGTGGCCTGCCATTGACGTCCATGAACAAACTACATAGTGGTATTAAAACAAAGTCGGGGCTGTGGCTGAACATCATCGCCCTTGGATAGGATACACGTTCAAAAGACTTCGGCATGAAATATATCTTGCCCGTGGAATGCACACACGGTCAGAAGATGTTTTGGGCGTGGAAATGCTTATCAAACTCCCTTTGGCAGCACCACCACGGTGATTGACTACGGGAATTAAAATGCCATTATTGCCCTTTATAGACAAAAACACACTATCGGATGTATGATGTCGATGTGGCCATGCCTCAAAGCCTTTGGACTGACACACGGACGGAAGACGGACAGGCATGCCATTATAGACCTGTGCAGCACACGAGTAGGACGATGTTAGGCGTGGCATTGTCGCATGGCGTCTTGGGCATCAAAGAGGTTGCTAAGACGTTGGGTGTGGCCATGTCAGGTCCCTTATGGACAACACACAAGGATGAACGACGTCGGAGAATGGACAGTGCCCATTATCGCCCGTATGGACTACTCAATACTGTTGGACGACATGAAGTGTGGTATGCCCATAACAGGGGACCTTAAGAAGAACACCAATGGTCGGACGATGTCAGGCGTTTTCATGCATCTGTTGCATTTGGGAAACACACATGGTTGGACGACGTTTGGACATGGCATGCCATTCTATTCCATTTGATAAGCGCACATGGTCGGTACGATAATAGAGCGTGAGCATGACATCATCACCCTTGGATATGACACCAACGATCGAACTTTATGGTCGGGAGGGGCATGCCATCATCGTCCTTGAAGACCAAAAGGTCGGGATATGGTCGGGAGGTGGGAGCCTATCATCCCATTAGAATGAACACATGGCTCGGGAAGATGTATCGGCGTGGCATGCCATATCGCAGTTCGAACAGCAGATAGACAAGGTCGGAAGACGTCCGACGTGAGCTTCCATCATTTTCCCTTGGACAAACCACACAAAGGTCAGACGACGTCCGACCGTGGCATGCCATCTTAGCCCTTGGAAAGATATACATGAGAAAATGACATCAGGTGTGGTAGGTGATCGTCTCCCTTGGACAACACACACGATCAGACCACGTAAGGCATGGACATTGCAAGCATGGCCTTGGGAGATACATACTGGTGCATTGTTGACGTTGGGCGTGGCATGCCATTATCGCCCTTGTGACACACACAGAGACGATGTCGGGCAAGACATTCCATCATTGACCTTAAGGAGCACACACGGTCGGATGACGTTGGGCGTGGCATGCCATCAGCACCCTAGGGCAGCACAAACGGTCTGACAATGTCCGGCGTGGCATGCAATCATTTCACATGAACATCACATACGGTCGGATGACGTCGGGCGTGGCATACCGTCATTCCCTTTAGGCAAAACACATAGTAAGACTACGTCGGGTGTGACATGCAATCATATACCTTGGACAACACATACAGTTGAAAAACGTCGAGCGTTTCATGCTATCGTCATCTTTGGACTTCATACACGGTCGGACGACGTCAGGCATGGCATGCCCGCATGTCCCTTGGGCAGCAAACACTGTCAGACGACATCGGGCAAGGCATTCCATCATCGCCCTTGGACAACATACAAGGTTAGACGACGTCGTGCATGGCATGTTATCATTGACCTTGGACAGTACACACGGTCAGACGACGTCTAGCGTGACATGCCATCATCACCGATTTTATGAAAAATGTCTATTAACCCATTAAATTTTGAAATTCCCCTAATATTGAAGATAATTGTAATTCTTTATTGCTACGAATCTGATAAAAGATAATAGATTTTTGAGTTCGGAATACCTTGGTAACACATTTGAGAATGTTAATTTTAATGTTATATAATCAATTTTATGATAAAAAGCTTTTTATTATATTCAATTATAAATTCCCCATAGTTTTGCACACACGGTTGCACGATGTCGAGCGTAGATGACATCATCACCTTTTGACAGGACACACGATCGGACTACGTCGGGCGTGGTATGCCATCATCGCCCTTGGATAGCAATGCACGATTAGACAATATCGGGCGTGGCATGCCATCATCGCCCTTGGATAGCAAAACACGATCAGACAACATCGAGCGTGGCATGCCATCATGGCCATTGGGCAATATACACGGTCAGACGACTTTGGCCGTGGCAATGCCATCATCGCCCTTGGAATGTACACACGATCGGATGACTTTGACCGTGGCATGCCATCATCGTACTTGGAAAGATACACGATCAAATGATGTCTAGCGTGGCATGTTATTATTGCCCTTCGAAAACACACACGATTGGACGACGTGCGGCATGGCATGTCAGCATGGAACTTAGGCAGCACACACGGTCAGATGACGTTAGGCGTTGCATGCTATCATCGCCATTGGGCTTCACAAGCGGTTGAATAACATCGGTCCTAGAATGCGATCATCGCCCTTGGAAAACATACACGGTCGAACTACGTCAAGAGTGGCATGCACTCATGAACCTTGGCCAACACACACGGTCGGCAAATATCGGGCATGGAATGCCATTATGGCCCTTGAACAACATATATAGGGTAAAACGACGTCGGGTGTAGCTTGCCATCATCTCCCTTTGATAGGATACACATTCACAAGACCTTAGGCATGAAATTTTATCTTCGCCCTTGGAATGTACGCACGGTAACACGATGTTGGGCGTGAAAATGATATCATCGCCCTTTGGCAGCACACACAGTCGGACGACGTTGGGCATTAAATGCCATTATTACCCTTTGGACAGCACACACTATCGGATGATGTCGACGTGGCATGCCATCAAAGCCTTTGGACTGCACACGCGGATGGAAAACGGGGGTGTCATGCCATCATAGACCTTGTGCAGCACACATAGTCGGACGACATTAGGCGTTGCATGTCGCATGGATTTTGGGTATCACAGAAGGTTGTATGACGTCGGGTGTGGCATGTGTGCGTCCCTTTGGACAACACACACGGATGAACGACGTCGAGCAAGACATGCCATTATCGCCCTTTACTACTCATAACAATTGGAAACACATGAAGCGGTATGCCCACAAGGGCCTCTTTAGAAATAACAGATGGGTCCGGACGATGTCGGGCGTTCATGCCATCTTCGCGATTTGGGGCAACACCATGGTCAACGACGTCTTGCATAGCAATGACCCATCTAGCCCTTTGAATAGCCACATGGTCGTAGAACATCGAGGTGTGGCATACATCATCGACCCTTTGGACATACACACCGATCGGAACTAATAATGGGGGGCGGGCGTGGCATACCATCATCCCTCTGTGAGAATTACACAAGGTCGGGATATGATCTGGCGTGGCAGCCATCATCACCAGTTGAAGGAACACATGTCGGACGATGTAGAGCGGGCATTCCATCATTGCAGTTTCTGACGAACATAGATAGGTTTCGGCTAACGTCCTATGTGAGATACCATCATTTCCCTTGGAAAGCAACCACGGTCAGAACGACTCGACCTTGGCATGCTATCATCTTCCTTGAAAGTAATAACATGATCAAATGAACATCGGGTGGGTGTGCCTGTTTATCATCTCCATCGCCCTAGGCACAACACACAAGATTCGGAACTGGCGACCATGTGGGCTGGCATGCTGCACGCCTTAGGGAGCGCATACGGGGTCTCTGACGTTGGGTGTTGCATGCAATTATCGTCCTTGTATACAAAACACATACGATGTCAGGTGTGGAGCATGCAATCATTGACCTTGAGCAACACACACGTCGGATGACGTTGGGCGTAGCCGGCTATCAGCGCCTCACGGGCCAGAACAAACGGTCTGAAAAATGTCCTGCGTGGCCATGCAATCATTTCCCTTGGAAATCACATCCGAATCGACGACGGGCCATGGCTCGCCCCTCATTGCGTTTGGGCAAAATCTGGTCAGACTACGTCGGGTCTGGCATGCAATCATATACCTTGGCACACATACAGTGGACAAACGTCAAGATTTTTTCATGCTATCGTCCCGTCTTTGGACTTCACACACCGTCGGACCAACTCAGCATGCATGCCTGCATGGTCCTATGGGCAACAAAACACTGTCGAGACGACAGCAGGCAAGGCCATTCCATCATCTGCCCTTGGATAGATCGAGTTAGGCGATGTCGTGCATGGCATTTTTATCATTGACCTTGGACAGTACACAGATCGGTCAAACGACGTCTAGCCGTGACATGCCCTCATCACCGATTTTTATGAAACAATGTCTATCAACCCATTAAATTTTTGAATTTTCCCCTAATTTGAAGACAATTGTAATTCGTTATTGTGCTAAGAGATCTGATAAAGATAATAGATTTTGAGATCGGAATACCTTGGTACACATTTGGAGAATGTGACTTTTAATGTTATATAATAGCATTATGATAAAACGCGTTTATCCCAGTCATTACAATTTTTACCCTGTTTTTTCACACAAGTTGGACGAACGTCGAGCGGAGATGACATCATCCCTTTTGAAAGCACACACGATCCAACTACGTCGGCGTGGTTGCCATCATCGCCCTTGTAAGCAAAACACGATCAGAATAATCCGGGCGTGGCATGCCATCATAGCCCTTTGATTGAAAAACATGATCAGACAAACATCGGGCATGGCGCCATCATGACATGGGGTCAATATACAACAACCGTTAGACTACGTTCGGCCGTTGCAATGCATCATCGCCCTTTGATGTCACAACACATCGAATGACGTCGAGCGTGGCTGCCAATCATCGCCCTTGGAAAGATCACGATCAACGACGTCTGCCGTGCACAGTTATCTATTGCCCTTCGAAACACAACACAATTGGGTTGCACAGCGGTTGCATAACAGTGGTATCTAAGAAATGCGATTCATGCCTCTTCGTAAACATATTCCGACTCAACTACGTCGAGCGTGGCACATGCCATCATAACCTTGGAAAACACACACGTTGGGCAAATCATCGGGCAGACATTCCATTATCGGCCCCTTGAACAACCTACATAGGGTAAACCAACGTCGTGTGTGGCTTGCCATCATCGCCCTTTGATAGGATACACTGTTCTGAATAACTTAGGCATGAAATGTTATCTTCTCCCGTGGAATGCACACACGTTCAGAAATTTGGGCGTGGCGAAAGGCTATCATCAACCTTTGGCACACACACGGATCGGACACATGACGGCGCATTAAATTCCATATTGCCCATTGGACATCACACTAATCGGATGATCGTCCGTGGGCCAAATGCCATCAAAGCCTTTGGACTGCACACACGTATGAAGACGGAACGTTGGCATTCCATCATAGAAACCTGGTGCAGCACACATAGTCGGACGATTGATTAGGCATGGCATGTCGCATGGCTTTTGGGTATCACAAAGGTTTTGTAAGACATCGTGTGTTGGCATGTCAGCGTCCCTTTGTAGCAATCACTACTGATGAACGAACGCGAGCATGAAATGCCCATTATTGGGCCCAGGGACTACTCATACTGTTGGACCAAATGAAGCGTGGTAGCCACATGGGGCCTTAAGAAGCCAACTGGTCGCCGATGTCGGGCGTTTCATGCCATCTTATCATTTAGGCAACACACATTGTCGGATGATTTGGCATGGCATGCCATCCTAGCCCTTTGATAGCACACATGGTTGAAACGACATCGGAGCGTGGCATGACCATCATCACACCCTTGACATTACACACTATGGACTAATGGCGGGCGTGGCATGCCATCAGCGCCCTTTGTAGCAGCACACAAGGTCCGGGATTAGTATCTGAACCAAGAAACAATGTGAAGGGGAGAGGAAGGAGGCGGGGGGGCAGGCCATCAGCGGGGCCGGGGAAAACACAGGGGCGCGAGGGTAGGGGCAGGGCAGGCCATCAGCGGGCACTGCACAGCAGAGACCAGGGCGGGAGACGGCCGACTGAGAGGCAGCAGGGCCCGTGGACAGCACCACGGTCGACGACGTCGATTGTGGCATGCTATCACGCCCTTGGAAATAACACATGATCAAACACCATCAGGTGTGGCCATGTTATCATCGCCCTTGGGACAACACAACACGATCGATACACGTAGGGCGTGGCGTGCAGCACGGCCTTTTGGAGACAACATACGGTTGCATGAACGTTTGGGTGTGGCAATTCCATTATCGCCCTTTTTGACACACACACAAACGATGTCGGGTTGACATGCCTCCTAACCTTGAGCAAGCACACACGTCGGATGACGTGGCGTAGCATGCCCTAATTTCCCTAGTCAAACAAACGGTCTGAACAATGTCCGGCGTGGCAAATGCAATCATTTCCCTCAGAACATCACATACGGTCCGACGACGTCGGGAGTTGGCATGACATCATTGCCTTTGGGCAAAACACATGGTCCGACTACCGACGACGGGTGTGGGCATCAGTCATCCTTGGACAATCACATACATTTGACTAAATACGTCGATGTTTCATGCGATCGTCGTCCTGGGACTCATACACAGTCGGACAACGTCAGGCATTGCATGCCCGCTGTCCCTTGGGCAGCAAGACACTGTCGACGACATTTGGGCAAGGCTTCCATCAGCTCCCTTGGACAAACGTAGCGAGGTTTAGACGACGTGTCGTGCTGGCAAGGTATCATTGACCTTGGACAGTAACACTTCGGCAATGACGTCTACGTACATGCGCATCATCACTGATTTTATTTAACATGTCATCTAACACATTAAATTTTGAATTTCGCCCTATATTGAAGATAATTGTAATTCTTTATTGCTACAAATCAGATAAAAGATATTGGATTTTTATTTCGAATACCTTGGTAACACCAGTTTTGAGAATGTGGATTTAATGTTATATAAAACTCTTTTATTATAAAAACTTTTTGTCCCATTAAATTATAAATTTTCCCTAGTTTTTGCACACACTGTTGAGGACTTAGCATAGAAGACGCATCACCTTCTGACAGCACCACAATCGGAATACGTCGGAACGTGGTATGCCCATCATCGCATTGGGATAGCAAAACATGATCAAGACAACATCGTGCGTGGAAATGCCTTTGGCTATAACACACGTCAGACACGTCGTCCGTGGACATGCCATCATCGCCGATTGGACTGTAACACTACGGTCGGATGACTTCCAGCATGGCATGCCTCTGCATCGGCCCTTGGAAGATACAACACGATCAAAACACGTCTTACGTGCCTGTTATCATTTCCCTTCGAAAACACACGATTGGGACGACGTGCGGCATGGCATGTCTGCATGGAACTTAATGCAGCACCCCGGTCGATGCGTTTAGGTGTTGCATACTATCATCGCCATGGGAAGCACAGCGTTGAATAACATCGGTCTAGAATGCGATCATCGCCGGTTGGTACCACATACATTGTCGAACTACGTCCAAGTGTGGCATGCATCATGAACATTGCCAACACACACGTTGGCTATCGGGCCATGACATGCCACATCGGATCCCTTGAAAAAACATACACAAGGGTACAAACACCGTCGGGTGTGCGTGCCTCATGGCCTTGGATAGGATACACGTTCCGAAGACTTAAGGCATGAACATGTTTCTTCGCCCTTGGATGCACACACATCAAAGAGGTTGGGCCGTGGATGCTATCATCTCCATTTGGCAGCAACACGTCAATGACGGCGAGCAATTAAATTCAATTATTGCCTTTCGACAGCACACACACCGATGATGTCGACGTGGGCCAATGCCATCAATAATTTGGACTGCCCACACGACGAAGACGGGCGTGGGCATGCCATCATAGACCTGCTGCAGCACACACAGTCGGACATGTTAGGCGTGGCATGTCCGCATGGCCCTTTGGGCGATCCACAGAAGGTTGGGTAAGACTCCGGGTGTGTCATGTCAGCGTCCCTTGGACATAACACAGGATGAACGATGTTCGGCATGACATGCCATTCTCGCCCTTGGACTACAAATACTGTTGGACGACATGAATTTGGTAATGCCCACATGGCCCTTTATAACCACACATGTTTATCGATTCGGCGTTTCAATCCAGATCTTCGCATTTGGGGACACAGATGGGTCGACGCACGTCTGGCAAATGGCATGCCATCTAGCCCCGTTTATTAGTGGCCGCCATGGTCCTACATATCTGAGCGTGGCCTGATATCACTCAACCCTTCGACATGACACCGATCGGACTAGGGCGGGCGTGGCATTCTCATCATTGGGGCCCTTGATAACCTCACAAGGTCTGGTATGCGGGCATGGCAATGCCATTATGCATCGGAATGAACGCAATGGTCGACGATGTAGGGCGTGGCTGCCTCATCGCAGTTCGACAACATAGACAGGTCGGCTACGTGGCTAACTGGCATGCCATCATTTCCCTGGACAGCACACACGGTTGGACGACGTCGACCGTCGCCTCCACATCGGCCCTTGACGTGATACATTACAACGACCTCGGTGTGGCCATGTTATGCATCACCTTTGGACAACAACAACGATTGGACCACGTAGGCGTGGCCGTGCCAGCACGGCCCTGAGACACATACGGTCGCATGAACCGTTAGGTGTTGGCATGTCATTATCGCCCCTTGTGTACCACACACAACGATGTCGGGTGTGACATGCCTCATTGACCTGATCAAACACGACAGCCTCCGGATGAGTTGGGCGTAGCAATGCCCATCACCGCCCTATGGCAGCAAAAACGGTTAGACATGTTAGGCGTGTGTGCAATCATTTTCCCGTTTGGACATCACATACGGTCCGACTATGTCAAACGTGGCATGCCATCATTGCCTTTGGCAACACCATTGTCAACACTCAGGTTGGATGTAATCAGCTAATTTTGGAATATCACATACACTTGAAAACGTCGAGTGTTTCATCTATGCTGCTCTTCTTTGGGACTTCACACAGGTAGGAACGACGTCATGGCAATGGCATGCAAGTATGTCCCTTGGCAGCAACAGTCAGAAAGACGTCCGGCATGGCAATTGCCATCATAGCCCTTGGCCCAAGACCACGGTCAACGACGTCGAACGTGGTGTTACAACTCATCCCCTTGGATAGCAACAACTTGGGCGTTGGACGACGTCGGGCTGGAATAACATTATCGCCATGTAGACAGCACACATGGAGCGGATCAACATCGGTCTTATCCATAATAATCATCACCCTTGGACAACGCACATAATGGTCGGAGCTACGTCGGGCTCGGCCTCCATAATTGGCCTTTGTGCCAGAACACCGTCGTCGACGTCGTCGTGGAATGTTTATTCATCGCCTTTAGACTGCACATCCTCGACTATGTGCGCGACATGGGTCACAATCGCCCTTGGGACAAACACACAGCGGTCGGATGATGTCGTAGGGCGTTAAATGCATCATTTGACCTTGGAAGAACACACGTAAACTATACAGCGTAGCGGTGGCATCATCTCGTTCTTGACACAGCACATGGGGCGATGCCGTCTAGTAGTTCATGCCATCATTGCCTTTGGGACAAAAGCACATTCTGACAAACGACATAGGATTGTTATGCTATCACGCCGTTCGACAACAAAAATGGTTTGAACACATTAGGAGTGCTGCCAATCAGCGCCCTAGGACAATATACACCAACAGATGACATCGGGTGTGGGCATTTGCTTACCGCCTTTGACAGAACATACGATCGACGACGTCGGGGCGTGGCATGGCATTATTTCTTTGTTGGCAACAAACACATTGAAGAAGGGGACCCCTTGGCCAGCACATACGGTCGAACGACTTCGTATGTTTGGCATACCATCGTCTCCCTTGGATAGCATAATGGTCGGACCTGACCGTGGAGGCTTAGCATCATTTGGTCCTTAAGACAAAATAGACGGTCGGAACTACGTCGGATTGCGGAATTCCATCGTAGACCCTTGGAACATCACACACGGCGGACGAAGTCGGGCATGGCATGCATCATCGCACTTGGACATACATACACGTTCACAAGAACTCGGGCTTTTCATCTATCATCCCCGCGAGATAGAACATACTTGTCAGATACGTCGCGGGTGGCACAATGACTTCATGGTCCTTGGGTTGCACACTCTCGGACGATGTCGGGCAAGCATGCCCATCTTCTTTTCTTCCTTGGACAACATCCACGCTTGGACAACGTGGGTGTACATTCCAATCATTGCTCGCTTGGAAAGCAAACTCTAACGGCTATAGTGTGGCATGGCACGACATTATTTGCATTTGGAAACTATACAAGTCAAACGACTTCGAGAAGTGGCATTCCATCATCCGGACTTGGAATAGAATGCACGTCCCAATTATTACAGGCTTGTTGCATCCCCATATAGTCCTTGGGCAACACGCCATTTGAACGACGTCGGCCATGACATGCATTGCCTTTGGATAGCACACACGGTCAAACGATGTTGACGTGGCATGGCATCATCGCCTTTGTACTACAAACAAGGGAAAATGACGTTGGGTATGGCATGCCATCATCTCCCTTGGACATCATAGACAGTCAGATGACGCGGGCGTGCCATACCATCATCACCCTTGGGCAGCACACACGGTCGAACGAAGTCGGGCGTTAAATGCTATCATTGCCCTTGGGCAGCACATACAGTCAGACTACGTCGGGCGTTGCATGCCATTATTTCCCTTGACAGCGCAAATGGTCGTGGATCGTCAGGCGTGGCATGTTATCATCTCCTTTTGTCAGCACACACGGATGAATGACCTCTAGCATGGCATACTGGCATGGCCCTTGGACTGCACATTAAGTTAGACGGCATCGAGAGTGGCATGCCAATGTGGACCTTGGGCAGGACACAATGTCGGATGACATCGGGTGTTACATACCATCATCGCGGTTGGGTAGCACTCACGGTCGGATGACGTCGGGCTTTGCATGTGATTTTCGCCTTTGGACAGCACACAAGGACGGATTACATCGGGCGTGGCATTCCATTATCACCGTTAGACATCACACACAATTGGAATAAGTCAGGCGTGGCATGCCATCAGAGCCCTTGGGTAGCACATACGGTCAGACGACTCATGCCGTGGCAATGCCATCATCAACCTTGGAATGCACACACTGTCGAACAAAATCGGGTGTGGCATGCCATCATCACCCTTGGAATGTATACACAATAAGATTATTTTGGGTGTGGCATGTTATCATAGCCCATGGAAAGAACACACAATCGGATGACATTGGGCGTGGCATGCCATCATGGCCTTTGGGAAACACATACGGTCGCATGATGTTGGGTGTGGCATGCCATTATCGCCCTTGTGACACACACACAGACGACGTTGAACTCACATGCCATCATTGCATTGAGCAGCAAACATGGTCGGATGACGTCGGGCGTGGCATGCCATCATTGCATTAGGGAAGCACACATGGTCTGACAATGTTGTGCTTGGCATGCAATCATTTCCCTTGAAAACCACATACGGTCCGATGAAGTCAGGCGTGGCATGCCATCATTGCCTTTCGGTAGCACACACGGTTAGACGACGTCGAGCGTGGCATGCAATCATATACCTTGGATAACACATACGGTCGAATGACGTCGAGCGTGTCATGCTATCGTCGTCTTTGGATGTCACACATGGTCGGACGACGTCAGTTATGGAATGCCCGCATGTCCCTTGGGTAGGAAACACGGTCGGACAATGTTGGGCATGGCATGCTATCATCGCCCTTGGACAACATACAAGGTCAGACGATGTCGCTTGTGGCATGTTATCATTTCCCTTGGACAGAACACACAGTTAGACGACGTCGGGCGTGGCATGCAATCATATACCTTGGAATGCACATACGGTCGAAAGAAGTTGAGCGTGTCATGATATCATCGTCTTTGGACATAAGACACGGTCGGACAACGTCAGGCATGGCATGCGCGCATGTCTCTTGGGCATCAAACACGGTCGGACGACGTCGGGCAAGGCATGCCATAATCACCCTTGGACAACATACAAGGTAAGATGACGTCGCGCGTGGCATGTTATCATTGCCCTTGCATAGAACACACGGCTAGAAGATGTCTAGAATGGCATGCCATCTTCACCAATTTTATGAAAAAAGTCTATTACCCCATTAAATTTTGAATTTCCCCTAATTTTTAAGATAATTGTAATTTTTTATTGCTACGAATCTGATAAAAGAAAATAGATTTTTGAGTTCGGAATACCTTGTTAACACATTTGAGAATGTGAATTTAAGGTTATATAATCAATTTTATGATAAATTTTTTTTTATCCCATTCAATTATAAATTTCCCCTAGTTTTGCACACACGATTGGACGACGTCGAGCGTAGCATGACATCTTCACCTTTTGACAGCACACACGATCGGACTACGTCGGGCGTGGCATGCCATCATCACCCTTGGATAGAAAAACGCGATCAGACAATATCGGGCGTGGCATGCCATCATCGCCCTTGGATAACAAAACACGATCAGACAACATCGGGCGTGGCATGCCATCATGGCTATTGGGCAATACACACGGTCAAACAACGACAGCCGTGGCAATGCCATCATCGCCCTTGGAATGTACACACGGTCGGATGACTTCGAGCGTGGGATGACATCATCGCTCTTTAAAAGATACACGATCAAATGATGTTTGGCGTGGAAGGTTATCATTGCCCTTCGAAAACACACACGATTGGACGACGTGCGGATGGCATGTCCGCATGGAACTTAGGCAGCACACACAATCGAATGACATTAGGCATCGCATGACATCATCGCCATAAGGCTGCACAAGCGGTTGGATAACATCGGTCCTAGAATGCCATCATCGCCCTTGGAAAACATATACGGTCGAACTACGTCGAGCGTGGCATGCCATCATGAACCTTGGCCAACATACACGGTCAGAAAACGTCAGGCATGGCATGCCATTATCGCCCTTGAAAAACATACATAGGGTAAAACGACGTCGGGTGTGGCTTGCCGTTATCGCCCTTGGATAGCATACATGGTCAGAAGAACTTAGGCATGGAATGTTATCTTCGCCCTAGGACTGCACAGATGGTCAAACTATATTGGGTGTTGAAATGCTATCATCTCCCTTTGGCAGCACACACGGTTGGATGGCGTCGGGCATTAAATGCCATTATTTCCCTTTGGACAGCACACACTATCGGATGATGTCGACATGGCATGCAAAAAAATCTTTGGACCGCACACACGGACGGAAGACGGACGTGGCATGCCATCATAGACCTTGTGCAGCACACACAGTCGGACGACGTTAGGCGTGGCATGTCACATGGCCCTTGGGCATAAAAGAAAGTTGTAAGACGTCGGGTGTGGAATGTCAGCGTCCCCTTGAACAACACACACGGATGAACGACGTCGAGCATGACATGCCATTATCGCCCATGGACTACTCATACTGTTGGACTACATGATGTGTGGTATGCCCACATGGCCCTTAAGAAGCACACATGGTCGAACGATGTCGGGCGTTTTATGCCATCTTCGCATTTGGGCAACATACATGGTCGGCCGACGTCTGGCATGGCATGCCAGCTAGCCCTTTGATAGCGCACATAGTCGTACGACATCGAGCGTGGCATGAAATCATCACCCTTGGACATGACACACGATCGGACTATGGAGGGCGTGGCATGCCATCATCGCCCTTGAGCAGCACAAAAGGTTCGGATATGTCGGGCGTGGCATGCCATCATCGCCATTGTAATGAACACATGGTCGGACGATGTAGGGCATGGCATGCCATCATCGCAGTTCGACAACATAGAAAGGGTCGGATGACGTCCGACGTGAGATGCCATCATTAACCTTGGACACCACACATGGTCGGACTACGTCGACCGTGGCATGCTATCATCGCCCTTGGAAAGTTTACATGATCAAACGACATCGGGTGTGGCATCTTATCATCGCTCTTGGACAACACACACGATCGGACCACGTAGGGCGTGGAATGCCAGCACGGCCTTTGGGAGGCACATATGGTCGCATGACGTTGGGTGTGGCATGCCATTATCGCCCTTGTGACACACACATAAATGATGTCGAGTGTGACATGCCATCATTGACCTTGAGCAGCACACATGGTCGGATAATGTTGGGCATGGCATACCATCAGCGCCCTGGGGAAGAACAAAAGGTCTGAAAATGTCCGGCGTGGAATGCAATCATTTCCCGAGGACATCACATACGGTCGGACGACGTCGGGCGTTACATGCTCTCATTGCCTTTGGGCAAAACACATGGTCAGACTACGACGGGGTGGCATGCAATCATATACCTTGGACATCACATACAGTTGAAAAACATCGAGTGTTTCATGCTATCGTTGTTTTTGGACTTCACACAAGGTCGGACAACGTCAGGCATGGCATGCCCGCATGTCCCTTGGGCAGCAAACACTGTCAAACGACATCGGGCGAGGCATTCCATCATCGCCGTTGGACAACCTATGAGGTTAGACGACGTCGTGCATGGCATGTTATCATTGACCTTGGAAAGTACACACGGTCAGACGACATCTAGCGTGACATGCCATCATCGCCGATTTTATGAAAAATGTCTATTAACCCATTAAATTTTGAATTTCCCCTAATATTGAAGATAATTGTAATTCTTTATTGCTACGAATCTGATAAAAGATAATAGATTTTTGAGTTTGGAATACCTTGGTAACACATTTGAGAATGTGAATTTTAATGTTATATAATCAATTTTATGATAAAAAGCTTTTTATCCCATTCAATTATAAATTTTCCCTAGTTTTGCACACACGGTTGGACGACGTCGAGCGTAGATGACATCATCACCTTCTGACAGCACACACGATCGGACTACATCGGGCGTGGTATGCCATCATCGCCCTTGGATAGCAAAACACGATTAGACAATATCGGGCGTGGCATGCCATCATCGCCCTTGGATAGCAAAACATGATCAGACAACATCGGGCGTGGCATGCCATCATGGCCATTGGGCAATATACACGGTCAGACGACGTCGGCCGTGGACATGCCATCATCGCCCTTGGAATGTACACATGGTCTGATGACTTCGAGCGTGGCATGCCATCATCGCCCTTGGAAAGATACACGATCAAACGACGTCTGTGTGGCATGTTATCATTTCCCTTCAAAAACACACACGATTGGACGACGTGCGGCATGGCATGTCCGCATGGAACTTAGGCAGCACCCATGGTCAGATGACGTTAGGCGTTGCATGCTATCATCGCCATTGGGCTTCACAAGCGGTTGAATAACATCGGTCCTAGAATGCGATCATCGCCATTTGAAAACATACACTGTTAAACAACGTCGAGCGTGACATGCCATCATGATTCTTGGCCAACATACACGGTCGGCAAATATCGGGCATGGCATGCCATTATCGCCCTTGAACAACATACATAGGGTAAAACAACGTCGGGTGTGGCTTGCCATCATCGTCCTTTGATAGGATACACGTTCAGAAGACCTTATGCATGAAATGTTATCTTCGCCCTTGGAACGCACACACGGTCTGAAGATGTTGGGCGTGGAAATGCTATCATCTCCCTTTGGCAGCACACACGGTCGGATGACGTCGGGCATTAAATGCCATTATTGCCCTTTAGACAGCACACACTATCGGATGATGTTGACGTGGCATGCCATCAACGACTTTGGACTGCATACACGGACGGAAGACCGGCGTGGCATGCCATCATAGACCTTGTGCAGCACACACAGTCGGACGAAGTTAAGCGTGGCATGTCGGATGGCCCTTGGGCATCACAGAAGGTTGTAAGACGTTGGGTGTGGCATGTCAGCGTCCCATTGGACATGACACACGGATGAAAGACGTCGAGCATGACATTCCATTATCGCCCTTGGACTACTCATATTGTTGGACAAAATGAAGCGTGGTATGCCCACATGACCCTATAGAAGCACACATGGTCGGATGATGTCGGGCGTTTCATGCCATCTTCGCATTTGGGCAACACAGATGGTCGGACGACGTCTGGCATGGGATGCCATCTAGCCCTTTGATAGCGCACATGGTCATACAACATCAAGCGTTGCATGACATCATCACCCTTGGATATGACACACGATCGGACTATGGTGGGCGTGGCATGCCATCATCGCCCTTGAGCAACACACAAGGTCGGGATATGTTGGGCGTGGCATGCCATCATCGCCATAAGAATGAACACATTGTCGGATGATGTAGGGCGTGGCATGCCATCATCGCAGTTCAACAACATAAGACAGAGTCGGATGACATCCTATGTGGCATGCCATCATTTCCCTTGGACAACACACACGATCAGATGACGTCGACCGTGGCATGCCATCATCGCCCTTGGAATGTATACATGATCAAATGACATCGGGTGTGGCATGTTATCATCGCCCTTGGACAAAACACACGATCGGACCACGTAGGGCGTGGCAAGACAGCACGGCCTTTGGGAACACATACGGTCGCATGACGTTTGGTGTGGCATGCCATTATCACCCTTGTGACACACACACAAACGATGTGGGGTGTGAAATGCCATCATTGACCTTGAGCAGCACACATGGTCAGATGATGTTGGGCGTAGCATCCTATCAGAGCCCTAGGGCAGCACAAACGGTCTGACAATGTTAGGCGTGGTATGCAATCATTTCCCTTGGACATCACATACGGTCTGACGACGTCGGGCGTGGCATGCATCATTGCTTTTGGGCAAAACACATGGTAAGACTATGTCGGGTGTGGCATGCAATCATATTCCTTGGACATCACATACAGTTGAAAAACGTCGAGTGTTTCATGCTATCGTCACCTTTGGACTTCACACACGGTAGGACGACGTCAGGCATGGCATGCCAGTATGTCCCTTGGGAAGCAAACACTGTCAGACGACGTCGGGCAAGGCATGCCATCACCGCCCATGGACAACATACAAGGTAAGACGACATCGTGCGTTGCATGTTATGATTGACCTTGGACAGTACACACGGTCAAATGATGTCTAGCGTGACATGCCATCATCACCAATTTTATAAAAAAAATCTATTAACCCATTAAATTTTGAATTTCCCCTAATTTTGAATATATTTGTAATTCTTTATTGCTATGAATCTGATAAAAGAAAATAGATTTTTGAGTTCGAAATACCTTGGTAACACATTTAAGAATGTTAATTATAATGTTAGATAATAAATTTTATGATATAAGTCTTTTTATCCCGTTGAATTATCAATTTCCGCTAGTTTTGCACACACGGTTGGACGACGTCACGCGTAGCATGCCATCATTGCCTTTTGACAGCACACATGATCAAGCAACGTCGGGCGTGGCGTGTCATCATAGCCCATGGCCAAGACACACGGTCAAACGACGTTGAATGTGGCATGACATCATCGCCTTGGATAGCACACATGGTGTTGGACGACGTCGGGCTTGGCATAACATCATCACCTTTAGACAGCACACATAGACGGACAACATCGGGCTTTTCATATAATCATCACCCTTGGACGGCACATATGGTCGGACTACGTCGGGCGCAACATGCCATCGTTGGCTTTGGGCAGAACACACGGTCGATCAACGTCGGCATGGAATGTTATCATCTCTTTTAGACTACATATCGCCCTTGGGCAGCACACACGGTCGGATGATGTCGGGCGTTAAATGCCATCATTGACCTTGGAAAGAACACACGGTTATACTACATCGGGCGTGGCATGCAATCTCGTTCTTGGACAACACACATGGTCGGACGACGTCGGGAGTTGCATGCCATCATTGCCTTTGGACAACACACACTGACGAACGACATAGGATGTGGAATGCTATCATCGCCGTTCGACAACAAAAATGGTCGGACGACATTAGGAGTGCATGCCATCATCGCCCTTGGACAATATACACAACCGGATGACATCGGGTGTGGCATGTTATCATCGCCTTTGGACAGAACATACGATCGAACGACGTCGGGCGTGGCATGCCATCATCTCCCTTGGGAAGCACACACGGTCGAATGACGTCGGGCGTGACATGCTATCATTGCACTTGGAAAGAAAACACAATCGGACGACATCGGGCGGGGGATGCAATCATCTCCCTTGGACAACACAAACGGTGGAATGACGTTGGGCGTGGCATGCCATCATCGCTTTTGGACTGCACACACAGTTATACAACATCGGTCTTTTCATGCCCGCATGTCCCTTAGGAAGCATACACGGTCGAACAACGTCGGGCGTGGGATGCCATCATCGCCCTTGAACATCATACACTAACAGACAATGTGGGGCATGGCATGTTATCATCTCCCTTCGATTAAACACACGGTCTGAAAACTTCGTGTGTGTCATGCCGCCATCGGTGATTTTAAGAAAAATATCTTTTAACCCATTAAATTTCAAATTTTCCATAATTTTGAAGAAAAATTATAATTCTTTATTGCTACGAATCTGATAAAAGAAAACAAATTTTTGAATTTGGAATATCTTGGTAATACATTTGAGAATGTTAATTTTAATGTTAGATAATAAATTTTGTGATAAAAAGCTTTTTTTCCTGTTCAATTTTACATTTACCCTAATTTTGCACTCTCGGTTGGATGATGTCGAGCGTGGCATGCCATCATTGCCCTTGGACGACGTGCGGCATGGCATGTCCGCATGGAAATTAGGCAACACACAGAGTCGGATGACATTAGGCATCGCATGACATCATTGCCATTGGGCTGCACAAGCGGTTGGATAACATCGGTCCTAGAATGCCATCATCGCCCTTGGAAAACATATACGGTCGAACTGCATCGAGCGTGGCATGCCATCATGAACCTTGGCCAAAATACACAGTCGGAAAACGTCAGGCATGGCATGCAATTATCTCCCTTGAAAAACATACATAGGGTAAAACGACGTCGGGTGTGGCTTGCCATTATCGCCCTTGGATAGCATACACGGTCAGAAGAACCTAGGCATGGAATGTTATCTTCGCCCTAGGACTGCACAGACGGTAAGACAATGTTGGGCGTGGAAATGCTATCATCTCCCTTTGGTAGCACACACGGTCGGATGGCGTCGGGCATTAAATGCAATTATTGCACTTTGGACAGCACACACTATCAGATGATGTCGACGTGGCATGCATCAAAATCTTTGGACTGCACACACCGACGGAAGACAGGTGTGGCATGCCATCATAGACCTTGTGCAGCACACACAGCTGTACGACGTTAGGCGTGGAATGTCACATGGCCCTTGGGCATAAAAGAATGTTGTAAGACGTCGGGTGTGGCATGTCAGCGTCCCTTTGGACAACACACATGGATAAACGACGTCGAGCATGACATGCCATTATCTCCCTTGGACTACTCATACTGTTGGACGACATGAAGCGTGGTATGCTTACCTGGCCCTTTAGAAGCACACATGGTCGGACGATGTCGGGCGTTTCATGCCATCTTCGCATTTGGGCAACACACATAGTCGGACGACGTCAGGCATGGCATGCCATCTAGACCTTTGATAGCGCACATGGTTGTACGACATTGAGCGTGTCATGACATCATCACCCTTAGATATGACACACGATCGGACTATGGCGGGCGTGGCATGCCATCATTGCCCTTGAGCAACTCACAAGGTCAGGATATGTCGGGCGTGGCATGCCATCATCGCCATTGGATTGAACACATGGTCGGACGATGTAGGGCGTGGCATGCCATCATCACCGTTTGATACCATAGACAGGGTCGGATGACTTTCTACATGGTATACCATCATTTCCCTTGGACAGCACACATGGTCGGATGACGTCGATCGTGGCATGCCATTATGACCCTTGGAAAGCATACATGATCAAACGACATCGGGTGTGACATGTTATCATCACCCTTTCACAACACACACGATCCGACCACGTAGGGCGTGGAATGCCTGCATGGCCTATGGGAGACACATACGTAGCATGAAGTTTGGCGTGGCATGCCATTATCGCCATTGTGACACACATACAGACGATGTCGGGTGTGACATGCCATCATTGACCTTGAGAAGCACCATCGGTCGGATGACATTGGGTGTGGCAAGCCATCAGCTCCCTAGGGTAGCATAAACGGTGTGACCATCTCCGGCGTGGCATGCAATCATTTCCCTTGGACATCACATACGGTCGTACGCTATTGGGCGTGGCATGCCATCATTTCCTTTGGGAAAAACACATGGTCGGACTACGTCGGGTGTGGCATGCAATCATATACCTTGCACAGCATATACAGTTGAAAAATGTCAAGCATTTCATGCTATCGTCATCTTTGGACTTCACACACGGTCGGACGACGTCACGTATGGCAAGCCCGCATGTCTCTTGGGCAGCAAGCACGGTATAACGACGTCGGGCAAGGCATTCCTTCATCGCCCTTGTACTATCCAAGAGCGATGATGACATGCCACATCAAATGTTATTTGTCAGTGTGTGTTAGGCAAAGGCGATGATGGCATGCCATGCCCCACGTCATCTGACCGTGTGTGCTGTCCAAGGGTGAGATGGCATGCCACGCCCAACGTAGTATGCCCGAGTGTGCTACCCAAGGGCAAAGATGGAATCAATGCCCGACATCGTCTGACGGTGTGTGTTGCACTAGGGTAATAATGGCATGCCACGCCCGACATCTTCCGTCCTTCTGTTTAGACAAAAGGCGATGATGGCATGCCATGTCGACATCGTTCGACTGTGTGTGCTGTCCAAAGGCGATGATTTCATTCCATGCCCGACATCATCCGACCATGTATGGTGTCCAATGGAGATGATAGCATGCCACGCCCGAGGTTGTCCGACCGTGTATGCTGTCCAAGGGCGATGATGGCATGTCACGCCCGACAGCGTTCAACCCGGTGTATGCTATCCAAGAGCGATGATGGCATTCACACCCGACGAATTCTGACTATGTGTATTGTCCAAAGCCCATGATTGCATGCCACACCCGACGTACTCCGATCTTGTATATTGTCCAAGGGTGATGATGTCATGCCATGTCTCACGTCTTCCCATCGTGTGTGTTGTCCAAGAGTGATGATGGCATGCGACGCTCGACGTCGTCTACCGGTTATGCAAAACTAAGGAAAGTAAAATTTACCGGAAAAAAAGTTTTTTATCATAAATTTGTTAACATTAAAATTGAAATTCTCTATGCTGTTAGCAAGGTATTTAGAACTGAAAAAATCTATTTTCTTTTTATATTAGATAGTAATTAAAGAATAACCATTTCATGCGAAAATGGGTGAAATGAAAAGTGAAGGGTTAAAACACTTTTTGGTGAAAAAACGCGCATCCAAATTCCTTTGGGCGGTTTGTTCGTGTAAGATATCAAAAATAACCTAATTGAGAAAAAATCGCCTCAATCGGACATCACATTCAAAAAAATTTCTGGCCTTTAGAAATTCACAAGTTACAACTACTTGTTTAGTTTCAATCATGATTTGAGTGAAACTTCAAAAGATGAAAATTGGCTAAAAAATCCGTTTGAAGCCCTTTTTTTTCTTAATATTTTTGGAGATCTACGTGGTCAATTCCACAATTTTTTTAAAAAAAGTATTTTTATATTTTAATTTATATAGAATAATATAATTTAAAAAAATAGGAAGGCAATATGGTTCGTGGCGTATTAAGTTAAAAATTAAAGACTAGTACAATGCAATTAAAAATCGAGAAGATATATTAGATTAGTATGAATGCGACAACCATGATAAATTATGGCATTCCACGCCCAACATAGTCCGACCGTGTTTGTTGCCCAAGGTAAATGATGGAATCTAACACCCAACGTCGTCCAACTGTATGTGATTCCCAAGGGAAATGATGGCATGCCACGCCCGACGTCGTCTGACTATATGTGTTGCCCAAAGGCCATATGGGCATGCCACGCCCTACGTGGTCAGATCGTGTATGTTGTCCGAGGGTGATTATAACATGCCACACCCAACACCTTCTGATCGTGTATGCTTTCCAAGGGCGATGATGGTATGCCACACCCAACGTCGTTTGACCGTATGTGCTGCCCAAGGACGATGATGGCATGCCACGCCTGAAGAAGTCCAATCTTATGTGTTGTCCAAGGGTGATGAGGGCATGCCATACTCGACGTAATCCGACCATGTGTGCTGTTTAAGGGCAAGCTGGCATGCAATGCCCGACGTTATCCGACCTTGTATGCTTCCCAAGTGCGATAATGACATGAAACGCCAGACGTCATCCCACTGTATATGCAGTCCAAAGGCGATAATGGCATGCCACGCCCGATGTCCTCTATCGTATGTGATGTCCAAGGGCGATGATGGCACGCCACACCCAACGTAGTCCCACTGTGTGCTGCCGAATGGCAATGATGGCATGTAATGCCCGTCGTCATGCGATCGTCTGTGATGTCCAAGGGCGACGATGACATGGCACGACCGACGTCGTCCAACTGTGCGTGCAGTCCATGGGCGATGAAGGCAAGCCATGCTCTACGTCTTACGACACCGTGTGTAATGTCCAAGGGCGATGATGCCATGACATGCCCGACTTCGTCCCTTGATGTGTGTTATCCAAGGGCGAAGATGGCATGTCACATCCGACGTCGTTCGACCGCGTATGCTGCCCCATGACGATGGCATATAACCCTTGGACGGTCAAAACACGGTCGAACCACGTCGGGTGAGGCATGCGATCATCGCCGTTGGACATCATACACACGGTCGGACGATGTCAAGCGTGGAATGCCATCATCTCCCTTAGAGAACATAAAAAATTAGAAAACGTCGGGCGTGGCATGTTATCAATGTCCTTACGTAGCACTCGGTCGGACGACATCGGGCTTTAGATTCCATTATTACCCTTAGGTAGCACATACGGTCGGACTATGTCGGGCGTGGATTGCCATAATCAATCATGGTTTTCGCATTCATACTAATCTAACATTTCTTCTAAATTTTCCCATTGCTTTGTACTAGTCTTTCATTTTTAACTTAATATGGCACGAAGCATATTACTTTTCTTGTTTTACATTTATATTATTGTATACAAATAAAAACATAAAAATATTTTAAAAAAGAACTAAACCAAACTAAGGAGACAGAACACACAATCGGACGACATCGGGCGTTGCAATTCCCATATGGTCCTTGGGCAGCACACACGGTTGGACAATGTTGAGCATCGCATGCAATCATCGCCCTTGGGAAGCACACACTGTCGGACGATGTCACGCGTGGCATGCAAAAATGGCTCTTTTGCAGCACACACGGTAGGACGACGTTGGGCGTTGTATGCCATCAGCACCCTTGGAGAACATACACAATCAGGCGACGTCGGGCATTGCATGCGATCATCGCTCTTGGACATCACACACGATCGGACTACATCGGGTGTTGCATGACATCATGTCCCTTGAGAAGCAAATATTATCGGATAACGTCGGGGGTGGCACACCATCATCGCCCTTGGACAACATACACTGCCTGACTACGTCGGGCGTGGCATGCCATCATGGCCATTGTGCAGCACATACGATCAAAAAATGTCGGGGGTAGCATGCTATCATCGCCCTTAGACAACATACACTATCGGATGATGACCGGCGTGACATGCCATCCTTGCCTTTGGATTGAACACACGGTTAGACAAAGTCGGGAGTGGCATGACATCATCTCCCTTCGACCTCATAAACAAAGTCGGGCGACGTCGGGCGTGGCGTGCCATCATTTCCCTTAGGCAGCACACAAAGTCGGATGACGTCGACCGTGGCATGCCATCATCGCACTTGTAAAGCATTCACGATCGGACAATGTTGGTTGTGAAATGTTATCATCTCCCTTGGACAACATACATAGGGTCGGATTACGTAGGGCGTGGCGTGCCATCATCGCCCTTGGACAACATAGATGGTCTGATGACGTCGCGAGTGCCATGCCATCATCTCCCTTAGGCAGCACACATGGTCGGACAACGTTAAGAATTACATGCTATCATTTCCCTTGGGTAGCTCACACGGTCGAACTACGTTGGGCGTGGCATTTTTTCATCGCCTTTGGTCAGCACACACGGATAAACGACTAGGAGTGTGACATGCCCACTTATCCCAAGGGTAGCACACACAGTCGCACGACATTGGGCGTTACATGCCATCATCGCACATGGGCAGCACACACGGTCGGATGACGTCGGGATTGGCATACAATCATAGCCTTTAGACAGCACACATGGACGGACAACGTCGGGATTTGCATGTAATCATCACCCTTGGATGGCACATATGGTCATACTACGTCGGGCACACCATGCCATCATTGACCTTGGACAGAACACACGGTCGAACGACTTCAGCGTGGCATGTTATCATCGCCTTTGGACTGCACATACTCTCGGACGATGTTGGGCGCGACAATGGTCTCATCGCCCTTGGGCAGCACACATGGTCGGACGATATCGGGCGTTAAATGCCATCATTGACCTTGGAAAGAACACATGGTTGTACTACATTGAGCATGGCATGCCATCTCGTTCTTGGACAACACACATGGTCGGACGACGTTGGGCGTTTCATGCCATCATTGACTTTGAACAACACAGACTAATGAACAACATAGGACGTGGAATGCCATCATCGTCGTTGGAAAACAAAAATGGTAGAACGAAGTAAGGAGTGGCATGCCATCATCTCCCTTAGACAATATACACGACCGGATGACGTCGGGCGTGGCATGTTATCATCGCCTTTGGATAGATCATATGATCGAACGACGTCGAGCGTGGCATGCCATCATCGCCCTTGGGCAGCACACACGGTCGGATGACGTTGGGCGTGAAATTCTATCATCGCACTTGGAAAGCAAACACAATCGGACGACATCAGGCTTGGCATGCAATCATCTCGCTTGGACAACACATACGGTCGAATGACATTTGGCGTGGCATGCAATCATTGCTTTTGGACTGCATACACAGTTAGAAAGAGTCGGTCTTGGCATGCCCACATGTCCCTTAGGCAGCATACACGGTCGAACGACGTCGGGTGTAGGATGCCATCATCGCCCTTGAACAGCATACATGGATAGACGATGCCAGGTATGACATGTTATTATTGCCCTTCGATTAAACACACGGTCAGACAACGTCGTGTGTGGCATGCCTTCACGGTGATTTTAAGAAAAATGTATATTAACCCATTAAATTTTGAATTTCCCCCAATTTTGAAGAAAATTATATTTTCTTTATTGCTACGAATTTGATAAAAGAAAAAGATTTTGGAATTTGGAATATCTTGCCTAAAACTTTAGAATGTTCATTTCACTGTAGATATAAATTTTCTGATAAAATAGCTTTTGTTTCCCGGTCAATTTTAAAACTTTCCCCTAGATTGTTGCAACCCCAACGGTTGGAGGGACATCGAGCAGGCATGCCAAATTGCCCTTGGATCAAGACACACAAATCAGACGACGATGAGGATGGTATCCTATAATGGCTTTGGCAGTTAGACAAAGATCGGACATTTGGAATGGAAAGTCCATCATTCCACTTGGACTGCAAAACATGTACCCGATAAGGCCAAGGTGTTCCTCATTGCCCTTGAAAGCATAAAACCGATCGGATGACTTCGGTCGTGGTTTGTTATCATTACCTTAGACAGCACCCCACGATCGGATGACGTAGGGGGGAATGGCCCTCATGGACTGGGGTAACACAAACGATTGGATGACATCAGACCTGGATTCCTTCATCGCCATTGTGGCAGGCACACGCGGGGTAGGACGATGTCGGGCGTGATTATGACATCTTCGCCGTTGGATAACACATATGGTGGGATGACTGTCGGGAGGTCATGCCATCAATTACCTGGGACAACTACACGGTAGACTATGTTTGCCCTGCGGATATGCCATCATTGCCCTTGGCAAACACATACGATCGGCCGAAATCAGGCTTGGCAGTCCATCATCGACCTTGGATAACCATAACATGAGCCTTTGTTATCATAAGCCTCTATGTAGAAACACACGATAGGATCTGAACGTCAAGAGCGTGAGTGCTCGGCCGAATCTTGGGCAATATTCCACGGTCTAAGATTTCGTGTCTCCCACCTTAGACTCCTCTCCCCCTTGTCGACCGACTGGCACTGCACCATCATCACCACGCCTTGTGTGCATCGCACAGGTTGGTCGGACGACGATTAGGCGTGACATTCCCTTCATTTCTTTCGATCTAGTTAGCACACGCACACTTCCGGTTCTACTCAGGACGATAATATCGGCGCGAAATCTGGACTGGACATTCATATCCGTTGTGGATAAATTTAAATCAGTGCGGTGTGGCTACACGTCAGCGGCGCCTGCTAAATGTCAGTTATCGCCCTTTGGACAGAAGACAAGGTTAGAACGACCGTTGCGCAGAACATGTTTATTATTATTAATCTTTGTGAATAAACAAAGTCGTCGACCTCTGAGCTGTTACATGACATCAGTGCCCTGAGAAGAACAACCAAATGCTAGGACTATGTAGGGGTATCACGCCTGCATAATCATATGTTGTAGGATATTAATACGCATATCAATATATACCCTTCGCAGTGTTTCCATTGCCTGTACTAGTCTGAATTTTTAACTGAATACGGCACGAAGGCAATATTCTATTTCTAGTTTTATGTTTACTCTATTATCAGATTAGAGAAAACTGAGTTATATAAAATATGAAATGTTTTTAGAAATAAATTAATAAATTATGGAGAAACAGATATACAGGATCGGATGAAGTCGGCGTGGCAATGCCCGATGGTTCTTTCTTGCGGCAACACACAGACTTGGTCGTACAATGTCGGCATAGCATGCAATCATTGCCTTGGGAAGCAGTACATTGTTTGATGCGATGCGGAGGATGGACAATGCCATAATCGCCATTGGGATACGCACAACCTACGTGTCAGACGAATGTGTGTGGACCACGTTCTCATCCCTTGGACAAACCCAATAAGTAGCTCCCGCCCATACAGTAGGCCTGTCGGCACCCAATGACACACCCACACTGGACGCCATTGGTCTAGCCACATTACCCGCATCTTGTGTTATGACATAGGATGGCATTTCATTACTTTCCTTTGTTGTGACACACATTGGCAAGTGGTTTGTTATGCACAACTTCATCTCACTCGTCACCTTCGGTGGCAGCAAACCCACGGCAGATCGTCTTTCCGAATACCGATCCCATTTTCGGGCCGCTCGTCCGGTGGCACATACGAATACTCAAATTCTGACTCCCTGGATAGCACATGACATTGGTCAAAAGTACAGCCAGGGCGTGGCATGGCAATTTGCTACCTTAAGACAAAATTCTAACGCGTCTCCCTTCGACTTTGTCAAGTAGCTTTGGACTGGATACTGTCCCATCATTATCACTTGGACGAGCACACACGGCTCACCCACGGCTTCGCAACGAAGCTTGGCGCGTGGCACTATCCTGCATCATACGCACTTGGACAACATCACAGAGCTCAAATGATACCTCGGGAATGGCCAGATTATAATCCAATCTCCTGTGGATAGAACAGACTTTTGGGGACTACGTCGAATTGGGATGTCACCTGCATGTTCCTTTATCGCAGCTTTGCACTACATATCTGGTAATTTCTTACAGGTCGTTGTCCCGTTGTTCGGTCAATGGCATCCTTGCAGCTTCTACCTTGTTGACCAACACTACACCGTCTCCCCGTTTCAACGTCCGGTGTAAAAATTCCTCATCATGGTCTGTGCAGAAAGCCCACACCTTTCCCTCCATCACTCGGACCCGATATTGTGCATGCCTTCGTACATTCATGCACTGGACAAGATACAAGTTTGACACGACACGCGGACCTGTGGATGCAATCATAGTACTTCGGAGTGCAGGCCTCACTCTCTACTCCTTCGGTAGGATTCATTCCGACAGGACCGTTATCCTCTATGGACATAGTTGTCCTTGGGCAAAACACTAGTCACAACGACGTCGACCAACTGGCTGAGTCGCCTTTGGATAGACACAGGTCATTTTCGAACCAGATGCGCTGTGGAGGCATTGCAATTATCCCGCGAGTCCCTTTGGATACCAACACAACTCGCCCGTTGAAAATGGACCGTCTGGCGTGGCATGCGCCATTTTAAAAAGCTATGTGTGCGCCAACACTGTCAGACACAATGTCGCGTCTTTCTTAGATACAATACTTGCCCTTGGGTTAAGTCACCTCATAAGATTGACTACCTCCGGCGTGGCATGCAATCTGCCCTAGTACAGCACACACGGTTGTTCCTTTTGCGGACACTCCACATTCCCCGTGCCCACCATTGCATTTCAATCAATACCTTTGGCACACACATATCACTACGAACGCACATCGGGACGTGGATCCACATCATCAATTGGACAACCACCCACTACCTTTCGCGTTGACAAGTGTTTAGGAGCTGGCATGCCAGCTATGGTCTTCTCTTAGGGAAGCACAACAGCAGTCACCGATAGCTAAGGCATGACATGTTATCATCCTCCCTGTCGCGGCTGGACACGGTCGGACAATGTCAAGCGTTGCCATGTTGTTCATTGCCCTTGGAAAGAATCACGATAGGAAGACGCGGGAGTTTGAAATTTTACCATCCGACCCCTGGGATGATTAGCACACACGATCGACAACATACAGGTGTGGCATGACCTGATGTCCATTGATAAGCACACACAATCAGATGACCTGTCAGCCTTGGTATGCACATTATAGCCTCTGTGAAAACATATCTTACTTTCTTTTCTTTATACCTGGCATACAACATCGGGCGTAACATTGAAGTTTATCGCCCTCTGGGCTCTGCACTATAGGGAGAACGACGTAAGCGTATTGGAAATACTATCACTCGTCCCCCTTGGATTAGCATACCGGCTTTTTGGACCGAATTCTGTGGTAGTGGCATCGCCAATCTTTTCTTATGAAGCATCAAAGGTCAAGACCAATGTCTGAGAATGGCAATGACATCATTTACGTCCTGTACAAGAAAACATCGCGTAAAAAGATCTTCGGACGTGGCACAATGCCATCATCGGCCCTTGGATAGGAAAGAATCTACTGTCAGACGCGTAGGGCATGGCATGTACAATCTCCTTGAACAGGCATAGACAAGTCGGGAGGATGACGCCGCGGGCGTTGCCATGCCTAATCGCCGGGCAGCCACGGTCGAACGAGAAGTCGGGCGTACAATGCTATCACTGCCTTGGGCCAATGGCACATATAGTCGGCCTACGTGACGTCGGCGTGGAATGCCATCATTTCTTGGACTACACAAATGGATGTACGACGTGGCGTGACCTTTTATAATCTCTCTTTGAAAGCACTAACGGCTCATTGAACAAATCTTGCGTGGGTAAATGCCCGGCACATGGCGGTTGGAAGTGCACAATAACGCCTCGGACTGCATCGAGTTTAGTGCAAGACCAATTGGACCGGCGCCACCTCCACTGCTCGACACAATAGTCGATACATCGCGGGTGTTAGTGTTACATACCATTCATTGCGGGTTCTGGGAAGCACTCACGGTTGGATAGTTTCAGGCTTTGCATGGCCATTTTCACCTGAGGACAGGCACACAAGGCACTCCGGACTACGGCGGGCGTGGCATTGCCATTCATTATCACCGTGGAGCTGAACACACGATTGGAATAAGTCAGGAGTGGCATGACACATCCGTAGACCTTGGTAGACATCACGGTCAGACAACTCCTCCGGCCGTGGCCAATTCAATCATCAACCTGGGGAATGCCACACAACGGTAGAAAAAAATCAGGCAGGGACAAATGCCAATCATCACCCTTGGAAAGCGTTCACAATAGGATGTTTGAGGTATGGCATCTTGTATCGCCCTTGGACAACATCAAACAATCGAATGCTTTCGTCTTGGGCTGTGGCTACTGCGACCGCCATGGACCATGGACCTCTACACAGGATCGTATGACGTTGAGGTGTGGCATGCCATCAGCTCCAATGCGGAGCCACCAAGCGGTCAAAAGATGTCGTTGTGAAATGCCATCTATCGCCATGGAGAACACACACGTTGGTTCGAAAAGATGAATGGACGAACAAAGTTGAGCTTGGCTTGCAATCATCGCCTTGGAATCATGCACGATTTGATTACGTACGGGCCGAGGCAGGAACACTATCATGGCCCTTGCGTAAGGCCACACAGACGGGCTTAGACGAAGTTGGGCCGCCACTGGCTATTGAGGCATGCCATTTTGACCTTAGACAAAAGTACGGTAATTTGACTACGTGCGGTGCTGCCGGAACTTCCATAATATCCCTTCGGACAGCACACACGATAAGGAGTACCCATCGGCCGTGGCATGCAATATCGCCTTGGGACAACAATTACACTAGGGTCAAAATCGATGCTCGCCCCGTGGGTCTGTGGCTTGCCATCATCTGCATCGGGACAGCATACACCTCGCTGTCAAACAACCTAAGGCATTGGGATCGTAGATAACAGTAAATGCCTAATCGCACCCTCTGTGGCAGAACACTGCTTCGGATGCACTGCCTCGGGCATTAATGTCCATATTGCCCTTCGCAACCGCCTACAACCACTATCGTGCACGATGTGAAGTGGCATGCCATCCAACGACATGGGGCAGATTCTGCAACAACACAGACTGCAGATGATTCCTCGTTTGGCGTTGGCATGCCATCATTAGCCTTGTGCAGCACACACAGTGGATGAAGGATGATGTTGGGCCTCCCCCTCGTTTTGGAAGTGTGATGGGCCTTGTCCTACAGCGGGGTTTGATTGTAGACGTTAGGTGTGGCTTCAGTGTCCATTTTGACAACAAAAACGGAGACCCCGACCGGCGTCATCCGAACCTGGCTTGGTCATGCCATTATCACCCTTGCCGACCTAGTACTATTACATGTTGGGACGACACTGGAAGATGCTGGTATCGCTACACTCACTGCGCCCTTGAGCAAGACACTTTCTATGCGTCGTTATGACGTCTCGCCGGTTCTTTTTTCCCCTTATACTTCCCTCCAAATCGCACTCTTTCCTGATCCCCCCAATTCTTCTGAGCCTACGACCTAGCCGTTGCGTCCCTACCAACACACACCCCCTAAATGTTCCGTTTACGGACGAATACCGTTCGGTGTGGCATGCTCTCTAGCCCTTGGACATCGCATACATGGTCCGTGACGTTCTCCGAGGCGCCCCTCGCGCTCCCTGGGACATGACTTATTCACCATGGACATCACACACAGATCATTTATATGTAAGGCATGGCAATGCCATCATCGCCCTTGGGCAGCACAATTCCCCTCCCCCCCCTCATCGCGCCCTCCCTTTTATTTTTGCGATGACGTTTGGGGGTTACGTGCTTAGGCTCAAATATCATCTTTCTTAAAGTTCGGATCTCCTTTCTCTTTTATGATCAACACCCTGGGTAGTTGCTTCCTCCATTTTGACTATCGCTTACGCCTTCCTTCCGCCGCCACTTATTCCCATCCACCTCTTCCCAATTATTATTCTCTTTTTGTCTTCCATACAAAGGAGTCAGAGACGCCATGTGGCATGCCATCATTTCCTTGGACAGCACACACGGTGGGACGACGTTAACCGTGGCATGCCATTATTGCCTTTGGAAAGTCTACATGATCAAACAACATTGGGTGTGGCATGTTATCATCGCCTTTGGACAGCACACACGATCGGACGACGTAGGGCATGGCATGTCATCATATCCTTTGAGCAGCACACACGGTCGGATGAGGTCGGGCGTGGCATGACATCATCGCCTTAGGGCAGCACAAACGGTCTGACAATGTCGGGCGTAACATGCAATCATTTCCCTTGGACACAACATACAATCGGACGATGCGTCAGGCGGGGTCAACTCTTATCTTTCATCATGTCCTCTTCTTCCACGGCCATGCCACAATCAACCGGCTTTATTTACGACTTGTTGGTTATCTGTCTTTTCCAGTGGGACCGAACATTATCATACCTGGTTAGCACATTTCATTTGCGATCGAATATCTCTACTCTATTGTCCTCTCCTGTTCCCGCTCGCCTCCCTCTCCTCCCCAGCTGTCATGCTTCTCCGTCTTTGGACGTCACACATTGTTGGACGACGTCAGTCATGGAATGCCCGCATGTCCCTTGGGCAGGAAACACAAGCCGACGACGTCGGTCATGGCATGCCATCATCGCCTAGGACAACATACAAGGTCAGACGATGTCACGTGTGGCATGTTATCATTGCCCTTGGACAGAACACACGGTCAAACGACGTCGGGCGTGACATGCAATCATATACCTTGGACTTCACATACGGTCGAAAGACGTCTAGCGTGTCATGCTATCATCGTCTTTGGACTTCACACACGGTCGGACGACGTCAGGCATGGCATGCCCGCATGTCTCTTGGGCAGCAAAAACGGTCGGATGACGTCGGGTAAGGCATGCCATCATTGCCCTTGGACAACATATAAGGTAAGACGACGTCGCGCGTGTCATGATATCATTAACCTTGGACGAACACCGGTTCAGACGGACGTCTTGAATGGGACATGCCATCATTCACCGATTTAAGGAAAAATGTCTTTACCCAATTAAATTGTTAATTTTGAAATTCCCTTAATTTGAGATAATGTAATTTTTATATTGCTTACAAATCGATAAAAAAAATAGATTTTTGAGTTCGGATTACCTTGGTAAACACATTTTGAGAGATTGTGAATTTTTATGTTATATATAAAAAGTTTTATGATAAAAATCTTTTTTATCCCATTCAATGATAAATTTTCCCTTGTTTTGACACACGGTCCCTTTCTCCCCCCTTTGGTAGCATGACATCATCACCTATTGACGACTTTGCAAAACATCCTTTCTGATCCTCGTTGGACTATGTTGGGTCTCCCTTGTTTCTGTCGTTGTTGGCATGCAACCATCATCGCCTACATTAAATAGCAATCCCTCAACACGCTAGTCAGATCTTACACATACTAGGCTGCGCATGTTATCATCGCCCTTCGGGATAGCAAAAAACAAGACACCCGACAACATCCGTGGTTTCCGTGTTGCATTATCATATGGCCTACCTTCTTTCCCTTTGCGCTTGCAATAAATCTTTAGGTGGTCATTACGACTGTACTTCTGGAACGTTGGGGGGGGGTTCCGTGGCGGCGCTCGGGGGCGGTACACCACACTGCCAGCAGTCGTTCCAATTTTTTCGCCACTTGTAAATCTTCCACCTTCTTTTTTGGCTCGGAATGCAACTCCTTTGAGTGTGGCAGCCATCATACGCCCTTGAAAGTTACACGATCAAAACATCATGCCGGTGGCCCTTTGCTTCGGCGCATGTTTCATGGCTATTTAAAGCACACACCCGTATGACTTAGACGACGTTTGCTGGCATGTTCTTTGCATTGTTCGCATGACTTAGGCAGCACCACTACTTGATAGGACTTTATAACGTTCCTTGTCGTCGTCGCCTGCGCCAAGTCATCACCATGGGTCCCTGTTAACTCATTTGCCCGTTTTTTTGATATAACCCCATTCGGTTTTTGAGATATGCTGATCATTTCGCCCTTGGGAAACACCATTACACGCTCGTTGAAACTGGCGTAGAGAGTGGCATCGTTACCATCATGATAACTTGGGCCAAAACATTTTCTACCTTTTTTACTTTGTCGGAAAATTAGGGGCATGGCATGGTCATTATGCGTCAATGAACAAAACAAACGACATACGGTTATAAACGACGTGACGGGTTTTGTGGGCTTGACAACATCGCACTTGGCACAGCATAACACGCGCTCAATAGAACTTAGGCATGACATGTTATCTTCGCCCTTGGAATGCACCCCCGGTTTCAGTCCTTTTTCTCCTGGATGATATGGCGCTGTGGATTATTCCTTGCTATATCTACAGAGTGGCAAGCACCCACATACTCCCCTGCAGCGACCCACCCTTTTTCTTTTTTTTTTTTTTTTTTCCACATAATACTAGACATTTCCATGGTTGGGCTGGGAGATGACGTAGTACTTTTCTTTTTCCCCCCGAACGTGCCCTTTTTTTTCACATGTGTGTGTACCCGCCGCACCAACCAGCAATGATTCTGAGTGAAGCTGCAGACATTGGCCCACATTTGTTTCTATTGGGCAGAACGTTTGTTTTAGATGACATGCCAACACTTTCATAACCCAAAGAATTTTGTTGTTCGACACACATTTTTTTAACACGGCCCAACACCGCCCCGCACACACCGCGGACGCCATTTTTGGAGCCTATATTACTTTCACCCACCATTGAAGATTTTCATTAGAAATTCTGCATCGACCCAGCACCCCCAAACGTTGGTTTTTTCTTTTTGTCCCTCATCAACCCCCCCATGCTTTAGCACACGCTATCGGAACGAAGTTAGGCGTAGCATGTCGTATGGCCCTTGGGCATCAAATAAGGTTGTAAGACGTCGGGTGTGGCATGTCAGCGTCCCTTTGGACAACACACAAGGATGAATGACGTCGAGCATGACATGCAATTATCGCCCTTGGACTACTCATACTGTTGGACGACATGAAGCGTGGTTTGCCTACATGGCCCTTTAGAAGCACACATGGTTGGACGATGTCGGATATTTCATGCCATCTTCACATTTGGACAACACACATGGTCGAACGACGTCAGGCATGGCATGCCATCTAGACCTTTGATTGCGCACATGGTCATACGACATCGAGCGTGGCATGAAATAATCACCCTTCGACATGACACACGATCGGACTATGGCGGGCGTGGCATGCCATCATCCCCCTTGAGAAGCTAACAAGGTCGGGATATGTCGGGCGTGTCATGCCATCATCGCCATTGGAATGAAGATATGGTCGGATGATGTAGGGCGTGATCATCGCAGTTTGACAACATAAACGGGGTCGGATGACGTCCTACGTGAGATGCCATCATTTCCCTTGGATAGCACACAAAGTTGGACGACGTCGACCGTGGCATGCCCCTTGGAAAGTATTCATGATCAAAGTCATCGGGTTGTGAATGTACTTCTCCCTCTTGACACACACACGATAGGACACACGTAAGGCGGTGGCATGCCATATGGCCTTTGGGAATACATACGGTCTTGAATGACGTTGGGCGCTGTCATGCCATTATGCCCTTGTGACACACCCAACGAAGACTGTGCGGGCGAGACATGCCATCATTGAAACTTGAGAGCACACGAGGTCTGATGACGTTGAGCGGGTCATGCACTATCAGCGCGCTAGGGCAGCACAAATGGTTGAACAATGTTCGTGTTGTGGCATGCCAAATCATTTCCCTGGGAAATCACATACGGTCGGACGACGTCAGCGGGCCATGCCATCATTGCCTTTAGGAAATAACAATGGTCGGACTACGTCGGTGTGGCATGCACAAATCTTATACATTGGACAACACATACAGTGAAAAACGTGAGCGTTTTATGCTATCGTGTCTTTGGATTCCACAAGGTTTGGACGACGTCATGCATGGCATGCCCGCAGGTCCCTTGGGCAGAAACAGTGTCGACGACTTCGGGGCAAGGCATTCCATCCTCTCCTTGGACACATACAAGGTAGACGACGTCGTGCATGGAAAGTTTGATCATTGACCTGGACAGTGAACACGGTTAGCCAACGTTCTAGCGTGACATGCCATCATCATCGATGTAACGAAAATGTCTGTTTCAACCATTAAATTTTAATTTCCCCTAATATTGAAGATACATTGTAAGTCTTTATGATAAGAATCACATAAAAGATAATAGAGTTTTGAGGTTCGGAATTACCTTTCGGTAACCACATTTGAGAATGTGAATTTTAATGTATTATAATCAATTTTATGATAAAAGCTTTTTATACCATTCAATTATAAATTTCCCCTAGTTTTGCACACACGGTTGGCGCGACGTCAATCATAAGATGCATCATACACCTTTTGCTATACACACGATCGGTCTACGCGGGCCGTGGATGCCATTTAATCATCCTGGATAAGCAAAAACGTCAGACAATATGGCGCGTGGCATGCCATCATCGCCCTTTGATTAGCAAAATAGAGTGGGACAACATCGGCGTGGAATGCCATAATGGCCATTAGGCAATAGACACGGTCATGTCACACAATTTGTTGGTGTGGCAATGCCATCATCCCTTGGAATGTACCACTGGTCGGATTCGGATGACTCGAGCGTGGCATCCATCATAGCCATTGGAAAAGATACACGATCAACTAGTTTGGCGTTGGCATGTGATCATTGACATTCGAAAACCCAAACGATTGGACGACGTGCGGCATGGATGTCCGCATGGAAACTTAGCAGCACAAACGGTCAGATTAAGCATTGCATGCTATCATCGCCATTTGGCTGCACAAGCAGAGTGAATACATCGGTCCACTAGAATGTGGATCCATAACCCTTCGAAAACATGACACGCGAACTACGTCGAGCTGGCATTAATCATGAACCTTGGCAACAAACACGGTTGCCAAATATTCGGGCATGGAAGCAATTATCGCCCTCGAACAACCATAACACAGGGTAAAATGACGTCGGGTGTGGTTTGCCATTCATCTCCCTTGGACAGGATACATGTCAAAAGGACCTTAGGATGAATGTTATCTTCGCCCTTGGAATGCACTCCAACGGTTAGGACATGTTGGGCGTGGAACTTCTTCATCTCTCTTGGCAGCACACCACGGGCCTGAGGATGACGTGGGGATTAGTTAAATTGCCATTATGCCTTTGGACAGCACCACACTATAAGATGATGTGACGTTGCATGCATCAAAGCTTTGGACTGCACAACGGACGGAATAAAGGGGTCGTGGCATTCAAATAGGCTTGTGCAGCCCACCACAGTCCGACGACGTTAGGTAGGGCATGTCGCATGGCCCTTGGGCCATCAAAGAAGGTTGTAGAGCTAGGTGTGGCATGTCAGCATCCCTTTGGACAACACACGGATGAACGATGTGAGCATGGACATGCCATTAAGCACTTGGAATACTCATATGTGGACGACATGAAGCGTGTTATTGCCCACATGGACCTTTAGAAAGCACACATGGTTGGACGAATGTCGGCGTATTCATGGCCATCTTCGCATTTGGGAAACACAAATTGGTCGGAGATGACGTCTGGAATGCATGAATTAGTCCTTTGATAGCGCACATGTATAAGACATCGAGTGTGGCATGACATCATCACACTTGGACATGGACAACACGATCGGATATGGATGGGCGTGCGTGGCATGCCAGCATCACCCTTGAGCAGCAACCAAAGGGGGTCGGGATAGGCAGGAGTGGCTTGCAATAATCGCATTGGAATGAAGACACACATGGTCGGACGAGTTAGGGCGTAGGCAGACATCATCGCAGTTCGGACAGATAGGACAGGTCGGATGACGTCTATGTGTGAGTTTGCCATCTTCGCCCTTTGAAGTAGACATGATTCAAACGACCATCGGCGTGTGGCTGTTATCATCGGCCCATGGAAACACCACACGATCGTACCACGTAGGGCGTGGAATGCCAACACGGCATTTGGGAGTACACATACGGTCCATGACGTTGTGGGTGTGCATGCCATTATTGCCCTTTTCGACACACACACAAACGAGTCGGGGGGTGGTGAAAAACTTTGTGACCATTTACCAAGTATTGCCCTTGAGCAGCACACACCGGTCGGATGACGTTGGGAGTAGCATGCCATCAGACGCCCTTAGGGCAGAAAAACGCTGGTCTGAAAGAGTCGGCTGGCATGAAATAAATGTTCCTGGGAAACACTCAAATCGGTAAGAAGACGTCGGGCGTGGCATGCCATCTGCCTTTGCGGCCATAAACATGGTCAGACTACGTCGGGTGTGGTGGCAGCAATCATATCCCTTGACATCACATACAGTTAAAAAAATGTCGAGGTTTCATGGATCGTCGTTTGGATTCACACACGGTCGAAAGACGTCAGGCATGGAATGCTTGACATTCCTTGGGCCAGCAAAACACTGTAGAGACATCGAGCAAGGCATGCCATCATAGCCCTTGGACAACATACGAGGGGTTATAGATGACGTCGTTGCCATGGCATGTTATCAGTATCTTTTTTGAAACTTTCTCATTAGACGGCATAGTGGGTCATGGTTTGCTTACAACGTTTTTTGGGGGGGATTTTTTTGGGGATTTTTGAAGTGATTGCTACCCCCAGTCCCTCTCCCTTATTCACCGTGTCGCCGCGCAGGGGCACCCGTTCTACGGGACCGGTCGGGCTTGGACAAGTTTTTTGTGTTTTTGGTTGTTTATTAGGATGGTATGTAGGAGATCGTATAGAGTGATGTCTGAAAGCAAAGTAATTACTACAAACCTGCCTTGTTTACTCTCTGTATACGGCCTCTACTTCAAGGAGATACCCTTGGGTTAGTGCAGTAGCTACTACCCTCAACAGATCACAATGGAGTTACACTTGTCGGGGGCCAATGTGTTCGCATGACTCACACTTAGCTGCGTTAACGCCACCCCCTCCTGTCCTTCCCTTGCCATTGGCTCTGTGTTGACTGTTTCGAATCCCCTCCAGTCTTCTTCCACAAATATAGTTTTGCGTATCCACCACGACACTCGTCCCATTCAACCTCTTTAGTGCTCGGTCATAATTCAGTATCGAAACCTCCCTGATTGTCCCTTATTTTATGCAACCCCACACCTAATCTCAATTACCTTCGCTCTCATACTACATCCACCTTCCACTAGGAAGAACTCACGACTTTGAGGAGGAACCATCAGCGGACCATTTTTCCTATCATTCTATTATATTCAGTTAAGACTGTTGGATCCTGAAGTTGTGGTCGCGTGTTGTATTCATTACTCGAAACATAAGGCCCTCCACGGTTATAGTTTACCATAGATTCCGATCATGGTTTTCTTGATCTTGGGATAATTTCCTCGATCAGAGCCTTTGTCACTCTGGTCGGAAAACAACCGCTTTTGAGTTGACCGCAAAGGAATCCTCCTCATAATAACATTCATCATTTGGTGGTAGTGGTTTAGACAAGTAGTTGACTTCATTTATCTTTTCTGCACCCCTAGTGACATGTTTTAACACCAACCCAAGATTAGTTCTCATAAGAGTCATTTCTTCACTAATCTCATCTGTGGCTGGGTTGTGAGTGGATTTCACTACGAAGGCATTTGTCCCAGTATCTGACTTCCTAGAACTCCAAGCTTTATTGTTGCGGGAGATTTTCTCTAATTTTTGCAAACTTAGCTATGAGACATTCCCCATCAGGAACCCACCGCATATAGTATCCAACACGTTTTATTATTTATAAGTCCTTGTCCCGTAAAAGTATTTCCGTCAGTGACTCATCAGCTATACGGTGATTGGAACGCTTCTCAAAAATACTGTGAATCTATCAAAGAACTACTAACTGACTCTCTCGGTAATGCCCACAATGTCTTTCACTCTGGTCTTTGTGTTAGTTCTTGGACGAACGGGGGTAGCAGCAGGGGTAGTAAGACAAGTAACGTGCTAAGAAAAACATCCTAGTTGGTTCCAAGTCAAAAATTGAGTTATAAAGGGCTCAATGAACAAAATATCAACCTCTCTCCATCAGCTGTGAGAAGGAGGAGGAAACCCTCTATTCCTGTTACATCCAAGTCAAAGTCAGGCATCCCTACACAAGTTTGACAAATTACCTACTTACGCTATATGGGCATGGGGATCTCAAAAGGTAGCCCGAAAACAACCTCTAGCAGTTGAGCATTTGCATCAAGCTCTAGGTACAACAAAGGTGGGGGCTGGTGGTAGAGGAGAGAAAACTAGTGGGCCTATCGGGAGTTTTGCAACATTTGTCATAGCCTTGGTAGTATTTGGAGCCGTGGAGATGTATTTTATCCCTGGACCAAGGACACACGGTCAACAGACATAGAAACGTGGCAATGGATATCATCGCCTTGGACTACCCCCCACACATGTGGTTGGACGACGTAGGGACTTGGCATACATATCGTTATTACAGCAAACACATGGACGAAAACACGTAGGGTTTGCATGTGTAATTATCACCCTTGGGACGGCACATATGGAGGACTACGTCGGGCGCAGCTGCCATCATTGGCATTGGGCAGAAACACACGTAGGTCGACGTAGACGTGGAAAGTTATATCCCCACTGGACTGCACATACTCTCGGGACTATGTCGTCGCCGACAATGGTCTCCATCGCCCTTGGGACAGCACAACCCGGTCGGATGATGTCGGGTCGTAAATGTCATCATTTGACATTGGAAAGATTACTACGGTTGTATACATTGGGCGTGGCATGAATCTTGTCTTGAAAAAACAAACATGGTCATACGACGTCGGGGCGTGGCATGCCATCATCGGCCCTGGAGAACTCACAAGGTCGGGATATGTCGGGCTGTGGTATGCAATCATCGCCAGTGGAATGACGCATGGTAGGACGTGTAGGGTTGTGCATGACATCATCGCAGGGTTCGTACAACATAGACAGGGTAGGATGACGTGCTACGTGGCTGCCATCATTTCCCTTGGACAACAAACTACGGCGAACGACGTGAATGTCGAATGCCTCTCGCCCTTAGAAAGTATACATGATCCAAACGGACATCGGGTGTGGCAGTTTCATCGCACTTGGATCAACACCACACGCGGACCAAGTTAAGGAGTGGCCTGCCAGCATGCCTTTGGGAGACACATACGGTCGCATGACGTTGGGCGTGGCATGCCATGTATCGCCCTTTTTGACACACACGAAAACGATGTCCGGTGTGGCTTGCCATCATCGCCCTCGGACAGCATACACGGTCAGAAGACCTTAGGCATGAAATGTTATCTTCGCCCTTGGAATGCACACACGGTAAGATGATGTTGCACGTGGAAATGCTATCATCTCCCTATGGCAGCACACACGGTCGGATGATGTCGACGTGGCATGCCATTAAAGCCTTTGGACTGCACAAAAGGACGGAAGACATCGACGCTCCCCCTATAAGTGGAGATGCCTTCATTTCCATTGTCGAAAGCACACACCTGTGGTGAGGCTTCGGACGACGTCGAACTTTGCATGCCTATCATCGTACTGGAAAGATATTACATGATCAAAATGACATCGGGGTTGTGGCATGTTATTATCCGCCCTTGGACAACACACACGATGGACCACGTAGGGCGTGGAAGGCTGCACGGCCTTAGGGAGACACATTACGGTCGCATGACGTTGGGGGGGGAAATGCCATTATCGCCCTGTGTGACCCAACACACAATACAATGTCCGGTGTGAAGCCCTCAGTGACCTTGAGCAGCACACACGTCGGAGCCGTTGGGCGTAGCATCCATCAGCTCCTAGGGCAGAACCAAAACGGTCTGATGAAAATGTCCGCGTTGGCATGCAATCAGTTCCCTGGAACACACCATACGGTTGGACGACGTCGGGCGTGGCATGCCATCATTGGCTTTGGGGAAATAAAAATGGTAAGACTACCTCGGGTCTGTCATGCAATCATTATACTTGGAATAAATAAGTTGAAAAACGCGAGTGTTCATGCTTATCGTAGTCTTTGGAACCTCACCCCACGGTCGGACAAGTCAGCATGGCATGACGAGGTCCCTAGGGCCACAAACACTGGTAGACGACCTCGGCCAAGGGATGCCATCCACGCACTTGGGAGAAAATACGAGTTAGGCGGAAGTCGTTTGCATGGCATGTTATCATTGAACCTTTGAGACAGTACACACGGTCAGACGACGTTCTAGCTGTGACATGCCATCATCACCGATTTTATGAAAAAGTCTATAACCATTAAATTTTGAATTTCCCCTAATATTGAGATAATTGTAATTCTTATTGCTAAGAATCTGAAAAAGATAATAGATTTTTGAGTGCGGAATACCTTGCTGGTAAACATGAGAAGGTGGACTTTTAATGTTATATAATAAATTTATGATAAAATGCTTTGTATCCGATTCAATTATAATAATTTGGCCCTAGTTTTTTTTCACACAAAAGGTTGGCTACGTCGACGTACGATGACCTCAATCACCTTTTAAAAGCAACACACGATCGGACTACGACGGGCCGTGGTATGCATCATACGCCCTTGGATAGCAAAACACGATCAGATAATATCGGGCGTGGCATTCCATCATTCCCTTTGATAGAAGAAACACATGATCAGACAATCCGGGGGCATGGCACGGCATCTCATGGACATTGGGGCATAGACACGGTTCGGACGAGTCAGGCCGTGGCACTGAATTCATCGCCCTGGAATGTCACAAGGTCGGAGGACTTCGAGAGTGGCATGCCATCTATCGCCCTTGGAAAGAGGGAAGATACCATCGATCCTTTCCAAACGACGTCTGCCGTGGCATGTTATCATGCCCTTTGAAAACACACCTGATTGGGTTTGCACAAGGGGTTTGAAATAACATCGGTCCCTAGAATGCGATCATCGACCTTCGTAAGAATACCGGAATGACTTTGTCGAGCGTTGGCGGCCATCATGACCTTGGCCAACACACACGGTTGGTAAAGATCGGGCAGACATGCCCATTACGCCCTTGAATCACAATACATAGGGTAAAACAACGTCGGGTGTGGTTGTCATCATCGCCGCTTGGATGGCATGAACACGTTCTGAAGACCCTTAGGCTGAAATGTTATCTTCGTCCTTGAATGCACCCGTTCGAAGATGTTTGGCGTGGAAATCTATCATCTCCCTTTCGGCAAGCACCACACTATCGGCATGATGTAGCCGTTTGATGGCACTTTTAATTAAAGCCTTTGGACTGACAAAAGGACGGAAATAGACGGACTGTGGCATGCCATCATAAGACCCTTGTGCAGCACACATAGTCGGATGAGTTTAGGCGTGGCATGTCGCATTGGGCATTGGTTATCACAGAAGGTAGTAAGACAATCGATGTGTGGCAGCAGCGTCCTTTGGAAAAACACACACGGTCCAATGAACGAAGTCGAAGCATGACCATTGTCTTATCGCCCAGGAATACTCAAACTGTTGGACGACATAGAAAGGTGTGGTTATGCCCCAAGGACCTTAAGAAGCACACATTGTCGGACGAGTCGGGCGTTTAATGCCATATTCGCCTTTAGCACCACACATGGTAGGGGACGAGTCGGGCATGGCATGCAATGCTAGCCCGTGATAGCGCACTTGGCGTAGACATCGAGCGCGGCCATGGACATCACACCCTTGCCATTGACACAAGATCGGGAATTATGGCGAGCCAAGGCATGCCATCATCGCCCTGAGTATCAACCCAAGGTCAAGATATGTCGGGCGGTGGCATGCCGATCATCGTCGCCATTGGACTATGAACACATGGTCGGAGATGTAGGGAGGGATGCCATCATCGCACTTCGACAGCATAGACAGAGGCGGATGACGTCCGACGTGAGAGGCCATCATTTCCTTGGACAGCCACACGGTCGGACGACGTCGACCGTGGCGATGCTATCATCGCCCTTGGAAAGTACACATGATCAAACAACATCCGGGTGTGTCGAATCTGTGGTGTAGGCATTGTTATCATCGCCCTTAGACAAAACACACGATAGGACCACATAGGGCATGGCATGCCATCCACGACCTTTGGAGACAAATAACGGTTGCATGACTTGGGAGGTGGGAATGACCATTATTGCCCTTGTGACAAACCAACAAAACGACCGTCGGGGTGTGGTTAGTGAATGCCATCATTGACCTTGAGAAGCACACACGGTGGATGGACTTGGGCCGTTTTAGCATGCCATCAGGCCTAGGGAAGGAACAAAAGGTCTGAAAATGTCCGGCGTGGCATTGACAATCATTTCTAGGACATACATAGGTCGGACGACGCTCGGGCATGGCATGCCATCAGGCCTCTTGGGCAAAACACATGGTCATTACTACGACGGGGGTGGCATGGTGCAATCATATACCTAAACATCACATACAGTGAAAAAATCACAGTGTTCATGCTATCGTTGTATTTGGACTGTATACTACGGTCGGAACAAGTCAGGCATGGCCCCTTCCCGCATGTCCCTTGGACAAACAACAATACTGTCAGACGAAAATCGGGCAAGGCATTCCATATCGCCATGTGGACAAGTACAAGGTTGAGAAGACGTCGCTGCATGGCATGTTATCATTATCATTCATCCCTGGACAGTACACACGGTCAGATGATGTCTATGTGACATGTCATCATCACTGATTTTATAAAAAATGTCTATTAACACATTAAATTTTGAACTTCCCTAATATGGAAGATATTGTAATTCTTTATGCTACGAATCTGATAAAAGATAATTGATTTTTAGTTCGGAATACATTTGGTAACACATTTGAGAATTGTGAATTTTAATGTTTACATACCAATTTTATGATAAAAAGCTTTTTATCCATTAAATTATATTTTCCCTAGTTTTGCACACACGGTTGGACATGTCAAGCATAGATGACATCATCACCTTCTGAAAGCACACCCGATCGGACTACTCGGCGTGGTATGCCATCATCGCCCTTGGATGCAAAACGATCAGACAATATGAGCGTGGCATCATCATCGCCCTGGAGCAAAACATGATACAACATCGGCGTGGCATGCCATCATTGGCCATTTGGAAATATACACGGTCAGACGACTTCGGCCGTGGACATGCCATCATCGCCCTTGGAATGTACACATGGTCTGATGACTTCTAGCGTGGCATGCCATCTTCGCCCTTGGAAAGATACACGATCAAACGACATCTGGCGTGGCCTGTTATCATTTCCCTTCGAAAACACACACGATTGGACGATGTGAGGCATGGCATGTCCACATGGAACTTAGGCAGCACCCACGGTCGGATGACGTTAGATTTTGCATGCTATCATCACCATTGGGCTACACAAGAAGTTGAATAACATCGGTCCTAGAATGCGATCATCGCCCTTGGTAAACATACATTGTCGAACTACTTCGAGCGTGGCATGCCATCATGAACCTTGGCCAACACTCACGGTTGGCAAATATCGGCCATGACATGCCATTATCGCCCTTGAAAAACATACATAAGGAAAAACAACGTCGGGTGTGGCTTGCCATCATTACCCTTGGATAGGATACACGTTTAGAAGACCTTAGGCATGAAATGTTATCTTCTCCCTTGGAATGAACACACGGTCAGAAGATGTTGGGCGTGGAAATGCTATCATCTCCTTTTGGCAGCACACACGGTCGGATGATGTCGAGCATTAAATGCCATTATTGCCCTTTCGACAGCACACACTATCGGATGATGTCGATGTGGCATGCCATCAAATACTTTGGACTGCACACACGGATTGAAGACGAGCGTGGCATGCCATCATAGACCTTGTGCAGCACACACAGTCGGACGACGTTAGGCGTGGCATGTCGCATGGCCCTTGGGCATCACAGAAGGTTGTAAGACGTCGGGTGTATCATGTCAGCGTCCCTTTGGACATAACACACGAATGAACATGTCGACATGACATGCCATTATCGCCCATGGACTACTCATACTGTTGGACGACTGAAGCGGTGGTAGCCGCATGGCCCATAGACGCACACATAGGAAGGAAGNTGCCATCAGATAAATACCTTGGCGCATCCCACATTGACAATTTTAGGTTTCAATTCTCATGGGCTTGGTCATCACAGAAGGTTTTAGACAATTGTGTGTGGCATGTCCGCGTCCTTTGGAACCACAACACAACGGCGGATGAACACGATCGAGCATGACATTTCCATTTTCGCCCATGGACCTAACTCATACTGGTGGTGACGAAAAGTGTGGTCTGCCCACAATGGCCCTTAGAGCACACATGTCCACACGCTGTCGGGCGTTCATGCCATATTACGCACCATTTAGTCAACACACATGGTTCGGGGACGACGTCTGTTATGGTAAGGCCATCTAGCCCTTTGATAAGCGCACATGGTGTCGACATCGAGCTTTGGGGCATGACTCATCACCACCCTTTGGACATTACAACACACCACGGTCGGACTATTGAGGAAAGGCATGCCATCATCGCCCTGAGGCAAGCGCACGGTCGGGATATGTCAGGCTGGCCATGCCCATCAAATCGCATTGGAATGAACACAGGTCGGAACGATTTAGGGCGTGGCATGCCATCAATCGCACTTCGACAGCATAGACAACACTATGGTTGTATGACGTCCGACGTGAATCCATCATTTCCCTTGGAGAGCACCACGGTCGACGACGTCGACCGTGGCATGCTATCATCGCCCTTGGAAGTAAACACGATAAAAAACATCAGGTGTGGCAATGTTATCATCGACCTTGGACAACACACACGATCCGGACCACGGTTGGCGTGGCATGCCAGCACTGCCTTTGGGATACACATATGTTTGCTGACGTTGGGTGTTGCAATGCCATTACAGCCCTTTGTGACCACACACAAAACGATGTCGGGTTGTGAACACATTCCATCATTGACCTTGAGACATCACACACGGTCGGACGATGTTGGGCTTAGCAGTACCTCATTGCCCTAGGGCAAGAACAACGTCTGAAAATGTCTGCTGCGTGTCATGCAATAATTTCCATAGGACACACATACAGTGGACGACGTCGGGGGGGCCATGTCATTATTGCCTTTTTGGCAAACACACATTGGTCAGACTAAGCGACTTTGTGGCATCAATCATATACCTTGGACATCACATAAAGTTGAAAACTTCGAGTGTTTCATGTAACAATCATCTCGTCTAATGGAACTTCACTACACGTCGACACGTCAGCATGGCATGGCCCGCCATGTCCCTTGGGCAGCAACACGGTCAGACGACATCGGGCAACTGCATTCCATCATCGTAAACCCTTGGACAGCGTACGAGGTTAGACGACGCGTGCATGGCATGTTATCATTACCTTGGACATACACACGGTCAGAAGAGGTCTAGGCGTGACCTCCATCATCACTGATTTTTATGAAAATGTCTAATAACACATTAAAATTTATAATTTCCCTTAATATTGATATAATTGTAATGTCTTTATTGCTAACGAATCTGAAAAAGATGCATGATTTTTTCGTTGCGGAATACCTGGTAACACATTTGAGAATGTGAATTTAAAGTTACATAACCATTTTATGATAAAAAGCTTTTTTATCCCTTAATTAAATTTTTTTCCCTAGTTTTTCACACACGGTTGGACGACGTCAGCAAAGATGACCTCTCACCTTCTACAGCACAACACACGATCGGCTACATCGGGCGTGGTATGGTGCCATCATCTCCCTTGGCACGCACCAAACACGATCAGACAATATCGGGTGTGGCATGCCCATCATCGCCCTTGGTAAACATACATTGTCGAACTAAAACAACGTCGATAGTGGCATGCCATCGATGAACCTTTGCCACACAGCAGGCTGTTGGCAAATATCGGCCATGACCTGCCATTATCAGCCCTTGAAAAATACATAGGGTAAAACAACGTTGGGTGTTGGCTTGCCCATCAGATGCCCTTGATAGGATACACTTTCAGAGACCTTAGGAGAGAATGTTATCTTCTGCCCTTTGAATGCACACATCCGGTCAAAAGAAGTGTTTGGGCGGTGAAATGCTAATTCGGGGTCCATCTTAGCCTTTGGCGCACACGACGGTCGTATGACGTCGGTCTTAAATGCCATTATTAGACGTTTTGACACACAGCACACACCATCGGATGAATGTCGATGTGGCATGCCATCAAATGACGTTTTGGCTACTGGCACACACGATTTGGAAGACGGGCTGCATGCCATTATAGACTCTTGTGCAGCACACAGCAGTCGACCGACGTATAGCATGGCCATGTCGGCATGGCCCTTGGCACACAGAAGGTTGTAAGAGGCTTCGGGTTGTGTACCATGTCACGTCCCTTTGGACATATTAACATCACGGATGACCAATTGTCGAGCATGACATGCCATTATGGCCCATGTACTACTCATACTGTTGACTACATGAAGCGGGTAATATGCCCCATGGCCGATAGAAAGCAGCACATAGTCGGACGATGTCGGGCGTTTCATGCCATCTGTCGCTTTGGGTAACACCATGGTTCCAACGACGTCGATCGGAGATGACCATTATCACTTTTACAACACACCGATCGGACTACGTCGACGTGGTATGCCATAAAGCGCCCTTGTATAGCAAGCCCGATTAGACAATTATCGGCGTGGCATCCATCATCTCCCTTGGATAGCAAATCATGATCAACTCATCGAAGCGTGGCTGCCATCATGGCCCCTTCGGCAATATATAACGGTCAGACACCTTTGGCCGTGCATGCCAGATCATCGCCCACTTGGAATGTACACATGACGATCGGGACGACGTTGACTGTGAATGCCGATCATCGTACTTCGAAAGATACACGATCAAATGATGTCTCGGCCGTGCATTGTTTATCATTGAATGTACAACACTTTCAGATGATGTCGATGTTGGCTGCCATCAAATCCTTTGACTGCACACACGGACGGAAGACGGGCGTGGCATGCCATCATAGACCTGTCCAGCACACATAGTCGGACACGTTAAGGCTTGCATGTCGCTGGCTTTGGGCATCACAGAAGTTTGATGACGTCGGGTGTGGCATGTGTGCGTCCCTTTGGACAACACACCCGATGAACGACGTCGAGATGGGGACAATAGCAATATCGCATCGCCTTTGACTATCATACAAATTGGACGACATTGAAGTGGTTGGCCCCCAATGGGGCTCTTTAGAAGCACACATTGTCGGAGATTTCCGGGCATTTCATGCCATCTTCGCATTTGGGCCAACACCATGGCGGACGACGTCTTGCATGTCATGCCATCTATCCCTTTGATAGCGCACATGGTCGTAGACAATCGAGGGTGGCATGAACATCACAACCCTTGGACAATGACACAAGATCAGACTATGGGGCCGGTGGCAGTGCCATCATCGTGCCCTTGAGCATCACCAAGTTCCTGGATATTCATCGTGGCATGCGTCATCCCATGTGATTGAAACATGGTCCAGACCGATGTATGGCTGGCATGCCATCATTGCAGTTCGACAGCATAATTAGGGTCGATGACGTCCTACGTGAGATCCATCATTTCCCTTAATAATGCACACCGATCGGGACTACGTCAACCTGGCATGCTTAGCTTCCTTTGAAAGTATACATGATCATGACCATCGGGTGTGCCCCCATTATCTCATCGGCCCTTCGGAAAACACACACGACGGACCACGTAGGTGTCTTCGCATGCTATCACGCCTTAGGGAACACAACGTCCGCATGACGTTGGTTTGTGGCTCCTTATCGCCCTTGTGACACACACACAAACGATGTCGGGAGTGACCAAAATTCGATCATTTATGAACTTGAGCATCGACACACCGGTCGGATGACGTTGGCGGAGCATGCCATCAGTGCCCTAAGGGTATAACAAACTGTCTGAAAAGTGTCGCACTTGGCAATGGGCAATCATTTCCCTTGGACATCACAATACAGTCTGACGACGTCGGGCGTGTCAAGCCATCATTGCCTTTGCAAACACATCCTATGGTCCAGACTACGACGGGTGGTGGCATGCAATCAAACCATTTAGGACTCAACATAACAGTTGAAAACGTCGATGTTTCATGCTTATCGTCGTCTTTGGACTTCATACAACGGTCGGAACCACGTCAGGCATGGCAGCCCGCATGTCCCTTGGGCAACGTACGAGGGTTAGACGACGTCCCTTGCATGGCATGTTATCATTGAACTTGGACAGTACACATGGTCGATAATTCGACGTCTAGCGTGACATGCCAACCAAGAATCACTGATTTATGAGAAAGTGTCTATTACTCCCATTAAATTTTGAATTTCCCCTAATATTGGAAGATAATTGTAATGCTTTATTGCTACAATCTGATAAAAGAATAATTGAATTTTTAGTTCGGAATACCTTGTACACTTTGAGAATGTCAATTTTAAAGTTACTAACCAATTTTTATTATAAAAAGCTTTTATTAATCCCATTAAATTATAATTTTTCTCTTCCCTATTTTTTCAACACCGGTTTTTGACGAACGTCGCTCATAGATTGACATCATCAACCTCTGAAAGCAACAACGCGATCGGACTATGTTGGGCGTGGTATTCCATCATCAACTCCTTTATAGCAAAACACATCAGAAAATTCAGGGCCGTGGCAATGCCAATCAATCCGCCCTTGGATAGCAAACATATCAGATAACATCGGGCGTGCGTAGAGCATTCCATCATGGCCATTAGTCAATATACAACAAACAGAAAACAACACGGTCAGTACGACGTTGGCCGTGGACCATGCCATCATCGCCTGGAACGTCACCAGTCGGATGAATTTGAGCGTGGCATTCCATCATCGCCTTGGAAAGATACCTATCACGAGTCTGGAGTGGCCATGTTATCATTTTCCCTTCGAAAACACACACTGAATTTGGAACACGTGCTGCAATGGCATTCGGCATGGAATAAAAAAAGCATAGCAGCAGCCCACGGTCGTGACGTTAGGGTTTCATGCTATCATCGCCATTTGGCTGCACAAGCAGTTGCATAACATTGGTCCTAGAATGCGATCATCGTCCCTTGGTAAACATACATTAAATAGAACTACGTCGAACGCGTGGCTGTCCATCATGAACCTTGCACACACACGGTTTGGCAAATATCGGCCTGACATGCCATTATCGCCCTTAAAAAACATACATGGGTAAAAACAACGTTGGGTGTGGCGTGCCATCATGTGCCCTTGATAGATAACACTTTCGATAAAGACTGCTTAGGCATGAAAATGTTATCTACTTCGCCCTTTGAATGCAACCACGTTCAAAAGATGTTGAGCGTGGAATGCATCATCGTCCCTTTGAAGCACAGCCGATCGGTGACGTTGGCATTAAATGCCATGATTGCCGTTTCGACAGCACCACTAATCGATGATGTCGACGTGCATCCATAAAATACTTTGGAACTGCAACACACGATCGGAAGACCTGTGCAATGGCATGCCATCATATAGACCTTGTGCGCACACACACCATCTGACGACCGTAGCGTGCATGTCGCATTGGCCCTTGTGGCATCACATTAAGGTTGTAAGACGTCGTGTGTATCATGTCAGCGTCCCTTTGTACATAACACATGGATACGATGTTCGAGCGATGCAGGCCATTATCGCCCATGGACTATCATACTGTGGACGCATGACGTGGTATGCCACATTGGCCCTATAGATCACACATAGTCGACGATGTCGGGCGTTTCATGCCAACTCGGAAAACATTTGGGAACACAGATGTTTGGGCGACGTCTGGCATGGCAGTCTCTTGCCCCTTTGATAGCGCCATAGGTCGTACGTGACATCGAGCGTGGCATGACATCTCAACCTTGGATATGAAACACGATCGGAACGATGGCGGCGTGGCATGCCATCACGCCCTTGAGAAACCAGAATGTCGGGATATGTTGGGCGTGGCATTCCATCATCCCCATTAGAATGAACCCCATAATGTCGGATTGATTCGGCGTGGCATGCCATATCGCCCCTTGTGACAACACCCCAACCGATGTCTGGTGTGACATGCTATCATTGACATTGAACAGCAACACATAAGCGGTCGGATGATGTTGGGCGTAGCAATGCCATCAGCGCCCTCTGGGCTCAGCACAAACGGTCTGACAATGTGTAGGCGGGGCATAATACTTTCCCTTGACATCACATACTGTCCGACGACGTCGGGCGTGCATGCCATCATTGCCTTTTGTTAAAACACATGTCAGACTACGTCGGATGTTACAGTCAATCATATGCCCTTAGACATCACACCAGTTGAAAAACGCGAGTTTTTCTGTAATCGTCGGTCTTGACTTCACACACACGGTATACGACGTCGGCATGGCATGCCATTAGGTCCCTTGGGCAGCCAAAAGCTTTTTAGACGATATCCGGGCAAGGCATGCCATCACCCGCCCTTAGACAACATACATGGTAAGACGACGTCTGTGCGTGGCATGTTTATCATTGACCTTGGACAGTACACACGGTCAAACGACGTCTAGCGGACATTCCATCGTCACCGATTTTTGAAACATGTCTCTTACCCATTAAATTTTTGAATTTCCCCTAATTTTGAAATAATTGTAATTGTTTGTATTGCTATGATCTAATAAAAGACAAATTAGATTTTTGAGTGACAGGGAATACCTTTTGTAACACATTTAAGAATGTGAATTTTATGTTAGATAATCAATTTTTAATGATCAAAAGCTTTTTATCCCGTTGACAACTTAATATTTCGCTAGTTTTTGCAACACCAGTTGGACGACGTCACACGTAGCATTCCATCATTTAGATTTTGACAAGCGACACATGATTAGACAACGTCGGGCGGGCGTGGCGTGCCATGCATAGCCTTGGCAAACACACACGTTCAATGACCTCTAACGTTGGAATGGCAATCATCTTGTCCTTGGATAGCACACATGGTGTTGACAACGTCAGGCTTGGCATAACATCATCGCCTTTAGAAAGCACAGCATGGACAGACAAACGTCACGCTTTGCATGTAATCATCACGCTCACCCTGTGTACGCACTTATGGTCGGGTACTTACGTCTGCGCGGCAAATGGCCTCATTGTCCTTGTGGGCAGAACAATGGTCGGTCCGACGTCGGCTTGGAATGTTATCATCGCCTTTGGACTGCACATATCTCGGACTATATGTTGGCGCGACAATGTCCTCAATCGCCCTTCTGTCAACACACAAGAGACTGTCTGATGATTTTTGGCGTTAATTCCATCTTGGATCTTGGAATAACACTCGGTTGTACTACAATCGGGCGTGGCATGAATCTCGTTCTTGGACACCACACATGTCGGACGATTTCGGGAGTTGCATGCCATCATTGCCTTTGTACAACACACACTACGAACGACATACTAGATGGTTGAATCTGTCACACGTTCTACCACAAAAATGGTCGGACTACATTAGGAGTGCATGCCATTATCGCCCTTGGACAATATACACAACCGGATGACATCGGTGTTGCATGTTATTATCGCATTTAGATAAAATACGATTGAACGACGTCGTGTTGCATGCCATTCTCGCCCTAGGGAAGCCCCAGACAAACCGGTCGGATGAACGTCGGCGTGACCTGCTATCATTGCCTTGGAAAGAAAACACAATCGGACAACATCGGGCGTGGCATGCAATCATCTCCCTGAACACACATCGGTCAATGAAACGTTGGGCGTGGCATGCCATCATCACTTTTGAACTGCACACACTGTTAGACAGCGTTAGTCTTTGCATGCCCGCATGTCCCTTCAGGCACATACACGGTCGAACAACGTCGGGCGTGGATGCCATCATCGCCCTTGAACAGCATACACTAACAAACGACGTCGTGCCATGGCAATGTTATCATCGCCTTTGATAATCAACAACACTCTTAAGACAAGTTTTGGCATGCCGCCATCGGTGATTTTAAAAAAAATGTCTTTTAACCCATTAAATTTCAAATTTTCCATAAATTTTAAGAAAAAATTAAATTTTGTATTACTACGAATCTGATAAAAGAAAAAAAAATTGAATTTGGAATATCTTGGTAATACATTTGAGAATGTTAACTTTTATGTTAGATAATAAATTTTGTGATAAAAAGCTTTTTTCCCTTCAAATTTTCGATTTTCCCCTAGTTTTGCACACTCAGTTGGATGATGTCGAGTGTGGCAGGCCATCATTGCCCTTTGACAGACACACATGATCCGGACTACGTTGAGGCATGGCATCCCATCATACCCTTTGGGCCTTTAACATACCACACGTCCGTACATTTGGGCATGGCAGTGCCATCATCGCCCTTGGATTGTTGCACACATGGTCGGATGACATCAGGCAAGGTGTAGTCATCATTGCCCTTGAAAAAGCATACAATATCGGACGACATCGGGCGTGCCTTCTTTTAATATCATCTCGCCTAGACAGCAACACGATCGTACGATGTAGGGCGTGGAAGCCCGTCAGGGACTATGGGTAACACAAAGCGGTTGGATGATGTCCGACGTTTCCATGCCTTTCATCTCCATTGGCAAGCACACACGACACAACGGTCGGACGACATCTGGCGTGACATACATCTTCTCCTTGGATAACACATACGTTGGGACACGTCGGGCGTGTCATGCCATCATCACTTGGACAGCATACAAGGTCATACTGCCCTCGGGCCTGGTAATCCATCATGCCCTTGTACACCACATACGATCGGACGACATCGGGCTTGGCAGCACATTATCTACCTTGGACAGCAAATATGAGCATGTTTTATTATCACCGCTATGTTCGCATACACGATCGGCATGACGTCAAGAGTCCACGCTCGCTCAATCTTGCATATTTACAGTCCGAACGATGTTCTAGCGTGCATGACATCATCTGATTGGGCAGCACAGGTGGTTCCGGACGCGTCAGGCGTGACATCCATCATTGCCTTAGTTAGACACACGTTCAGGACGACATCGGGATGGCATGGAATCATATCCTTGGACCACATAACCCGGGTAGTACCACGTCCAGGCGTGGATTCATCATCGCCGTGGAACAGCATACACGGTTAGACGATTTGGGCATAACTTTATCATTGCCCTTTTGCCCGAACACAAGTCGAACGACCTGATTGCAGATGCTCATTGCCCTTGGCAGCGCACCTGGTAGGTAACTACATTAGGCATATCACGCTATCATCAATATGGTTGTCGCTCGTACTAATATAATATATCTTCTTCGATTTTCCCCTTGCATTGTACTAGTCTTCATTTTTAACTTATAAACGCCCGAAGCATATTATATTTCTAGTTTTACGTTTATATTATTGTATATTATAAAAATATAATAATTTTTTTTAACAAAAAATTTACCTGAAAAAAATTAAGGAGACAGATACACGATCGGACAAAGTCGGGCGTGCAATGCCCGTGATGGTCCCTCGGCAACACAACCGTCTTACAAACCCACCCGAGCTATCGCATGCATCATTGCCCTTGGGCAGCATACACTTTTGACGATGTCGCCATTTAATGCATCGATCGCCCTTGGGACGCACACACTGTCATACGACGTTGTTGTGTGATGTTTGTCATCCCTTGGACAACAAACACGTTCATACGACGTGGCCGTGGCCAGCCCATCATCGCCCTTGGAACGTACACCCAGTCGGATGACTTTGAAGCGTGGCATGCATCATCGCCCTTGGAAGATACACGATCAAACGACGTCTGGCGTGGCATGTTATCATTTCACTTCAATTTCGAAAACAAACACACACGATTGGTAACAATCCTGCGCATGGCATGTCTGCATGGAACATAGCAGCACCCACGGTCGATGACGTCGGTGTTTCATTCGTATCATCGCCATTGTACTCACAAGCCAATTGATCACATGTGGTCCTAGAATGCGAATCATCGCCCTTTGGTAACATACATTATCGAACACTCGAGCGTGACATGACATCATGGAACCTTGGCCAACACACAACGGTTGGCAACTATCGGCCATGGACATGGCCATTATGCCCTTGAAAAACATACATATGTAAAACAACGTTGGGTGTGGCTTGCCATCAATGCCCTTGGATAGGATACACGTTCAAAGACCTTAGGCATGCACTGTATCTTCGCCCTTTGAATGCACACAACCGGTCAAAAGAATGTTGTGCGTGAATGCTATCATCTCCCTTTGGCATGCACACACTGTCGGGATGCGCGGGGCATTAACATGCCATTATTGACGTTTCAAACAGCCACAGCTATCGGATGTGTCGATTTTGCATGACATCATGAACCTTGGCCAACCCACACGGTTGGCCAAATATCGGCCATGACATGCCATTATCGCCCGTAAAAAACATCATAGGTGTAAAACAACGTGGGTGTGGCTTGCCATCATTTGCCCTTGGATAGATACACCGTTCAGAAGAAGACCTTATGCATGATCAAGTGTTATCTCCTTCGCCCTTTGAATCACACAACGGTCAAAGATGTGTGAGTCGGTGGAGCCGATATGTGGCTATCATCTCCCTTGGAAGCACACACGATCGGATGACATTGGGCATTAGAATGCCCTTATTGCCGTTTCGACCGCACACACGATCGAATGATGTCGACGTGGCCTGCCATAAATCTTTGGACTGCACACACTAGTCGAAAGACGGGCATGCATGCCATCATAGACTTGTGCACACACACAGTCGGACGACGTTAGGCGTGCATGTCGCATGGCCCTTGCATCACAGAAGGTGTAGACGTCGGGTGTATCATGTCAGCGTCCCTTGGACATAAACCATTGCTGAACGATGTCGAGCATGACATGCCATAATCGCCATGGACTAACTCATACTGTTGGACGACATGAAGCGTGGGGTATGCCCACATGCCTATAGAATCACAACCTAGTCGGACGGATGTCGGGCGTTTTCAATGCCACCTTCGCATTGGAAGAAGGCAAGAAGGAGAGGAGACGAATAGCATTAACACCTTATCCAGCGCCTTGTCAGATGCAACGCGCTAGTCCACTTTCGCGTACCAGGACGTTCTATAACAGTAAAAGTGCCTAGCAACGCCAAGGCTTAAATTCCAGTGCACGATACAGTGGAGTTGTTGGGGAAGGGGTGTAGCCTTGTGGTGTAGGTTTTCCTTGTGCTTGCAGTAAATGAATAGGAAGGTTGTTAATCGGCCCACAGCGGGTGCCCGGTGTCTTTTACGGGTGTGGTTGCGTTCGGATGAGAGCAGCCCTGGGGGTGTGAATTCAGGGCGGTAATGTCCACGGGATTAACATTAGAGGTTGTGCGGGAGTAGGGTTTGGGGAGACTAACATTGTGGGGGGGGTTAGAGGGGGGAAAGTCGTGCAGGAATGGGAACACATATGGTTGGGCGACGTCTGGCATGGCATGTCATCTTGCCCTTTGTAGCCGCATATGGTCGTACGCATCGAGCGGGCTGACATCATCACCTGGATATGACACACGACGACTAATGCGGGGCGTGGCATGCCATCATCGCCCTTGAGAAACACAGCAAGGTCGGGAATGTTTGGGCGTGTGGCATTCCATCATCCCCATTAGAAGCACACATGGTCGGATGATGTCCGGGCGTGGCATGCCATTATCGCCTTGTGACCACACACACAAACATGGTCGGTTTTTTTTTGTTTTGTGACAGCCTCATTGGACCTTGAGCAGCACACACGGTCCGGATTATGTTGGGCGTAAGCATCCATCAGCGCCCTAGGCAGCACAAACGGTCTGACAAATTTTAGGCGTGTGGCATTATATATTCCTTCCCTTGGACATCACATACTGTCCGACGACGTCGGTGCGTGGCATGCCATCATTGCCTTTGTTAAAAACACATGGTCGACTACGTCGGGTGTGACATTTAATCATATGCCTTAGACATCCATACAGTGGAAAACGTCCGTAGTGTTTTCATGCTATCGTCGTCTTTGGACTTCACACAGGTAGGACGACGTCAGGCATGGCATGCCATTATGTCCGTTGGCAGCAAAAGCTTTTAGACGATATCAGGCAAGGCATGCCTCACCCGCCCGTATACAACAGACATGGTAAGACGACTCGTGCCGTAGGCATTTATCTATTGACCTTGGACAGTACCCGTCAACGACGTCCTAGCTGACATTGCCATCGTCCACCGATTTTATTAAAAATGTCTATTAACCCCTTAAGTTTGAATTTCCCCCTAATTTTGAGATAATTGTAATTTTTTATTGCTATGGATCTAATCAAAGAAATAGATTTTGAGTGCGGCATACCTTTGTAACCATTTATAAGAGTGAATTTTAATGTTAGATATCAATTTTATGATAAAAAGCCTTTTTATTCCCGTTGAATATAATTTCCGCTAGTTTGCACCCAACGTTGGACGACGTACACGTAGCATTCCTCATTGACTTTTGACACAGCACACATGATTAGACAACGTCGGGCTTGGCGTGCCATCATAGCCTTGGCAAAGACACCTGTCAATGCCATCGAACGGGGAATGGTCATTGCCTTGGATAGAACACATGGTGTTGGACACGTCAGGCTTGGCAATCACATCATCGGCCTTTAGAAAAACACACATGGACCTACAACGTCACGCTTTGCTGTAAATCATCACCCATTGGACGGCACGTATGGCGACTAAACGTGGGCGCGGCATTCCATCATTGTCCTTGGGCAAACACATGGTTCGTTCGACGTCGGCGTGAAGTTATCATCGCCTTTTTTGGACTGCAAATACTCCTCGGACTATGTTAGGCGCGACAATGTCTCAATCTCCCTTTGGCCCACACATCGGTCGTATGATGTTTGGCGTTAAATGCCATCATTGACCTTGAAATACACTCGGTGTACTCCATACATCGGGCGTGGCAATGAAATCTCGTTCTAAGACAAACACATGGTCCGGAGACGATGTCGGAGTTAACATTCCATCATTTGCCTTTGGGACAACACACACTGACGAACGACATATGATGTGGACATGCCTATCATCACACCGTTTCGACAACAAAAACTGGTCGGACGACATAGGAGTGCATGCCATTATCCGCCCTTGGGGACCCCCCCCAAAAATAAAAATAAAACACAACCGGATGACATCGGTTGTGGCATGTTATTATCGCCTTTAGAGCATAAAATAACGATTTGAACGACGTCGGGTGTGGCATGCCCCATCAAATCGCCCTTGGGAGCACAATCGGTCGGATGGACCGTCGGCCGTGACAAGCTATTATGCACTTGGCAAAAAACACAAATCTGACAACATCGGGCGTGCATGCAATCATTTCTCCCTTTAACACCACTACGTTCGATATTAACGGTTGGGGGGCGTGGGCAATGCCATCTATCTCTTTTGACTGCACACACTGTTAGACAGCGTGTCTTTGGCATGCCCGCATGTTCCCTAGGCAGCATACACGGTCGAACCACGTCAGTCTGGGTGCCATCATCGCGCCCTTGAACAGCATACACTAAACATACTACTTCGGGCTGGCAGTTTCATCGCCCTTTGATAAACACACCAGTCTGAAGACAACGTGTGTGGCATGCCGCCATCGGTGATTTTAAGAAAAATGTCTTTTAACCCATTAAATTTCAAATTTTCCATAATTTTGAAGAAAAATTATAATTTTGTATTGCTACGAATCTGTTAAAAGAAAAAAAAAATGAATTTGGAATATCTTGGTAATACATTTGAGAATGTTAACTTTTATGTTAGATAATAAATTTTGTGATAAAAAGCTTTTTTCCCGTTCAATTTTACATTTCCCCTAGTTTTGCACACTCAGTTGGATGATGTCGAGTGTGGCATGCCATCATTGCCCTTTGACAACACACATGATCGGACTACGTTGAGCATGGCATCCCATCATAGCCCTTTGGCAGCATACACAGTCGTACATTTGGCATGGCAGTGCCATCATCGGCGCATTGGATTGCACACAATGGGTCCCGTTGACATCAGGCCAAGGTGTGTCATCATTGCCCTTGAAAAAAGGCATACAATATCGGACGACTCCGGCGTGGCTTTTTTCATCGCCCTTAGCAACACACACGATCAGGAACGACGTAGGGCGTGATGCCGTCTGGACCTTGGGTAACACCGCGGTTGGATGCGTCAACGTTGCATTGCCTTCATCGCCTAGCACAGCACACACAGGTCGGACTACATCTTGCGTGACTGACATCTTCTCCCTTGGATACCCATACGGTGGAACTACGTCGGGCGTGTCTGCCATCTCACCCTTGGACAGCAATACAAGTCAGATCTACCTCTGCCGGTATCATCATTAGCCCTTTGGACAACACATACGATAGACGACCTCTGGGGCTTGGCAGGACATCAGTCGACCTTGGCACAAATATGATCATGTTATTATCACCCTACTATGTTAGAATACAACGATCGGATGACTTCAAGAGTCACAAGCTCGCTCTAATCTTGGGAATATTACATTCGAACGATTCGAGCGTGGCATGACAATCATCGTGATTGGGCAGCACAGTTTTCGGAACGACGTCAGGCGTGACATTCCATCATTCCCCTTTTTAAAAAGTTACACACACAAACTGTCGGACGACATCCAACGTGCATGGCATGGCTCATATCCCTTTGGTACAACATACATCCGGGGTAGTACAACGTCAACGGCGTGGATGTCTCATCGCCCCGTGGACAGCATACACGATTTGGTTATACGCGTTGGCATAACATGTTAATCATTCCCCTTTTTGAGAACCAAGTGGAACGACCTTGATTGCCATATACATCATTGCCCTGGATCAGCGCACATGGGAGGACTACATTAGGCCGTATCACGCTATCATCAATCATGGTTGTCGCATTCGTACTAATCTAATATATCTTCCTCAATTTCCCCTTCATTGTACTAGTCTTTCATTTTACTTTATACTGCGCTAAGCTTATATTATGGTTTTACTTTATATATTAGTATATTATAAAAATTATAATATTGTTTTTAAAAAAAATTACTAAATTAAGGAGACGAATACACGATTCGTACAAAGTCGGGCGTGGCATGCCCCGTATGGTCCCTCGCAACACACACCCGTCGTCCAACCTCGAGTCTTTCATTCAATCATTTCCCTTGGGCGCATACACTGTTTGATGATGTCGCGCATGGAATGCCTCATCGCCCTTGGGAAGCACACACGGGTCGACGACGTCGTGTGTGGCAGGTTCCATCCCCTTGGACAACAGCACACGAATCGACCAAGTGGCCGTGGCATGCCCATATGGGCCCTTGGATTGCCATAGGTCGGATGACATTAGACAATGGCATGCCATTATTTTCTTTGTGCAACACACATTGAACTAAGCGGGACTATGACATGCAATCACGCCCTTGGGCGCACCAACGGTCCGGACGAGTGAAGTGGCATACAATCACATCGCCTTGGATATCATACATGGTCGGACGACAATCGTGCGTGGCATGCCAATTTTTGACCTTACACAAAATAATATACGGTGGAACTAAACGTCGGACCGGCTTCCTCGTACCCTGTCGACAGCGAGGCATCACACACTGTCGAACGAAGTCCCTAGCAATTGGCTCTATCATCGCACTGGATTACATACCGGTCAAAATAACGCGGGTGTGGGGGCATAGTATCATCCCTCTTAGATAGAACATACTTTCGGACTACGGTCCGCTTGTGGCACTGACTTCTTGTCCTTGGGTTAACATCACTCGGTACGGTGTCGGGCAAGAGCAATTCATCTTCTCCCTTGGACACATACACGATCGCAACGTTTTGGTGTGACATGTCCATCAGTGCCCTTTGGAAAGCACACTCTGACTGATTATATTGTGCATGGCATCCATTTATTGCCCTTTGGAAAAATATACAAGTCGAACGACTGTCGGAAGTGGCATTCCATCATCGTACTTGGATAGCATGGCACGGTCGGATATGACGGGAGTTGGCATCCAATAAACGGTGCCTTGGGCAACAACAGCCACCAGTCGACACGACGGCGGCCATGACATGCGTCGCCATTTGGATAGCACACACGGTCAAACGATTTTTACATGGCATGGGATCATCGAACTTTGGACTACAAACCAAGGGAAAATGACGTTGGCTCGCATGCCCTCATCTCCCTTGGACACGGCATATGCAGTTCGATGACTTCTGGCGTGCCATGCCAATCATCGCCTTTGGCCAGCACACATCGGTCTGAACGAAGTCCGGGCTGAATGCTTCATTGCCCTTGGCTTGCACATCCAGTCGGACTACTCGGGCGTTGCATGCCATCATTTCCCTTGGACAGCACAAATGGTCGTAAAACGTCGGGCGTGGCATGTTATCATCTTGTTTTGTCAGCACACACGGATAAACGACCTCTAGCGTGGAATGCTGGCATGGCCGTTGGACTGCACAATAAGTTGGACGGCATGGAGAGTGGCATGCCAACGTGGAGCTTGGGCAGGACACAAAGTCGGATGACATCGGGTATTACATACCATTATCAAGGTTGGGAAGCACTCAAGGTCGAATGACGTCGGGCTTTGCATGCCATTTTCGCCTTTGGACAGAACACAAGGACGGACTACGTCGGGCGTGGCATGGCATTATCACCGTTAGACATCACAAACGATTGGAATACGTCAGGCTTGGCGTGCCATCATAGCCCTTGGGTAGCACATACGGTCAGACGACTCCAGCCGTGGCAATGCCATCATCAACCTTGGAATGCACACACTGTCGAACAAAATCGGGCGTGGCATTCCATCATCACCCTTTGATAGCATGCACGGTCGGATGATGACGGGCGTTGCATCCCCATATGGCCCTTGGGCAACACACCAGTCGAACGACGTCGGCCATGACATGCATCGCCTTTGGATAGCACACACGGTCAAATGATGTTGACGTGGCATGGCATCATTGCCTTTGGACTACAAACAAGGGAAAACGACGTTGGGCATGGCATGCCATCATCTCCCTTGGACAGCATAGACAGTCGGATGACGCGGGCGTGCCATGCCATCATATACCTTGGACTGCACATACGGTCGAAAGACGTCGAGTGTGTCATGCTATCATCGTCTTTGGACTTCACACACGGTCGGATGACGTCAGGCATGGCATGCCTGCATGTCTCTTGGGCAGCAAAAACGGTCGGATGCCGTCGGGCAAGGCATGCCATCATCGCCCTTGGACAACATATAAGGTAAGACGACGTTGCGCGTGGCATGTTATCATTGACCTTGGACAGAACACACGGTCAGACGACGTCTAGAATGACATTCCATCATCACCGATTTTATGAAAAATGTCTATTAACCCCTAATTTTGAAGATAATTGTAATTCTTTATTGCTACGAATCTGATAAAAGAAAATAGATTTTTGAGTTCGGAATACCTTGGTAACACATTTGAGATTGTGAATTTTAATGTGATATAATCAATTTTATGATAAAAAGCTTTTTATCCCATTCAATTATATATTTCCCCTAGTTTTGCAAACACGGTTGGACGACGTCGAGCGTGGCATGACATCATCACCTTTTGATAGCACACATGATCGGACTACGTCGGGCGTGGCATGCCATCATCGCCCTTGGATAGCGAAACACGATCAGACAATATCGGGCGTATCATGTTATCATCGCCCTTGGATAGCAAAACACGATCAGACAACATCGGGCGTGGCATGCCATCATGGCCATTGGGCAATACACACGGTCAGACGACGTCGGCCGTAGCAATGCCATCATCGCCCTTGGAATGTACACACGGTCGGATGACTTCGAGCGTGGCATGCAATCATCGCCCTTGGAAAGATACACGATCAAACGACGTCTGGCGTGACATATTATCATTGCTCTTCAAAAACAAAGATGATTGGATGACGTGCGGCATGGCATGTCTGCATGGAACTTAGGAAGCACACACTGTCGGATAACGTTAGGCATCGCATGCTATCTTCTCCATTGGGATGCACAAGCAGTTGAATAACATCGGTCCTATAATGCGATCATCACCCTTGGAAAACATACATGGTCGAACTACGTCGAGCGTCGCATGCCATCATGAACCTTTGCCAACACACACGGTCGGAAAATATCGGGAATTGCATGCCATTATCTCCCTTGAACAACATACAAAGGGGAAAACGACGTCGGGTGTAGCTTGCCCTCATCGCCGTTGGACAGCATACACGGTCAGAAGACTTTGGGCATGAAGTATATCTTTGCCCTTGGAATGCACACACGGTCAGATGATGTTGGGCATGGAAATGCTATTATCTCCCTTTGGCAGCACACACGGTCGGATGACGTCGGGCATTAAATGCCATTATTTCCCTTTGGACAACACACACTATCGGATGATGATGACGTGGCATGCCATCAAATACTTTGGACTGCACACACGGACGGAAGACAGGTGTGGCATGTCAGCGTCCCTTTGGACATAACACACGGATGAACGATGTCGAGCATGACATGCCATTATCGCCCATGGACTACTCATACTGTTGGACGACATGAAACGTGGTATGCCCACATCGCCCTTTAGAAGCACACATGGTCGGACGATGTCGGACGTTTCATGCCATCTTCGCATTTGGGCAACACACATGGTCAGATGAAGTCAGGCATGGCATGCCATCACCACCCTTCGACATGACACAGGATCGGACTATGGCGGGCGTGGCATGCCATCATCGCCCTTGAAAAACTCACAAGGTCTTGATATGTCGGGCGTGGCATGCTATCGTCGCTATTGGAATGAACGCATGGTCGTACGATGTAGGGCGTGGCATGTCATCATCGCAGTTCGACAACATAGACAGGGTAGGATGACGTGCTACTTGACATGCCATCATTTCCCTTGGACAACACACACGGTTGGACGACGTCGACCGTCGCATGCCATCTTCGCCCTTGGAAAGTATACATGATCAAACGACATCGGGTGTGGCATGTTATCATCTCCCTTGGACAACACACACGATCGGACCACGTAAGGCGTGGCATGCCAGCATGGCCTTTGGGAGATACATACGGTCGCATGACGTTGGGCGTGGCATGCCATTATCGCCCTTGTGACACACAGAGAGACGATGTCGGGAGAGACATGCCATCATTGACCTTGAGCAGCACACACGGTCCGATGACGTTGGGCGTTGCATGCCATCAGCGCCCTAGGGCAGCACAAACGGTCTGACAATGTCCGGCGTGGCATGCAATCATCCCTTGGACATCACATACGGTCGGACAATGTCGGGCGTTGCATGCCATCATTGCCTTTGGGCAAAACACATGGTCAGACTACGTCGAGTGTGGCATGCAATCATATACCTTGAACAGCACATACAGTTGAAAAACGTCGAGCGTTTCATGCTATCGTCCTCTTTGGACTTCACACACGGTCGGACGACGTCAGGCATGGCATGCCTGCATAGTCCCATGGGAATCAACAAACTGTCCGTACACATCGGGCAAGGCATTCCCTCATCGCCCTTGGATAGACATACGAAGTTTAGACGGGCTTCGGCATGCATGTTATCATTGAACCCCCCCTTTGGCAGTACCCGGTCAGACACGTCTAGCGTGTCATGCATCATCAAACCAATTTTATGAAAAATGTCTATTACCTCCATTAAATTTTGAATTCCCTAATATTGAAGTAATTGTAATTCTTTATTTGCAAGAATCTGATAAGATAAGAGATTTTGAGATCGGAATACTTGTAAACATAATTTATATAATATTTATGATAAAAATCTTTTATCCATTCAATTAAAATTTGTCCCTCCCTAGTTTTTCACACAAGGTTTGGACGACGTCGATCTAGTGACATCTCACCTTTGGCAAGCACACAACTTATCGGACTACTCGGGCGTGTGTGCATGCATTGCCCTTGGATAGCAAAACACGATCGATAATATCGGCTGCATGCCATCTCCGCCCTTTGATACAAAACAGGATCAGACAACATCGGCATGGCACCCAAGCTGGACATTGGGCAATATCCACAGTTAGACGACATTCGTCTGGCAATCGCCCATCATCGCCCTTGGAATGTACACACGTTGTGAATGACTTTGAGCGTGGCTGCCAGCATCACCCTTAGGAAAGATACACTCTCAAACTACGTCATGCCGTGGCATGTTAATCATTGGCCCTTCAAAACACACACGATTTGTGTTGCAAAGCGTTGAATAACATTGGTCCTAGAATGCGATCATCGCGCTTCGCAAACATACCCGATCGAACTACGTCTAGCGTGGATGCATCATGAACGCTTGGCAACACACAACCGGTTGCAATACGGGCATGACATGCCATTATCTCTTGAACAACATACATAGAGTAAAACAACGTCGGGTGTGTCTGCCATCATCGCCCTTGATAGGATCACGTTCTGAAGACCATAGTCATGAATGTTATATTCTCCCTTGGAATGCACACATCAACTTGCGTGTCAGGTAATAAGATTTATGGCGTTGGGAAGTTCAATTCTTCACTGCCTCCCTTTGGCAGCATACACCCGGTCGGATTACGTCAGGCATGAAATGCCGAGTATTGCCCTTTTGGACAGCACCACTATCGGATGATTCGACGTGGCATGCCAATCAAAGCCTTTGGACTGGCACACACAGGAGACGGACGGAAGAGACTGTGGCATGCAATCATAACCTTGTGCAGCACACATAATCGGACGATGTTAGGAGTGGCATGTCGCATGGGCCTTGGTCATCACAGAAGGGTGTAGGCATCGTGTGTGGCATGTCATAGCGTCCCTTTGGACACACACCCGGATGAACAAACGTCGAGCATACATTCCATTATCGCCCAATGGCCTACTCATACTGTTGGACGAACTGAAGCGGGTATCCCACATGGCCCTTAAGAAGCCACTGTCGGACGATTTCGCGCGTTTCATGCCATATTTCCATTTAGGCAACACCATGGTCGGCACGACGTTTGGCATGGCAGCCATCTCGCCCTTTGATAGGCGCACAGGGTCTACGACATTGAGCGTGTCATGACATTCATCACACCCTTGGACCATTACACAACGATGTAGCTGATGGCGGGCGAGGCATGCCATCCATCGCCCTTGACTTGCACACCGGCGGGATATGTCGTGGCTGGCATGCCATCACGCCATTGGAACGAACACATGGTCGGACGATGTAGGCGTGGCTGCCATCATCGCACTTCGATATTTCATAGACAGGGTGGTGACGTCCGACGTTAGATGCCATTATTTTTCCCCTGTGAGAGCAACACACGGTCGTACGATGTCGACCGTGGAGCTTCATCGGCCCTTGGCAATACACAGATAAAACACTAGTGTGTGGCATTTTATCATCGCCCTTGACAACACACACGATCGACCACGTAGGGCGTTGGCCTCCATTATCTTCGCTTGTACACCATACAAACGTGTCGGGTGTGACATGCCATGATTGACCTTCGATCATTCACAACCGTCGGATGACGTTGGGCGTACACATGCCATCAGTGCCCTAGGGCAAGAACAACGGTCTGACAGTCCAGCCGTGGCATGCAATCATTCGCCTAGGCATCCATACATCGGCATGACTCGGGCGTGCATGCCATCATTTCCCCTTTGGGCAAAAGACATGGTCTGACAGACGGGTGTGGCATGCAATCATATACCTTGGACATCACATACAGTTGAAAACGTCGGTCCTTTAATGCTATCGTCGTCTTTGGACTTCACAAACACGGTTCGGAAATACATCACCATTGCTGCTGCATTCCCTTGGGCAACAACACTGTCACAGACGACATCTGGCAGCATCATCAATCGCCCTTCGGAAAAAACGTACGAGGTTAGACGATGTCGTGCATGGCATGTTATCATTGACCTTGGACAGTACACACGGTCAGACGACGTCTAGCGTGACATGCCATCATCACTGATTTTATGAAAAATTTCTATTAACACATTAAATTTTGAATTTCCCCTAATATTGAAGATTATTGTAATTCTTTATTGCTATGAATCTTATAAAAGATAATTGATTTTTTAGTTCGGAATACCTTGGTAACATATTTGAGAATGTGAATTTTAAAGTTACATAACAAATTTTATGATAAAAAGCTTTTTATCCGATTAAATTATAAATTTTCCCTAGTTTTTCACACACGGTTGGACGACGTCAAGCATAGATGACATCATAACCTTTTGAAAGCACACACGATCAGACTACGTCGGGAGTGGTATGCCATCATCGCTCTTGGATAGCAAAACACGATAAGACAATATCGGGCGTGGCATGCCATCATCGTCCTTGGATAGCAAAACATGATCAGACAACATCGGGCGTGGCATGCCATCATGGCCATTGGGAAATATACACGGTCAAGACGACGTCGGTTCCGTGGACATGCTCTCATCGAGCCCTTGAATGTACACAAAACGGTCGGAATGACTTCGAGAGTGTCATGTTTATCATTTCCCCCTTCAAAACACACACGATTGACGACGGCGGGCAATGGCCATGTCCGCATGGAACTTAGGCCGCACCCACTGTCGGATGACGTTGAGGTGTTGCATGCTATCTCCCATTGGGGGCTGCACAAGCATTTGATATAGACACGGTCCCTAGAATGGCGTCATCGCCCTTGTAAACATCATTTTCGAGTACGTCGAGCGTGTCATGCCATCATGACCCTTGCCAACACACACGTTTGCCAATATCGGCCATGACATGCCATTTTCTCCCTGAAAAAACATACGAGGGTAAAACCACGTCGGGTGTGGGCTTTTTTTTGGCCATCATTGCCCTTGGATGGGATACCGTTCAGAAGACCTTAGGCATCAATGTATCTTCGCTCTTGAATGCACACCCCGGTCGAAGATTTGGGCTTGAAATGCTATCATCGCCCTTTGGCAGCACAAGTCGGATGACGTCGGGCATTCAATGCCATATTGCTCTTTCGAGAGCACACACTATCATGATGATGTCGACGGTGGATGCCAATCAATACTTTTGGACTCTTCACACCACAAGACGTTGAAGACGGGATGGCAGCCATCAAATACCTTGTGCAGCACACATAGGTCAGACGACGTTAGGCGTGGCATGTCGCATGGCCCTTGGGCATCACATAAGGGTTGTAGACGTCGGGTGTGTCCATGTTAACGTCCTTTGGACATAACACACGGAGAACATGTCACTATGACATGGCCATTCTTTTGGCCCTTGACTACCATTACTGTTGGACTGACATGACGCGTGGTATGCCCACATGGCCCTATAGAACACACTAGTCGGACAATGTCGGGCGTTTCATGCCATCTTCTATTTGGCGGAACACTATTGTCGGACGAAACGCTGGCATGGCATGTTATCTTGGCCTTTGATAGCGCACATGGTAGTACGACATCGAGCGTGGCATGACAGCATCACCCTTGGATATGACACACGATCGGAATATGGCGGGCGTAGCATGCCATGATCGCCCTTGGATAGAAAAATAAGATCATACAATATCGGGCGTGGCATGCCATCTTCTCCCTTGGATAGCAAAACACGATCAGACAACATCTGGCGTGGCATGCCATCATGGACATTGGGCAATATACACGATCAGACGACGTTGGCCGTGGCAATGCCATCATCGCGCTTGGAATGTACACACGGTCGGATGACTTCAAGCGTGGCATTCCATCATCGCCCTTGGAAAGATACACAATCAAACGATGTCTGGCGTGGCATGTTATCATTTCCCTTTGAAAACACACACGATTGGACGAGATGCGGCATGGCATGTCCGCATGGAACTTATGCAGCACACACGGTCAGATGACGTTAGGCGTCGCATGCTATCATTGCCATTGGGCTGCACAAGCGGTTGAATAACATCAGTCCTAGAATACGTTCATCTCCCTTGCAGAACATACACGGGCAAACTACGTGAGCATGGCATGCACTCATGAACTTTGTCCAACACAAACGGTCGGCAAACATCGGGCATGGCATGCCATTATCGCCCTTGAAAAACATACATAGGGAAAAAGTACGTCGGGTGTGGCTTGCCAAAGCTCCCTTGGATAGGATGACACGTTCAGAAAGGGACTTAGGCATGAAATGCTATCTTCGCCCTTGGAATGCACGCACGGTCAGACGATGGTGGGAGTGGAATGAATTCATCGCCCTTTGGCCGCACACACGATCGATTGACGGTAGGGAATAAATGCCATTATTGCCCTTGGACAGCACACTACTATCGGATGTGACTGACGTGGCATGCAATCAACTTACTTTGGACTGCACACACGGACAGTAGACAGGCGGGCCATGCCATCATAGAAGTTATGCATCAAAACAGTGGACGACGTTAGGGCGTGGAATTTCAGATGCCCTTGGCATCACAGAATGGTTTTTTGGTAAGACGTCGGGTTGGTGTGTTCATGCCAACGTCCCTGTGGACATCCACAACCACGGATGAACGATGTCGAGCCATTGACATGCTATTATCGGCCCATGGACACTCATACCTGTTATACGACATGAAGCATGTTGCCAATGGCCCTTTTAGAAGCACCACATGGTCGGAACGAATGTCGGACATTTCATTGCATCTGGCATTTAGGAACACAAATTGTCGGACGACATCAGGCATGGCATGCCATCTAGCCTTTTGATTGCGCACATGGTCGTAGACATTCAAGCATGCATGACATAATCACCCTTCGCCATGGAAATAGGGATCAGGACTATTGGCGGGCGTGGCATTGCCATTCATCGCCCTTGAGCAACTCACAAGGGTGCGGGATATGTCGGGGGTGTGGCATTGCCATCATTCGCCATTGGAATGAAGCAGGTCGACGATGTAGGGAGTGGCATGCCATATCGCAGTTCGACAACATAGAAAGGGCTAGGATTATGGGCTACGGCATGCCATCATTTCCCTTGGTCAACATCACACGGTGGGACGACGTAGACGTTCGCCATGCCATCTTCGCCTTGGAAGAGTACACATGATCAAAAGACATCGAGGGTGGCATGTTATCATCGCCCTTGGAAACACACACGATCGGACCACGTAAGGTTGTGGCATGCCAGCATGGCCTTTGGGAGATATATAATGACGGTCGCATGGAGTTTGCGTGCATGCTATATAACCCTTTGTAACCACACCCACAGAGACGAAACGATTGTATTGGCGAGACATGCCATTCATTGACCTTTGAGCAGCAACAATACAGTCCGATGACGTTGGGCATGGATGCCATCAGCGCCTACTGTGCAGCAAAAACGTTCTGACATGTCCGGCGTGGCATTCAATCATTTCCCGATTGGAAACAATTGTTACTGTTTTCGGACGACGTCGGGCCGTGGCATGCCATCATTGCCTTTAGGCAAAACCACATAGCAGACTATGTGGGTGTGGCATGCAATCTTATACCTTGGACAACACATACAGTTGAAAAACGTGAGTTTTTCATGATCTCATCATCTTTTGGACTTCACAAGGTCGGACGACATCAGCATTGATGCCAGCTGTCCCGGGGCAACAAACACTGTCAGACGGAACATTGGGCAAGGCATTCCATCATCGCCCTTGGACAACATACAAGGTTTAGACGACTCGTGCATGGCATATTAGATTGACCTTGGACAGGTACACCGGACATACGACGTCTAGGGGGGAACATGTCCCAGTCCTACCGATTTTATGAAAAAAGTCTTTTTAAACCCATTAAATTTTGGAAAATTCCCCCAACATTGAAGATAATGTAATTCTTTATTCTACGATCTGATAAACAGATAATAGATTTTTGAGTTTCGGAATACCTTTGGTAACACATTTGAGATGTGAATTTTAATGTTATTATAATAAATTTTATGATAAAAAAGCTTTTATTCCAGCAATTATAAAATTTCCACTGTTTGCACAACACGGTTTTGCAGGACGTCGAGCGTAGATGGCATCATCACCTTTCGACAGGATTACACGATCGGACTAGTCGGACGTGGTTCTATATGCCATCATGCCCTTGGATAGCAACAAGCTACGGATTAGAAATATCGGGCGAGGCGGTCAGCCATCATCGCCCTTTGATAGCAAAACACAATAAGATAACATCGAGCGTGGCATGCCATCATGTCCATTGGGCAATATACACGGTCAGACGACTTTGGCCGTGGCAATGCCATCATCGCCCTTGGAATGTACACACGATCGGATGACTTCGAACGTGGCATGCCATCATCGTACTTGGAAAGATACACGATCAAATGACGTCTAGCGTGGCATGTTATCATTGGAATGTACACACGTTCGGATGATGTCGACGTGGCATGCCATCAAATCCTTTGGACTGCACACACGGACGGAAGACGGGCGTGGCATGCCATCATAGACCTTGTGCAGCACACATAGTCGGACGCCGTTAGGCGTGGCATGTCGCATGGCTTTTGGGCATCACAGAAGTTTGTATGACGTCGGGTGTGGCATGTGTGCGTCTCTTTGGACAACACACACAGATGAACGACGTCGAGCATGACATGCCATTATCGCCCTTGGACTACTCATACAATTGGACGACATGAAGCGTGGTATGCCCACATGGCTCTTTAGAAGCACACATGGTCGGACGATGTCGGGCGTTTAATGCAATCTTCGCATTTAGGCAACACACATGGTCAAGACGACGTCTGGAAATGGCCCATGTCCCATCTAAGCCCTTTGATATCGGCTGCACATGGCCGTTAGGACATCGAAGGTGGCATGATATCTATCCACCCTTGGAAATGAAACACAAATCGGACTTATGGCGGGCGTGGCATGCCATTCCTCGCACTTTAGCAGACACAAGGTAGGATATGTCGGCATGGGCGATGCGTTATCACATTTGAATGAACACATGGTCGGACGATGTATGTAGGGCGGGGGCCTGCCACATGCAGTTCGGATAGCATACATAGGGTCGGATTGACGTCCTAGTGAGATGCCATTCATTTCCTCTTATTAAAAAGCCACACACGGTCGGACGACGTCGACCTTGGCATGTATCATCTTCCTTGGAAAGTATACATGCTGAAATGACATCGGGATTGTGGCATGTTATCATCGCCACTTGCGACAACACACACGATCAGACCACGTTGGGAGTCACATGCTAGGCACGACCTTAGGAGAGACAAACTACGGTCGCATGACGTTTGGGTGTGGCATGCCATTACTCCTTGTGACACACACACAAACGATGTCGGGTGTGACATGCCATCATTAAACATGAGCAGCACACAAGGCGGATGACGTTGGGGTATAGCGTAGGCGTAGCATGGCCAGCAACGCCCTAGGGTTAGTCGTTAGAAACAAAACGGTCTGAAAAAGTCCGGAGTCGCATGCAAGATTTCCCTTGGACATCACATCGGGTCGGACGACGTCGGGAGTGGCATGCATCATTGCCTTTGGGCAAAACATATGGTCAGACTACGCTCGGGTCTGGCATGCAACCTCATATTACCTTGGACATTCAGATATTAGTTGAAAAACGTCCGAGTGTTTCATTGCTATCGTCAGTCTTTGGGACTTCACACACGGTCCAGACGACGCAGGCATGGCAATGCCCGCAGTCCCATGGGCAGCCAAACACTGTCAGGACGACATCGGCCACAGGCCATTCATCATCACCCTTGGATATAATACGAGGTTAGCCGCGTACATGCATGGCATTGTTATCATTGACCCCTTGGACAGTACACACGGTTTCATGACGTAGACGTCGAGCGTTGGCATCGCCATCATCGCCTGTGTTAACATACCCGATCGAAACCTACGTCAAGCGAGGCATGCCATTATGACCTTGGCCAAACAACACCACGGGTTAAGCAAATATCGGGCCTATTGCCATGCCCATTGTCGCCCTGTTTGAACAACATACATAGGGGTAAAAACAACGTCGGGACTGTGGCGTTCCATCATGCTCCTTGGATAAGATACACGTTCTGAAGACCTTAGGCATGAAATGTATCTTGCCCTTGGAATGCACACACGGGTCAGAAGAAGAAGATTGGTGGGCGTGGACGGATGAAAATGGAAATGATATCATTCCCTTTGGCAAGCACCACATCGGGATGATGTCGAAGAGTGGATCCGCCATCAAAGATTTGGACTGAACACACGGACGGGAAGACGGATCATCATGGCATGCCATCATAAGACCTTGTGCAGCACCACATAGTCAGACGATGTTAGGCGTTGCATGTGCCGGGGCCTTGGTCATCAAGAAGGTTGTAAGACACGTGTGTGGCCATGTCAGCCGTCCTTACCTTTCTTGGGACAACACACACGGATGAACAGACTGCTCGAGCAGACAGTCCATTATCGCCCATGGAATACTCATACTTGTTGGACGAAATAAAGCGTGGTATGACCACATGGCCCCTAAGAATAACATGGTCGGATGAGTCGGGCGTTTCATGAAATATCCATTTAGGGCAACACAACGGTCGGAGACGTCTGGCATGGCATCGCCATCCTAGCTTTGAAAGTGCACAGGTCGTACGGAGAGGGAAGGACGAGAGGAAAGGGGGGGAATGGTGTAGAATTGAGAATAGAGGTATGTGTGCAAAAGGGAAGCGGAAGTGTGAAAGTGGTTGAGGTTCCGTATGGGGAGACCGGGTTAGGCGGTCTCTGCTTCGGAGTGGCATTTGTGAAGTTTGGAGGTTTGGACAGATATTCGCTAGAGTCTGAATGACATCATACCCCTGGACATTACCACACGGTCTGGACTATGGGGGCGAGGCATGACATCATCGCCCTTTGAGCAGCACACTCAAGGTCGGGGATATGATATGTCAGGCGTGGCATGCCATAATCGCCATTGGAAATGAAACATGGTTCGGAAATGTATGGAGTTGCATGGCCATCATAGCAACTTTGACAACATAATAGGGTTTGGGATGCGTTCGACGTGAGACGCCATACATTTCCCTTGGAGAGCCAACACGGTCGGATGATGATTGTCGACGTGGCATGCATACTCGCCCTTGGAAAGTACACATGATAAACAACATTTTTCAAAGGTTTTGGCATGTGATACGCCTCTTGGACAACACACACGATCGGACCACGTAGGGCGTGTCACATGCCCAGAACGGCATTTGGGGACACATATGGTTGCATCACGTGGGTGTGGCATTGCCATTATAGACCTTTTGAATACACACAAACGATGTCGGAATCTCTGTGTGACAGCCATTCATTGACCTTGAGACACACACGGTAGGATGACGTGGGCGTTTTAGCATGCCATCAGTGCCCTAGGGCAAGAACCAAACTAACGGTCTGAAAATGTCGGCGCATGGAATGCCATCATTTCCATAGGACATAACATTAAGCGGACGACGTCGGCGCGTGGCATGCAATCATTGCCTTTGGGCAAAACACTATGGGTCTGTTGTCAGGACTTACGATGGGCTGTGTGGCATTGGCAATCATATACCTGGACCCACATAAAGTGGAAAAAACAAAACGTCGAGTGTTTCATGCTATCGTCGTCTTTGGACTTCACACACGGTCAGACGACGTCAGGCATGGCATGCCCGCATGTCCCATGGGCAGCAAACACTGTCAGACGACATCGGGCAAGGCATTCCATCATCACCCTTGGATAACATACGAGGTTAGACGACGTCATGCATGGCATGTTATCATTGACCTTGGACAGTACACACGGTCAGACGACGTCGAGCGTGGCATGCCATCATCGCCCTTTGTTAACATACCCGATCGAACTACGTCAAGCGAGGCATGCCATCATGAACCTTGGCCAACACACACGGTTAGCAAATATCGGGCATGACATGCCATTGTCGCCCTTGAACAACATACATAGGGTAAAACAACGTCGGGTGTGGCTTTCCATCATCGCCCTTGGATAAGATACACGTTCTGAAGACCTTAGGCATGAAATGTTATCTTCGCCCTTGGAATGCACACACGGTCAGAAGATGTTTGGGGTGAAGGACGGAAATGCCCTATCATTCCTTTGGCAGCACACATATCGGCATATGGATGTGATGCGACTGAGTGGCATGCCATCAAAGCCTTTGGATTGCAAACACGGACGGAAGACGGAAGCTTGGACATGCCATCATAAGACCTGCTGCCAGCACACATAGTCAGACGACGATGTTAGGCGTTGCATGTGCATGGGCCCCTTGGTCATCACAGAAGGTTGTAGAACATGCGTGTGTGGGCATGTCAGCGTCCCTTTGGACCAACACACACGGGGCATATGAACGACGCGTCGGAGCATGAATCCATTATCGCCCTAATGGACTACTCATACTGTTGGACGAAATTTAAAGAGTGTATGACCACATGGCCTTATTAAAAACACAATGTCGGATGGATGTGGGCGGTTTCAGGCCCATATTCGCATTTGGCAACCACACATGGTCGACGACGTCGTGGCATGGCCATGCCATCTAGCCCTTTTGAAAGGCACATGTGTCGACAGGAGCGTCGGCATGACACATCACACTTGGCACAATCACACACGGTCTACGATGGCTGGCGAGGCATGACATCATGCCCTTGAGCAGGCACACAGGTGGATATGTCAGGTGTGGCATATGCCATTAAACGCCATTGGAATGAACAAATGTTCGGACAATGTAGGGCGTGGCTGCCATCATCGACTTCGACAATAATAGATAGGGTGGGATTGACGTACCGAGTGACGATGCCATCATTTCCCTTGGAGAGCAACACACGGTCGGAGTGATGTCGACGTGGAATGGTATCATCGCTCCTTGGAAAGTACACATTGATTAAAACAACATCAGTTGCATGTTATCATCGCCCTTTGACAACAACACCGAGGGACCACGTAGGGCGTGTCATGCCAGCACGGCCTTTGGGAGACACATAGGTTTGCATTCACTTCGGGTGGGATTGCATTATAGACCTTGTGACATACACACACACGAGTGCGGGTTGTTGACAGCCATCCATTGACATTTTTGAGCAGCACACACGGAGGATGACGTGGCGTAGCATGCCATCAGTGCCTAGGGCAGAACAAAGGTCTGAAAACTGTACGGCGTGGCACTGGGGTCATCATGCCATCATTTTCATAGGACACACATACTAGTCGGACGACGTCGGGCCGTTTGGCAATGCAATCATTGCCTTTGGCGCAAAAAACTTCCCATGGTTCAGACTACGATGGGGTGGCATGCACTCATATACTTCTTGGACACCACATACGTGGAAGAAAACAAAAACAGTCGAGTGTTTTCATGCTATCGTCGTCTTAGGACTTCATACACAGTTCGGGACAACGTCAGGATGGCATTGCCCGCATGTCCCTTGGGCAGCAAACACTGGCAGACGACATCGGGCAAGGCATTCCATCATCTCCCTTGGACAACATACGAGGTAGACGACGTCGTGCATGGCCATGTTATCATTGACCTTGACCGTACACACGGTCAAACGGACGTCTAGGTGACATGCATCATCCACTGATTTTATGAAAAAATGTCTATTCGTAATTCTTTATTGCTACGAATCTGTATAAAAGAAATTGACTTTTAGTTCGGAATACCTTTGGTAACACCATGTTTACGAGAAATGGTGAATTTTAAAGTTAAATACACCAATTTTATGATAAAAAGCTTTTTTATCCCATTAAAATTATAAAATTTTCCCTAGTTTTCACACACGGTTGGACCGAAGTCGAGCATAGATGACATCTCACCTTCTGAAAGCACACACGATCGGACTAAGTCGGGCGTGGTATGCCCATCATCGCCCTTTGATAGCAACAAAACACACGTCAGAAAAATACAGGCGTGGCATGCCAATCATCGCCATTGGATTAGCAAAAAAACATGATTAGACAAAACACGGGCTTGGCGTGGCAGCCATCATGGACATTGGGCAAATTACCGGTCAGAGACGTTTCGGCCCGTGGACATGCCATCATCCTCCATGGAATGACACAAGGGCGGATTGGACTTTAGCGTGGCCATGCCATCAATCGCCACTTGGAAAGATACACGATCAAACTACGCTCTGGCGTGGCATGTTATTCATTTCCCTTCGAAAAAAACACACGATTGGACAGACGTTGTGCGGCACATGGCCGTCGCAATGGAAACTAGGCAGCACCCCCGATCGGATGATTGACATTAGGTGTTGCCATGCTATCATCGAATGGGGCTGACACCAGCTGTTGAATAACATCGGTCCTAGAAATGCGATCATCGCCCTGGTAAACATAAATGTGAACTACGTCGAGCGTGCATTTGCCATCATGAACCTTGGCCAACACCACACGGTTTGGAAAAATAGCGGCAATCACATGCCATTATCGCCCTTTTAAAAACATTACATAGGGTAAAAAACAACGTCGGGTGTGGCTTTCCATCATTAACCCTTTGTTGATAGGATACACGGTCAGAAGACCTTAGGCCATGAAATGTTATCTTCGCCTTTGAATGCACACGGTCAGAAGGGTTGGGAGTTGGAAATGATATCATATCCCTTTTGGCCAGCCCACACGGTCGGAGATGACCAGCGGGCAGTAAATGCCATTATTTCCGTTTCGACAGCACACACTATCGGATTGATGTCGACGTGGCATGCCATCAAAATTTAAGTAGGCTGACACACGATCGGAAGATGGGATTGGCATGCCATCATAGACCTTGTGCAGCAACACCAGTTCAGGGACGATGCCCTCTACTGGCATGGTATGTCGCAGGCTGGGCATCATAGAAGTTGTAAGACGTTTTGGGTTGTGTGCATGTCAGCGTCCTTTGAACATTAACACACTGGATGACGACTGGTCATGAGCACGACATGCATTATCGCCAATGGACCTACTCATACTGTTGGACGGACATGAAGGCGTTGAGCCCCATGGCCCTATAGAAGAAACATAGTCGGACGATGTTCGAGGCGTTCCGTAGTTTCATGCCATGCCTTCGCATTGGGAACACAGCATGGTGGACGACATCTGCATGGCATGTTATCTTGCCTTTGATTAGCGCACATGGTCGTACGACATCAGCTGGCATGACATCCTCACCCTGGGATATGACACACGATCGGACTATGGCGGGAGTGGCAGCCATCATCGCCCCACTTGGAGCAACACAGAAGGTAGGGATATGGTAGGTGTTTTTTTCTTGGCCAATTCCATCATCCCATTGGAATAAACACATGTCGGACGATGAGGGGCATGGCATGCCATTATCGCCCTTGTACACAAACACAAACGTGTCGCGGGGTTACATGCCATCATTTGACCTTGAGCCAGCACACCGGTCGAATGATGTGGGCGTTCGAGAAGCATTCAGCGACCTAGTGGCAGCACAATACGGTAGCAAATGTTTAGGCGTGGCATGCATCATTTCCTTTGGACATCACTATACGGTCGACAACGTCAGGCGTTGGCATGCATAGTGCCTTTAAGAAAAACACCATGGTCAGACTACGTTCGGGTTCTATGTCTGTGTTGGGTGTCTTGGATGTGACATGCCACCTATCATTTACCTGGACATCAACATACAGTTGAAAAACTCGAGTGTATTTCATGCTATCGTCGTCTTGGAATTCACACACGGTGGATCAGAACGACGTCAGCATGGCATGCTTAGTATGTCCCTGGGCAGGCAAAAGCTTTTAGGACGACGTCCGGCAAGGACATTCCATAACCGCCCTTAGGGACAACACATACATGGTAAAATGACGGCACGCTGTGGCAGTGTTATCATTTGACCTTGGACAGTGAGTACACAGGCTCCAAACGACGTCTAGCGTGACATGCCACGTTCACTTAATTTTATGAATGAAAACATGTCTATTAAACCAATTAAATTTGAATTTCCCCTAATTGTGAAGATAATTGTAATTCTTTTTGCTATGAATTGATTATATAAAAAGAAAATAGATTTTTGATGCGGAAGACCTGTGTAACACATTTAAGAATGTGAATTTTAATGTTAATAATCAATTTTTATGATATAAAAGTTTTTATCCCGTTGTTTGAATTATAAATTTCAGGTAGTTTTGCACTACACAGTTTACGACGTCACACGTAGCATTCCATCATTGACTTGGGACGTCGGGCGTTGTGGCGCGTGCCATCATAGCCCTTGGAAAAGACACACGGGTCAAAGGAAATCGAACGTGGAATGGATCATCCCTGGATAGCACACATGGTGTGGACGATCGTCGGGCTTGGACATAAACATCGCCTTTAGAAAGCACACATGGACAGACAAGTCACGGCTTTCGCATGTAATCGTCACACCTCGGACGGCACGTATGGTCGGACTACATCGGCGCGGCAATTGCCCATTCATGGGTCTAGGGCAGATAAAACATCACGGTGCGGTCAAACGCGGCGTGCTGAATTTTATCATCACCTTTGGATGCCACATACTCTCGGACTATGTGTTGTCGCGACCATGGTCTCATCGCCCTTGGGCAGGCACACACGGTCGATTGATGTTTCGGGCGTTAAATGCCACTTGACCTTGGAAAGAACAACACGGTTGTACTACATCGGTGACCTGTGGCATGAAATAACGTTCTTGGGAACAAACAATGGTCGGACGAACGTCGGGAGTTGCGCAGTTGCATGCCATCATTGCCTTTGGACCAACAACACACGGACGAACGACATAGGATGTTGGAATTGCTATCAGCACCGGTCGACAACAAAAATGGGCTTCCTTACCGGCAAAGGGGACGTTAGGAAGTGCTTATTCCTCATCGCCCTTGGACAAATATACAAGAAAGTGATGGACATCGGCCATAGCGTTGCCTATGTTGTGGGCCATGTATCATCGCCTTTGGACAGGAAAATACGATTTCGAACGACGGCCGGGGGCGTGGTTGACATCATCGCCTTTGAAGCCAAAGGTCGGATGACGTCTCTTAGGCGGACATGCTACATTGCACTTGGAAAGAAACAACATTAATCGGTCAAACATCGGGCGTGGCATGCAATCAAGCTTTCCCTTGGACAACAAAACGGTTCAAATGATCTGGGGCGGTGGATGCATCATCGGCTTTGACTGTTACACACAGTTAGACAGCGTTAGTCTTTCTTGAATTGCCCGCTCAGTCCTTAGGCAGCATGTTAACGGTCGAACACGTGGGCGTGTGGTGGGATGCCAAATCGCCCTTAGAACAGCAATTACACTAACAGACGACGCCGGGATGGCATGTTTCATCGCCCTTGGATGAAACACCACGGTCTGAAAATCAGTTCGTTGTTTTGTGGATGCCGCCATCGGTGTGATTTAAGGAAAAATGTCTGTAACCCATTTAAATTTCAAATTTTCCATATTTTGGGAAGAAAAAAAATATAAATTTTATTTTTGTTGCTACGGAATCTGATTAAAAGAAACAAATTTTTTGAAGTTGGATTATCTGTGGTAAGACATTTGAGAATGGTAATTTAATGTAGATAATAAATTTGTGATATTATTAAAAAAGCTTTTTTTCCCGTTGCAAGTTACATTTCCCTAAGTTTGCACAATAGGTTGGATGATGTCGAGTGGGGCCATGCCATCCATTGCCCTTTGGCACAACACACATGATCGGCTACGTTGAGCATTGGCATCCCATCAGGGCCCTTTGGCAAGCATACAATGTCGTAACATTTGGAATGGATCCAAGAGCTCCTTAGTGCAGAAAGGGGCAGAGTGCACATTCATCGCACCTTGGAATGCACACCATGGTCGTATGACATCAGGCACGTGTTGTGTCCTCATTGCCATTTGGAAGAGCATGACAATATCGGGTAGACATCGGGCATGGCTTTGTTATATCGCCCTAGACAGCACACGACGATCGGAGATTGTAGGGCGTGAAAAATGCCGTCATGTACCTTGGGTAACACCAAGCAGGTTGGATGGACATCAGACGTTGCATGCCTTTTTCTCCATTAGGCCAGATCACGCGGTCGGACGACGTCTGGCGTGACATGACATCTTCTCCCTTGGATTAACACATACGGTCTTGGTGGGACGGTCGGGCGCCGTTAATGCCATCATCACCCTTGCGGAAGCATCAGGTCAGACACGTAGGGCCTTGGTATGCCATCTAGCCCTTGGCCAAAACCTACGATTCGGGACGACGTCGGGCCTTGGCAGGACACTCATCGACCTTCGGACAGCAAACATGAGAATGGTATTATAGTCCCTTATGTTACGAATACCCGATTTGTGATGACGTCAAGAGTGACAAGCTCGCTTCAAATCTTGGGCAAGATTTATGGTTATTTTTCGACTTCTCGAATACGAGTTTGTCGAGCATGGTCATGCCATATCGTGCTTGGGAGCACAGGCGGTCGCGACTGGACGTAAGGCTGATAGCGATGGGGACATTCATCATTGCCCTTAGTAGCTACACAGTCGATGACATCGGGCATGAATGGAATATTATCCCTTCGAACAACATACACCATGTCGTACAACGTCAGGTCGTGGAATGCATCATCGCCCTGTGGACAGCATACACGGTTAGACGACGTTGGGATTATAACATGGTTATTCATTGCCCTTGTGCAGAACACAAAGTGAACGACCTCCCCTTGATTGCATGATAGTGACATATGCCCTTAAGCAGCACACATGGTAGGATACATCAGGCGTATCACGCAATCATCAATCATGGTTGTCGCATTTCATCACTAACTATAGATATTCTCAATTTTCCCATTGCATTGTACTAGTCTTTTAATTTTAACTTTATACTGCCGAAGCTATAGATTTCTGAGTTTGTTGACGTTTATATTAGTGATATATAAAAATATAATAATATTTTTTAAAAAAAATAAACTAATTGAAGAGACAGGAATACACGACGCGGCAAAGTCGCGGCGTGGCATGCCCGCATGGTCCTCGGACAACACACTACGGTCGTACAAACCCCGAGCTTCGCATGCAAGCGTTGCCCTTGGGCTAGCATACAATGTTTGACGATGTTACGCTGGAATGCCATCATTTCGACATTGGAGGGAACAAACACGGTTCAGACGACGCTCGCTAGTTGTGGAACTGTGGCTCAGCCCTTGTATTAACCAAACAAGATCGACACGTGGCCGGGCATGCCCATATGGCCCTTGGATTAGAAACGGTCGGATGACATTAGACTTGGTATGTCCATTATTCCTTTGTGCAACACAAATTATTGACGAAGCGGGATCATGGCATTCAATCATCTCCCTAAGGCAGTCACACCACGGTAAGACGACGTCAAAAGTGGCATTCACATATTCCTTGGATAGAATTACATGGTCGGACGACGTCGGCGTACGCATGCAATTTTGACCTAGACAAAATATACGATTCGGACATTACGTCGGACCCCGAAATCCATCGGAAACCCTTTGACAGCACACATTCGGTCGGACGAAAGTCTCGGCATGGCATGCTATCATCGCACTTGGATAACCATACACGGTCAAAAGAACGCGGGGGGCTATTATCATCCCCTTAGATAGAACATACTTTCGGACTAACGATCGAGTGTAGCATGACTTCAGGTCCTTGGGTTTGTTGCACACTCTCGGACGAGGAACTTGGTCGGGAAAGGCCATGCTTTCTGCTTGGACAACATACACGAGCGGGACAACGTTTCGGTTGTGACCCATTCCCCCCCCCCCATCAGTTCCCTTGGAAAAAGAACACTCTGACGAAATGATATGTGCCATGGCATGCATTATTGCCCCGGGCAAATATACAAGTCGAACGGACGTCGGGAAGTGGCCATTCCATCATCGTACTTGGATAGCAGGCACGGTCGGATATGACGGGAGTGCATCCCCATATTGGTGCCTTGGGAAACAAACCAGTTGAACGACGTTCGGCCATTACATGCATCGCCTTTGGAAACACAACGGTTAAACGAGTTGTTGATGTGGCTGGCAATTCATCGCCTTTGGACTACAAACAAGGGAAAACGAAGTTGGCATGGCATGGACATCATCGTCCCTTGGAAAATATGCAGTCGGATGGAGCCCGGGAGTAGTGCCATTGCCATATCGCCCTTGGGCGGCCGCACGGGTTCGAACAAATGTCGGGAATAGTTAAATACTATCCAGTGCCCTTGGGATCAATACAGTCGCACTACGTCGGGAAGTTTGCATTGCCATCATTCCCTTGGTACAGCAACAAATGGTGGATAACGTTTGGGACGGGCATGTTATCATCTTCTTTTGTCAGCACAAAGGGAATAAGACCTATAGCGTGAAATTGCGGCATGGCCGTTGGACTGCACCCAATAAGTTGGACGGCAGGAGAGTTGCATGCCAACGGGACCTTGGGCCAGGACAAAAAGTCGGATGAATCGTGGTGTACATACCATTATCAGGGTGGGGAAGCACTCAAGGTCGGATTGACGTTGGTATTTGCATGCCATTTTGCCTTTGGAAGGAACAAAAGACGGACTAAGTCGCGTGCCATGGGCATGCCATTAGATCATTAGACATCACAAACGATTGGAATACGTAAGGCTCTTGGCGTTCCATCATAGCCTTGGGGTAGCACATACGCGTCATGAACGACTTCCAGCCGTGGGCAATGCAATCCTCAATCTTGGGGGGGATTTATGGCAAACAATGCCGAAATAAGAAATTGGCGTTAGGCATGCCATCATCACCTTTGATAGCATGCAACTGGTTCGGATGATTGATGGGCGTTGAGCCCCAATGGTCCTTGGGGCAAAACCCAAGTCGAACGACGTCTGGCATGAGCATGCATCGCCTTTTGATAGCAACACACGTCAAATGATTTGACATGGCATGGCATCTTGCCTTTGGACTTAATACAAGCGGAAAACGACGTTGGGCATGGCATGCAATCATTCTCCTTTGGACAAGCATAGACAGTCGATGACGCGGTGAGTGCCATGCCTTCAATAACTTGACTGCACATACGGTCGAAAGAAAGTCGAGTTGTGTCATTACATCACGTCTTTTGGACTCACACCACCCGTACTTAGGGTCGGAATGACGTCAGGCATGGCATTGCTGCAGTCTCTTGGCACCAGCAAAAAAAACGGTGCGGATGCTTTCAGGCAAAGCATCGCCATCATCGCCCTTGGACACATATAAGGTTAAACGACGTGCGCGTGACATGTTATCATGGACCTTGGACAGGAACAACTACGGTCAGAGAAGTCTAGAATGACCTGCCATCTCACCGACTTTATGAAATTATTTCTATTAACCCCTAATTTTCAAGATATTGGAAATAAATTTTTTTATTGCTACGAATCCTGATTAAAAGAAAATCGATTTTGGAGTTCGGGAAATCTTTGTAACACATTTGAGATTGTGAATTTTAATGTGATATAAGCAATTTATGAATAAATAGATTTTTATCCATTCCAATTATTATTTCCCCTAGTTTGCAAACATGGTTGGACGACGTCTGCATGATATCTCACCCTTTTGAGTAGCACACATGATTGGATCTACGGCTCGTGGCATGCCAATCATCGCCTTGAATAGTAACACGATTAGACAATTCGGCGTATCATGTTGGTCATCGACCTTGAGCGCCAAACACGATTCGACAACATCGGCGTGGCATACGCACATGCCATATGGGCAATACCCACGGTCAGACGACGTCGGTCGTAGCTGCCATCATCGCCTTGGAATGTACAGCACGGTCGATGACTTCGGCGTGGCCATGCAATCATCGCCCTTGAAAGATACAACGTCAACACGGCTGACGCGTGACTATTATCATTGCTCTTCCAAACAAAGACTATTGGATGACGTGCGGCAATTGCATGTCTGCATGGAAACTTAGGCACACACACTCGACATAACGTAGGCTTCCGCATGCTTATCTTTCGCCATTGGGATGCCAACGGTTATAACATCGGTCCTAGAATGCGATCAATCACCCTTGGAAAACATCATAGGTCAAACTACGTCGAGCGTCGCATGCCATCATGACCTGGCCAACACACTGTCGTAAAATATTGGAGCATTGCATGCCATTTCGCCTTTGAACACTTACAAAGGGGGAAACCACATCGCGGTAGTGTCCTTGCCCTCATCGTCCCTTGGACACATACACGGTCACTAAGACTTTGGGCATGAAATACTCCTGTCGCGCCTTGGATGCACACACGGTCACATGATGTGGGCGTGGAAATGTATCATCTCCCTTTGTCACCACACATGGTCGGATGGCGTCGGGCATTAAAGCCATTATTTCCCTTTGACCTCACACCTATGATGATGTCCCGTGGAATCATCAAAGAACTTTGGAACTTCACAACGGAAAGGAAGACGGCGTGCTGCCAATCATAGTACCTTGTGCATCAACACGTTCGACGACGTTTAGGCGTAGAAATTTCGCATGGCCCTTGGGCATCACAGAAGGTTTTAGACTTCGGGTGTCTCATTCAGCGTCCTTTGGACCACACCACGGATGAACGGACGTCGAGATGACATGCCATTATCCGCCTTGGACTACTCTCCTATTGATGATATGAAGCGTGGTATGCCCCATGGCCCTTTAAAGCACACATGGTTCGGACTATGTCGGACGTTTCATGGCCATCTTCGCATTGGGCAACAAACAGGTCGGACGACTCGGCTGGCAAATGCCACTCTATCCTTTGATTCGCACTAGTCGTCGACATCGAGCGTGGGCATTACATCATACTCTTTAACATGACACAGATCGACATGGCGGGCGTGGCATCCCATATAAGACGTTGATTACGCACTGGTCCGTTACGACGATCGGCGGGCATGACCTCATCACCCTTCGACATGAACAAAGGATCGGCTATGGCGGGTGTGGCCATGCGATCACGCACTAGGGCCGAACAAACGTCTAAAAATGTCGGCGTGGCATGGAATTATTTCCTTGGACATCCACTGTCGGACGATCGGGCGTGGCAATGCCAGTCATGCCTTTGGGCAAACTCATGGTTAGACTAAGTCGTGTTCTTGCATGCCAATTATATACCTTGACATCACATACAGTTGAAAAACATCGATGGTGTCACCTATCGCCGTCGGTCTTTGGACTTCACACACGGTCTGAGACGTCAAGGCTCATGCCCAGTCCCTGGGCAAGCAAACACTGTCAACGACATCGGGCAAGGCATTCATCATTGCCCTTAGGACAACATACTAGGTTAGAAGACGTCGTGCATGGCTTTCTCATTGACCTTTGCAGTCCCGTCGACGAAACTAGGGACAGCCCATCACATTTTATGAAAATGTCTATTACCCCATACAAATTTTGAATTTCCCTAATAATTGAAGATAATTGTAATTCTTATTGCTAATAAAACAGAATCTGATAAAATATATAGTTTTTTTAGTTCGGAATACCGTGTACCACTTGGGAATGTGACTTTTATGTTTATAATCATTTTATATAGACTATTCTTTATCCCATTCCGATTATAAATTTCCCTATTTTTTCAACACAGGTTTGGACGACGTCGCGTAGGATGAATCATCACCTTTTTGAAAGCACACCGATCGACTACGTCCGGGCGTGGTATGCCATAAATCGCCCTTCGGATAGCAAACACGATCAGATAATATTTGTGCATGGCATGCCATCTCGCCATTTGATACAAAACATGTTAGACAACATCGGGCGTGGCCGCCATCATGGACATTGGGCAATATACATAGTGTAGACGAGGTCGGCCGTGGCATGCCATCATCTCCCTTGGATGTACACACGGTCGGATGACTTCGAGCGAGGTCATGCCATTTAATCTCCTTGGAATGATACACGATCAAAACAACGTCTGTCCGTACATGTTATCATTCCCTTCGAAAATACCACGATTGGACGACGGGCGGGCATGGCATGTCTGCATGGAACTTAGGTAAGCACACACGGGCGGATGACGTTAGGCGTTGCATGCTTCATCGCCATTGGTGACGACGGTTGAATAACAGCGGTCCCTAAGGTGATCATCGCCCTTGGAAAACATACCTATCGAACTAACGTCGACGTGGCATCCACATGACATTGCCACACACCACAGTCCACATAATTCAGGCTGCATGCCATTATCCCCTTGAACACTACATAGGGTAACAACGTCGGGTGTGGTTTCCATCTCCCCATGGATACTAAGACACTTCAAGACCTTAGGCATGACATGTTATCTTCGCCCTTGGATGCACACTCGGTCAAAAGATGTGGGCGTGGAAATTCCTATCATCTCCCGTTGGCACACCACTTCGGATGACAAGTCGGGCATTAAATACCATATTGCCCTTTGGAAACACACACTATCAGATTATGATGACTTGGCATCCATAAATACTTTGGACGCACATCGGACGGAAGACAGGTGTGCATGCAATTGAGACGTTATGCTGCACACCAGGTTCCCCCCCACCCCCCCCCCCCCCCGACGCGTTACGTGCATGTCGGATGGCCTTTGGCATCACAGAAGGTTTTTACGACGTTGTTGTGGCATTCATCACCCACCCATCGCCCTTTGGCATAACCCGGATGAACGATGTCGAGCATGACATGCCATTATCGCCCATAGGACACTCTATTGTTTTACGACAATGAAGCTGGGCATGCACCATGTGACCCTTATAGAACACATGGTCGGACGAGTGTCGGACTTTCATGCCATCTTCGCATTTGGCAACACACCTGGTCGGACGCGTCAGGCATGAGCATGCCATCTATCCCTTTGACTTGCGCACAATGGTTCCGTACACACCGAGCGTGGCATGACATCATACCCTTCGACCTGACACAGTATCGGACTATGGCGGGCGTGGCAAATGCATACATCAGCCCTTTAGCAACTCAAGGTCGGGATATGTCCGGCGTGGCTGCCACCTCGCCATTGGGAATGAACGGGTCGGACGATGTAGGGCGTGGCTGTCATCATCGCAGTTCGACGCTACATAGACAGGGTAGGATGACGTGCTACGTGGCATGCCATCATTCCCTTGGACAACACACACTGTTGGACGACGTCGACCGTCCGCTGCCATCTTCGCCCTTGAAAGGATACTGATGCAAAACAATCAGGTTGTTGCATGTTATCATCGACCTTGGACAACACACCCCTCGGCACCACTTAAGCTTTGCATGCCATCATGGCTTTGGGAGATACATACGGTCTCATGACGTCGGGGCGGGCATCCATTATCGCGCTTGTGAACACAACAGATACGATGTCGGCGAGAGCCATGGCCATCATGACCTTGAGCAGCACACACGATCCAGATGACGTTGGGCGTTACATGCCATCAGCGCCTAGGGCGCACACGTTCTGCAATGTCCGGCGTGGCTGCAATCATCCCTTGACATCACAATACGGTCGGAACAATGTCGGGCGTTCATGCCATCATTGTCCTTTGGGCAAAACACATGTTCACTACGTCGATGTGGCATGCCCTCATATACCTTGAACAACACATCCATTTGGAACAACTATCAAGCGTTTCATCTATCTTCCTCTTTGGAATTCACACACGGTCCGGACGATGTCAGGCATGGCATGCCCGCCATGTCCCTTGGGCAGTACACACTGTCCAACGACATCAGACAAGGCATTCCATCATCGCCCTTGACGCAATAACACGGTTAGACGACGTCGTGCCGACCTGTTATCTTGACCTTTGGACAGTACACACGGTCAGACGACTCCTAGCTTGACATGACCTCATCACCAATTTTATGAAAAATGTTATTACCCATTACCATTTGACCTTTCCCCTCATATTGAAGATCTTGTCATTCTTTTATTGCTACGATCTGAAAAAGATCATAGATTTTTGAGTTCGGATTACTTGGTAACACATTTGAGAGATGTAACTTTAATGTTTATAGACATCATTTTATGATAAAAAGCTTTTTTTTATCCCATTCAATTATAACTTTTCCCCTAGTTTTGCCAAACGTTTTCACGATGTCGAGCAGAGATGGCATCATCACCTTTTCACAGCCACACAATCGGACTACGTCGTCGGGTATGCCATCATCACCCTGTAGCAAAACATGATCCATAGACAATTATTGGGCGTGGCATGCACTTCGCCTTGATAGCAAAACACATCAACAACATCGGGCGTGGGCATGCCATCTATGGCCATTGGGCGATAATACCTGTCAGACGACGTTTGTTCGTGCATGCCATCATTGCCCTTGCATGTACACACGGCGGATGCTTCAAGCTGGCATGCTATCACGCCCTTAGGAAAGATAACACGATCACAACGATGTCTTGCTGGCTGTTCATTGCCCTTCGAAAACACACACGATTGGACGACAGCCGGCATGTCATGTTTGCATGGAAATTATGCCACCGACACGGTCGATGACGTATCGTTGCATGATTCATTGCCATTGGGCCTTTTAAAGCGGTTGCAATAACATCGGCAGAATGCGATCACTCCCTTCGTAAACATACCCGTCGCTACGTCTGCGTGGCATGCCTCAGGACCCTTGGCCAACACTTGCGGTTGGCAAATATACGGGCATGGCATGCCATTAACCGCCTTAACAACATACATAGTGTAGCAACAACGTCGGGTGTGGCGTGCCTCATCGCCCTTATGATAGGAATACACGTTCTGACGACCTTAGGCTGAAATGTTAGTTTCGCCCTGAATGCACACACGTCAGAAGAATGTTGGGCGTGGAATGCTATCACTCCCTTTGGTAGCACACACTTTTCGGATGACGTCAGCCTTTTAAATGCCATTATTGCCCGTTTGACAGAACCAACTATCGGATGTTTCGACGTGCATGCCATCAAAGCCTTGTGCAACTTCACTACCGGACGGACAAGACGACCGTGGCTGCCATCATATACCTTGTGCAGACACATAGTCTGGCGATGTTCCGGTCGTGGCATGTCGCATGGGCGCCTTGGTCATCACAGAGGTTTGTAACGACATCGTGTGTGGCATGTCAGGCGCTCCCTTTGACAACACACACGTGAACGGCGCAAGCATGAATGCCATATCGACACTTGGACTACTCATACTATTGACGAAAGTAAGCGTGGTATGCCCACATGGTCCCTTAGAAAGCCACTGTCGGACTATGTTCGGCGTTTCATGCCATATTCGCATTTAGCCAACCACCCATGGTCGCTCGACGTCTGGCATGGCATGCCATCTATCCCATTGATAGCGCACATGGTCGTATGATATCAGCGTGGCGTGACATCATCACCCTTGGACATACACACGATCATACTATGCGGCTAGGCATGCCAGCTTCGCCCTTGAGCTGCACACAATGTCGGATATGGGTCGGGCGGTGGCCTCCATCATCGCCATGGAATGAACACATGTCGGAGATGTATAGGGCGTAGCAGCCATCATCGCCTTCGACAGCATAGGAAAGGGTCCGGATGACGTCCGACGTGAGATGCATCATTTCCCTGAAGATCACACCCGGTCCGGGACGACTCGACCGTGGCCATGGCTATCTCGCCTTGGAAAGTACACATGATAAAACAACCATCGAGTGTGGGCATGTTATCTCTCCCTTGGACAACAAACACGAACGGACCACGTAGGGCGTGAATGCCAGCACGGCCTGTGGGAACACATACGGTGTGATTGCATACGTTTGGTGTGGCTTCCCATTATCGCCCTTTGAACACACCACACAAACGTGTCGGTTGTCGACATGCCATCATTGTCACTGGAGGCAGGGCACACCGGTCGGATGACGTTGGGCCACGTAGCATGCCTCAGTGCCCTAGGGCCGAACCAACGGTCTGAAAATGTCCGGCGTGGCATGCAAGCTTTCCACTATCGGACATCACATACAGTCGGACGACGTCGGGCCGTGGTCTGCCATCATTGCCTTTGGGCAAAACACAGGTCAGACACGACGGTTTTGGCATGCCAATCTATACCTTGGACATCATGACAGGTGTGAAAAATGTCGAGTCCTTTCATTCGCGTCGTCTTGGACTTCATACACTGTTCACAACGTCGGCTCATGCCGCATGTCCCTTAGGCGCAAACACTGTCAGACGACATCGGGCAAGGCAATTCCATCATCGCCCTTGGCAACTCGGACGAGGGTTAGGTCGTATGTCGTGCATGGCATGTTATCATTGCCCTTGACATCCCACGGTCAGACACGTCTAGCGTGACATCCATCGATCCACTGATTTTATGAAAAATTTCTATTAACAAATATATTTTGAATTTCCCCTAATATTGAAGATAATTGTAATTCTTTATTGCTACAAATCTATAAAGATAATTGATTTTTTTTAGTCGGAATAACATTGGTAACCTTCTGAAGAATGTGAAATTTTATGTTACATAACCAATTTTATGATAAAAAGCTTTTTATCCCATTAAATGAATAAAATTTTCCCTAGTTTTTCACACACGTTGGACGACTTAGAGCAAGAGATGCTCAATCACTTCTGAAAGCACACACATCGGACAACGTCGGGCATGGTATCCATCATCGCCATTGTATCAGCAAACACGTCAGACATATCAGGCGTGGCTGCCATCATCGCCCTTGGGTACCAAACCTGATCAGACGAACATCGGGCGTGGCATGCCATCATGGCCATTGGACAATCTCACGGTCAGACGACGTCCGCCGTGGACATAGCTATCAATCGCCCTGGAATGTACACACGGTTGGTGACGATTCGGCGTGCCCAAATGCCATCATCGCCCTTGGAGATACACGTCAAACGACATTCTGGCATGGCATTTTATCCACTTTCCCTTCGAAAATACACCACGATTGGACTACGTGCGGCATGGCCATGTCGTATGGAACTAGGCAGCACCCACGTCGGAGACGTATAGGTTTTGCTGCTATCATCACTCATTGGCTGCACAAGCATTTGATTAAACATCGGCCTACCATGCGATCATCGGCCCTTGGTAAACATACATTGTCGAACATCACGTCAGCTGGCATCCATCTGAACCTTGGCCAACACACAGGTCGACAAAATTCGGCCATGACCTGCCATTATCACCCTTGAAAAACCTCATAGGGTAAAACAACGTCGTGTGGCATGCCATCATTGCCCTTGGCTAAATACACGTTCAGAAACCTTAGGCATTAATGTTATCTTCGTCCTTGGAATGACCTCTGTCAGAAGATGTTGGGCGTGGAATGGCTACAATCTCCCTTTGGTAGCACACACGGGCGGATGACGTCGGGCATTAAATGCCATTATTGCCCTTGGATTAACATTCAAGTTTAGATACATCGAGCGTGAGCATCGGCCATCATTGTCCATTGGGAAAACACATGGGTCCAGACTACGATGGTGAGGCATGCAATCATATACCTTGGACTCACATACATTTGAAAACATCGAGTTTCATGCATCGTCTTCTTTGGACTTCATACCTGTCGGACAACGTCAGCAGGGCATGCCGCATTTCCTTGGCACAAACCCTGTCAACGACATCGGGCAAGGCATTCCATCATCGCCCTGTACATATGAGGTTAGCCGACTTCGTGCATGGCTGTTATCATTGACCTTGGTACGTACACACGTCAGACGACGTCTACGTGACATGCCATCATCACAATTTTATGAAAATGTCTATTAACCCTAATTTTGAATTTCCCCGAGAGCAAACAGTAAAGAGCTACGACGAACACGAAATATTCAAGAAGGATATGGCTAACATGGAGTAAGGTGAGATGACTGGAAGAACATCAACAGGCTAATCTTGAAGATCAGTGTATTCTTCATTGCTACAAAATCTGAAAAAGATAATAAGATTTTTGAGTTCGGAATACCTGGTAACCACATTTGAGAAGTGACCTTTTACTGTTTATAATAAATTATTATCATACACAAGCTTTTTTATCCCTTCACTTATAATTTCCCTAGTTTTTCACACAGGTGGACGCCGTCGCGCGTAATTGAATCATCACCTTTGAAATCCACCCTCTCGGACTAACTTAGGCGTTTGTCTGCCATCATTCCTTGATAGAAAAACACTATCAGCTATATCGGGCGGGCTGCATCATCGTCCCTTTGAATAGCAAACATGATCAGACAACTCGGTATGTCCGCATCATGGACATTGGGGCAATATACCGGTTCGACGACGTCGGCCGTGGCGAATGCCCTCATCGCCTTCGAATGTACACACGGTCGGAGGACTTCGAGCGTGGCATTCCACATCGCCCTTGGAGATACCCGATCAACTACGGTCGTCCGTGTTATGTATTCATGCCTTCGAAAACACCCACGATTGTTCACACCGTGGATGAATAACATCGTTCTAGAATGCGATCATCGCCCTTCGTAACAGACCCGACTCGCGACTATGTCCGATTGTGGCATGTCATTATGACCCTTGCCACACACCGGTTGCAAATATCGGGCATGACATGCCATTATCACCTTGAACACATCATAGTAAAACACGTCTGTGTGACTTGCCATCATCGCCCATTGGATAGGATACACGTCTGATCCTAGGCATGAATGTTATCTTCTCTTGGCAATGCACCACGTCGAATATGGTTGGGCGTGAAATTTCTATCACTCCTTTGGCAGGCCCCCAAAGGTTGGATGACCTCAGGTATTAATGCCATTCATTTTCATTGACAGCACACCTATCGGATGATATCGACGTGCCTGCCATCACAAGCTTTGGACTGCACCCACGGCCGGAAAGATGGATTTGTCATCCATCATTGACCTTGGCACGCACACAATATCGGAACGATGTGATGCGTGGCATGTCCGTATGGGGCCTTGGTCATCACAGAAGTTGTAAGACATCCTGTGTGTGGCATTCCAGCATCCCTCTAGGAAAACCCACACACGTATGAAAGACTCGAGCATGACATTCCATTATATCGGCCAATGGGGACGACTCATACTGTTGGACGAATGACGCTGGATACTGCCCACATGGCCCTTATAAGCACACATGGTCAGACGATGTCGGGCGTTCATGCAATATTCGCATTAGGCAACATATATGTCTACGAGTCTGGGATGGCATTCCATGTAGCCCTTTGATAGCGCACAGGGTCGTACGCATCGAGCGTGGAATGACTCATCACCCTTGACATACACACATCGGACTCTGGCCGCGAGGATGCCATAATCGCCTCTTGAGCTGCACACAAGTTCGGTATAGTCGGCGTGCATGCCATCCTTTCCATTGGATGAACACATGGTCGGCGACGTAGGGCGTGGCATGCCATATCGCACTGCGACCATACTATATAGGTCGGATGACGTCCGACGTGAGAGGCCATCATTTCCTTTAAGAAGCACCACGGTCCGGCAACCGACGTCGATCCCGTGGCATGCTAGAAGAATCGGCCGCTTGGAACGTAACACATGATAAAAACAATATCGGGTGTGGCATGTTAATCATCGCCCTTGGACAACACAAACGATTCGGACCACGTAGGTAGTGGCGATGACACCCGTCTTTGGGAGACCCATACGTTGCATGCCGTTGGGTGTGGCATGCCATTATCCGCCCTTTGGATAAACACACAAACGATTCGGGTGTGGACATGCCATTTGCTCTTGCCAGCACACACGGTCGGATGAGTATGGGCGTAAGCCTGCCATCTTGGTGCTACGACAGAACAAACGGTCTGAAATGTCCGGTGTGGCATGAAATTTATTTCCCTAAGACATCACATACAAGTCGTACGACTCGGGCGGGGCATGCCATCATTGCCTATAGGTAAAACACATGTCAGACTACGACGATGTGTCATGCAATCATTACCTTTGACATCCTACTGTTGAAAAATTCGAGTCTTCATGGGCTTTCGTCGGCTTTGGACTTTAATACCCTTCGACACAGTAGCATGGCATGCCGCATGTCCCTTGGGCAAGCAAACACTGTCAACACATCGTGCAAGGCATTCCATCATCGCCCTTGGAAAACGTACGAGGTTTTACGACAGACGTCGTGCATGGCATTATCATAACTTGACAGTACACCGGTCAGACGACATTTTAGCGTGACATCCATCATCACTGAGTTTTATGAAATGTCGATTCAACCATTAAATTTTGAACATTCCCTAATATTGAAGATAATTGTCTTCTTTTTGCTATGAATCGTATAAAGATAATTGATTTTTTAGTTCAGATTTACCTTGGTACACATTTAGATGTGATTGAAGTTACAAACCAAGTTTATGATAACAAGCTTTTTATCCCTTGATTATAAATTTTCCTAATTTTTTCACACACGGTTGGACGACTCACACTTAGCAATTTCCATCATTGACTTTTGACAGGACACGTGATAGACACGTCGGCGTGGCGTGCCATCATAGCCCGTTGCAATACACACACGTTCAATGACATCGAACGTTGGAATGGGAATCATCGCTTTGATAGCACACATGTGTTGGAACGACGCGGGCTCGCATAACATCATCGCCTGTTTAGACAGCACACTGGACGGGACCCGCGTTCTTTGCATTATCATCGACCCTTGGCGGCACGTATGGTCGAGCTATGCCGGCGCGAGCATGCCTCATTGGCCTTGGCGAAACACACGGTCCGTCGCCGTCGGCTTGGCAGATTATCATCGCCTTTGGACTGACATACTCTCGACTATTTTGGGCGGCGAGATGGTCTCATCGGCCTGGGTTCAGCACACACGGTCGGATGATGCGGCGTAAATTCATCCTTGAACCTTGGAAGAACACACTTTTGACTGCATCGGGCGTCTGGCATGAATCTCGTTCTGGGACCCCAATTGGTCGGACTAGCGTCCGGGAGATTGCATGCCACATTGCTTTGGACAACAACACTGACGAACGACATAGATGTGTATTGCATCCATCCCCGTTCGCACAACAAAAATGGTCGACGACGTTAGAGTGCATGCCATCTATCGCCCTTCGAATTTACACAACCGATGAATCGGGTGTGCATGTTAATCATTCCTTTGGACATAAAATATGAATCGTAACGACCGTCGGGCGACATGCCTCGCACCCCCTGGGAATCAATGGTCGAGATGCGGCGTGACTGCTATAAATTTGCACTTGAAATAGAAAACACGCGGACAACATAGGTGTGGCAATTCAATATTCTCCTTACACACATACGGTCGAATGAACGTCGCGCGTGGCATTCCATCATCGCTTTGGACTGACACACAGTTAGCAGCGTTGTCTTGCTTGCCTCATGTCCCCCTTAGGCAGCATATACGGTCGCACAACGTCGCGTGGGGATGCCATTTCGCCCTTGAAACATACACTACATGACGATGTCGGCCATGGCATGGGTATCTCGCCCTTTAATTAGAACACCGGTCTGACAACTTCAGTGTTGGCATGCCCCATCGCTGATTTTAAGAAAATGTCTTTTAACCCATTTAAATTTGTAATGTTCCATATTTGAAGAAAATTACTAATCTTTATTGCGACATCTGATAAAAGGAAACAAATTTTTGAAATTGGAATGCTTGTATACATTTGAAGGATTTAATATTATGTTAATAATATTGTTGATAAAACTTTTTTTCCTTTCACTTTTACATTTCCCCTAGTTTTTGCACCACTCGTTGGATGATGTTGATGTGGCATGCCATCCTTGCCTTGGACACCACACATGTTCGTACTTACGTTGAGCATGTCCATCCCATCACTGGCCCTCTTGGCACATACACAGTCGTACATTGGCATTGCAGTGCATAATCGCCCTTGGAAATGCACCCTGGTCGGAGACATCAGGGAAGGTGTGTCATATTTCCCTTGCAAAGCATACAATATCGGACACATGGGGGGGGGGAGTGGCTTGTTATAATCGCTCTTAGACGCACACACGATCGACGACGTCGGGCGTGGAATACGCATGGCCCTTGGGTCATCAATCGGTTGGATGACGTTTATACCGTTGCTGCCCTTCTCGCCTTTGCAGCACACCGGTCGGACGATCGTCTGGCGTGACATGACATATCCTCCCTTAAATAACAAATACGTTGGGACGACGTCGTGCGTTTCATTCCATATCACCCTTGGGACCATACAAGTCCAGACACGTCAGCCTGGTAATGCCATCATATCCCTTGCCAACACATCCATCGACGACGTCGGCTTGGCAGCCCATCATCGCTGGATACAAACCTGGAGCATGGTTATTATCCGCCCTATGTTAGAATACACGATTGAGTGACGTCAGAGTGACCAGCTCGCTCCGAATCGTGGGGAATAATTTACGATCAACCGATGTGCGACCATGGCATGCCATATGCGTGCATGGGCGGCACAAGGCGTCAGACATGTCAGCGTGACCATTCCTCATCGCCCTTATTTAAGTACACACGTATCGACGACATCGTGCATGCATGGAATCATATCCCTTGGACAACATACACCGGGTCTACAATGTCGCGTATGAATGTCACATCGCCGTGGTAGCATACACGTTAGACGACGTTGGGCATACATTTATCTTGCCCTTGTGCAAACACAAAAGTGGTAACCGACCTTGATTGGTAGATGAACATCCAGTGCCCTTGAGCCGCACACATCTAGACTACTCGGGCGTATCACGCCAAGCAGCAATCTGGTTGTCGCATTCATCAATCTCATAGCTTCTCGATATTTTCCATTGCCGGTGTACTATCTTTCATTTTTACTTTATACGGCGCGAAGCATCCTAGATTTCTCGTTTTACGTTTATATATTGTATATTAATAAAAATATAATACTATTTTTTTAGAAAAAATAACTAAATTAGGAGACAAATACACGATAGTACCAAGTCGACCGTGGCTTCCCGCATGGTCACCTCAGCAACAAACCGGCTTCGTCCAACCTCGAGCTTCGCATGCAATCGTTGTCCTTGGGCAGCATAACACCGTTTGACGATGTTCGCGCGAATAGCCACATCGCCCTTGTTGAGCACCACAGTCAAACGCTCGTGTGTGGCATGTTGTCTTCCCCTTGGACAAAACACGAATCCGAGCCACGTAGCCTTGGCACCCATATGGCCCTTGGATGCACATCGGTTCGGATGACATTAACATGGATGCCATTATTTCTTTGTGCACAACACATTGACGAGCCGAGGACTGACATTCAATCATTCCCCCTGGCAGAACACTGTCGACGACGTCGGAAGTTGCTACACATCGCCCTTGATAGCATACATGGTTCGAGACGACGTCGTGCGTGGCAGGCCATTTTGACCTTATACAAACTATACGGGGGACTACGTCGGACGCGGAATTCCATCGTAACCTTGGACAGCACACACGGCTCGACGAAGTCTGGCATTGCATGCTATCATCGCATTTGGATCACTACACGGTCAAGACCTCGGATGTGGGGCATCATTATCATCCCTCTATTAGAACATCTTTCGACTAAGTCGCGTGTGTCATGCCTACAATGGTCCTTGGTTTGCACACTCTCGGGACGGTGCGGCAAGGCCTGCCCATCTTCGCCCGTGGACACATATACGTCAGATACAACATTGGGTGTGACCCATCGATTGCCCTGGAAAAGCACACTCTGACGGATGATAGTTTCTGGCATGCCATTCTTGGCCCTAGGAAAATATACAAGTCGAACGACGTCTGAAGTGGATTCCATATTGGTAACTTGATAGCATGCACGGGTGCGTGATGACGGGAGTTGCCTCCCCATATCGAAATACACCATGGTCACACACCCAGTCGAACGACGTCGTCCATGACATGCATTTCATTTGGCACCATAAGCAACACACGGTCAATGATGTTGACGTTGCATAGGACATATCGCCTTTGACTACAAACAAGGAAAAACGACGTGGCATGGCATCATCATCTCCCTTGGCCAGCATATGCAGTTGGATGACGCGGCTGTTTCCATGCCATCAGCGCCCTTGGGCACACTCACGGTGGACGAATTCGGACCGTTAAATGCCACTCTCATTGCCCTTGGGCTCAGATCAGTCGGACTACGTAGGGCGTTCATCCATCATTTCCCTTGGTACCGCACAGAATGGTCATACAACTCGGGCGTGCTTTATCATCTCCTTTTTGTCCAGCACACACTGATGAAAACCTCTAGCATGGAATCTGCATGGTCTTTGGACTGCACAATAAGTTGGACGGCATGGAGAGTGGCATCCAATGTGGGACCTTGGGCCGGCCAAAGTCGGATGACTCGGGTGTTACATACACATTAATCCATCTGGTGGTAGCACTCAAGGTCGATGAGTCGGCTTTGGCCGGCCATTTTCCTCCTTTGACATAACACAAGGACGGACCTACGTGCGGGCCGTGGGCATGCATTCTCACCGTTACACTCACAACGTTTTTGGAATACGTCAGGCGTGGCATGTCCATCATATATAGCCACTTTGGTAGCACATACGGTCAGACGACTCCCGCCCTGGCATGCCATCATCAACTTGGATTTTGGCTGTTTTTTTATGCAACCCGTCGAAACAAAATCGGCTGTGGCTGCCATCATCACCCTTTGATAGCATGCACGGTCCGATGACTGACGGGCTTTGCCAACCCCATATAGTCCTTGGCAACACCCAGTTCTGAATGACGTCGGCCCATAATGCTCGCCTTTGGATGCACACACGGTCAAACGATGTTGACGTGGATGGCATCATCGCCTTTTAGCTACCACAGGGAAAACGACGTTGGGCATGGAATGCCATCGCTCCTTTGGACAAGCATAACAGTCGGATGACGTGCGTGCCATGCCATCATATACCTTGGACTGCCATACGTCAAAGACGTCGAGTGTGTCATGCTAATCATCGTCTTTGACCTTCACACACGGTCGATGACGTCACGCCTGGCATGCCTGCATTCTCTTGGGCAGCAAAACGTTTGATGCCGTTCGGGCGCATGCCATCATCGCCCTTGGACAACATGATAAGTAAACGACGTTGCACGTGGCATGTTTCAATTACCTATGGACAGAACACACTGTCAGACACGTCTGATACATTCCATCATCACAGATTTTATGAAAATGTCTAGTAACCTAATTTTTTAAGATATTGTAATTCTTATTTCTAGACTGATAAGAAATCGACTTTTTGAGTTCGGAATCCTTGGGTAACAACTATGAGATTGTGATTTTAATGTGATCATCCATTTTATGGTAAACAAGCATTTATTACCCCATTCAATTATATACTTTCCCCTAGTTTTGCAACACGGTTGGGCGACTTCGAGCGTGGCATGACATCATCAACTTTTGATTAAGCCCAAACACAAAACCCTGGATCGACAACGTCGGGCCGTGGCATGCCATCATCACCTTGTGATGCGACAACACGAATCAACATATCGGGCGTATCATGGTTATCATCGCCCTGAATAGCAAAACACGATTAACAACTCGGCATGGGCATGCCATCATGGCATTGGGCAATACACACGGTAAAACGACGTCGTCGTGCCATGCATCATCGCCTTGGAATGTACACAAGCTCGGAATGAACTTTGAGTGTGGCATGCCATCATCTCCCTTGACAGAATACCGATCAGAATGACGTCTGGCGTGACATTTATCATTGCTCTTCAAAAACAGAAGATGTTGGACGACTGCGGCATGGCCTGTCTCATGGAACTTAGGCAGAACACACGGTCCGGATAACTTGAGGCGTCGAATGCCTATCTTCGTCCATTGGGATTACAAGCGGGTTGACTAACATCGGTCCTAAAATGCGATCATGCCCTTGGAAAACAACATGGTGAACTACGTCGAGTGTCCCATGCATTATTAAACCTTGTGACAACACACACACGATCGAAAATATCGGGCATTGCATGCCATTAATCGCCCCTTAACAACATACATCGTGGAAAACGACGTCGGGTGTGGCTTTCATCTCGCCTCTTGGACATCTAAAACCACGGTCAGGAGAAAGACCTTGGGCATGAAATATATCTTCGCCCTGGATGCACACACGGTCCAGTGATGTTGGGCGTGGAGCTATCATCTCCCTTTGGCCGCACCACGATCGATGACGTCGGGCATTAATGCCATTATTTCCCTTTGGAACCGAACACACTATCGATGATGTAAAACTTTGCATCCATCAAGCCTTTGACTCCCAACACGACGGAACACGGCATGGCATGCCCTCATAGACTTGGCACACAGAGGTTGTAGACTTCGGTGTACATGTCAGCGGCCCTTTTGACACCCACACGGATAACGACGTGGAGCCTGACATGCCATTAATCGCCCTTTGACTACTCATACTGTTGGACGACATGAAGCGATTATGCCCACATCCCTTTAGAAGCACACATGGTCCTACCGATTCAACGTTCCTGACATCTTCGCATTTGTGCAACACACATTGTCGAGACGACGTTAGGGGCTGTCAATGACCAATCTTCCCTTGACTGTCACATGGTCGTACGACGTCGGCGTGTAATACATCATCCCTTCGACATGACAGGATCGGACTATGGAAGGGTGTGGCTGCCCCATCACCATGGAAGAACACTGGTCGGACATGTAGGGCGTGGCATGCCCTCGATCGCATTTCGACAACATAGGCAGGTCGGATGAACCGCCCTACGTGAGATTTCCATATTCGCTTAGGAAGGCACACACGTTCTAACGACGTCGCCTTGGCATGCTATCAATCTTCCTTGGCAAAGTATACATGTATCAAACTGACATCGGGTGTGTCATGTTATCACGTCCTTTGGAGCACAACCACATGAAAATCGACCACGTGGCGTGGCACGCTAGCACTGCCTTAGGGAGACCATCCGGTCGCATAGACGTTATTTTTTTGGTGTGGCATGCCATTATCCCCCTGTGACCCCACACAAACAACGTAGTGTGCATGCCATTATTGCCTTGGAGCAACACACACGTCGGATGACGTTGGGCGTAAAAAAAAAAACCATGCCCTCATCGCCCTAGGCAGAACAAACTATCTTCAAAGTCTGCGTGGCATGCTAAAAAATCAATTTGCCTTGGACTCACATACTGTCGGACACGTCGGCGTGGCATGCCCATCGTTGACATTTGGGCAAAACACATGGTCGACACTACGTCGGGTCCTGGCATGCAAATCTAAACCTTGACATCATAACAGTTGAAAACGTTGAATGATTTATGTTAATCGTCAGTCTTTGGAGCTTCACACACGGTCGGACGACCCGTCATGCAATGGTACTCCCCGCATGTCCCTTGTCAGAAATAACTGTCAGATGACATCGGGCAAGCCATCCATCATAGCCTGGACACATACGAAGTTAGATGACATCATGCATGGCTGTTATCATTGACCGTGGACAGATACACCGGTCAGACAAAAGCTAGCGTGCATGCCATCAGTCCGATTTTACGAAAATTGTAGCTATTAACCCTTAAATTTGAATTTCCCCATTAATTTTTGAATTTTCCCCTACTCATTGAAGATAATTGTAATTCCTTATTGCTAGAATCTGATAAAGATATATACTTTTGATTTTGAATACCTTGGTAACACCTTTAAAGAATGTTACTTTGAATGTTATATCTCACTTTTTGATAAAAGATTTTTTATCCCTCACATTATAAATTTTCCCTAGTTTTTTCACATTTGGGACGCCGTCGAGCGTAGAGAAATCATCACCTTTATTTAACAGCACACACGATGGAAGACTATTCGGGTAATGGCGTATGCCACATCGCCCTTGGATTGCAAAACACGATCCAGATAATCAATCGGGCCGTGGCATCATCATCCCCTTTGATAGCAAAACATATCAACAGACACTAGGGCGTGGCACCCACAATGGGCAATTAGGCAATATACACGTTAAGACGACGTTGCCTGTGGCAATGCTATCATTCCCTGGAATTTCCACATATCGGATGACTTCGAGCGTGTCCATGCAATCTCGCCCTTTAAAGATACACTCAAACGACGTCTCACCCCAAGGGATGGGTCTCATTGCCCTTCAAAAACACACACGATTGGATGACAGTTCGGCATGGCTGTTCCGCACATAACTTAGGCATGGCACACAGGGCGGATGACGTTAGCGTGCATGGTATCAGCCCATTGGATGCCCAACGGTTGTATAACATCGGTCCTATACAGTGATCATCGCCCTTGAAAACAACACGATCGAAACCTACGTCGAGCGTGGCATGCATCATGAACCCTGGCACACAACAGGGTCGGCAAATATCGGGCTGCCATGCCAATTACGCCCTATGAACACGATCATAGTTGAAACAACGATTGGTGTGGCTACCATCATCGCCCTGGATGTATACGATCCTTCGACGACCTTAGGCATAAATGTTATCTCGCCCAGGAAATGGCACACCCGGTCAAAAAAAAAAAAAAACAAAAAAAGAAGAGTTTGCGCATGGAAACTATCATCTCCGTTTGGGGGGCGAGAACACCGTCGGATGACGTCGGGCATAAATGCAATTATTGCCCTTTGGACAGCACAATACTATCGGATGATGAGACGGTGTATGCCAGTGCCAGCAAATACTTGGATGCACCACGACAGGAGACAGGCATGGCATGCCTCATAGACGTTGATGTCAGCACACACATTCTGACGACGTTAGGCGGGCATGTCGGTATTGTCCCTTTGGGCATCAACATAAGGTTTGGTAAAACGTCGGGTGTGCATGCAGACGTCCCGTTGTAAAAACACACGGAAATGAACGATGTCGAGCATACATGCCATTAATCGCCCATGGACTACTCCATCTGTTGGGACGACATGAACGTGGTCTGCCACATGTCCCTATAGAACACACTGGTCGTCATTCAAACGTTAATTCCACTCTTCTCATTTGGTCCAACAGATGGTCGTGACAACGTCTGGCATGGAATCCACCTATCTCCTTTGATAGCGAACATGGTCGTCACGACTCGGCGTGGCATGAGCATCAATACCTTGGCATATGACACACGATTGGACCTATGCGGCGTGCTGGCCATCACTCCCTTGAGCAGCACTCAAGGTCGGATCTGTCGCGCGTTGCTCCATAATACTATTACATGAACACATGGTCGGATGATGTAGGGCGTGGCACGACCATCCTCACCGTTCGACACCATGACAGGGTCGGATGACCTCCTACCGGGCATGGCCATCATTTCCTTGGAGCACAACACGGTTGAAACGACATCGACCGTGGCATGCACACATCGCCCTTGAAAGTTATACATTGCTCAAAACGACATTGGGATGTGGCATGTATCATCGCCCTATGACAACACCAACTATCGTAACCACTAGGGCAATATGGCATGCCAGCCCGGCCTTTGGGAGCCCATACGGTCTGCCATGAAATTTGGCGTGCGCATGCAATTATCGCCCTAATGGCCCCAAACGATGTCGGGTGGTGAGATGCCATCCTTGACCTTGAGCAGCACACACTGTGCGGATGATTTGGGCTAAAGCATTCCAATCGCTCCCTATAGCAGCACAACGCGACAATGTGGGGCTGGCATGCAATCATTTCCTTGGACATCACATACGGTCACACATGTCGGGCGTGGCTGCCATCATTGCCTTGGCAAAACACAAGGTCAGACTACAGTCGGGTGTGGATGCAATCATTACCTGGGATATCCATTGCAAAACATCGGGTGATTCATGCTATCATCGTCTTTGGACTTCACACAGCTTTAAGGCACGACGTCAGGCAATGGCCAGCAGTTTATGTCCCTTGGACTCAAACCTTCAGACCGACGTCGGTCAAGGCATGCCAGCACCGCCCATTGACACATACAATGCAATAGACGATGTTTCTGCGCTGCCATGTTCTATTGACCTTGGACAAGATACTCACGTGTAAACGACGTCTACGTGACATGCCATCATCACCGTTTTGAAAAAATGTCTATTAACCATTAACCAGTTTGAATTTCCCCTATTTTGAAGATAGTTGTTAATTCTTTATTGCTATGATCGGAAAAAGAAAATAGATTTTTGAGATTCGGAAGACCTTGAAACACATTTAAACAATGTGAATTTAATGTTTAGTACTCATTTTTATGATAAAAAGATTTGTATACCGTGACTTATAAATTTTCCGCTAGTTTTGCACACCGGTTAGGACTACGTCCGTGTGCATGCCCATCATTTCCTTTTGCACTGCACACATGAGTACAGAGAAGTCAGGCATTGCGTGCCACTCATGCCATTGGCAGGCCCAACGTTGAACGACGTCGAACGGGCATCGCATATCGCCTTGGATATCACACATGTTTGGACGACGTTGGTCTTGCATCACATCATCGCCATTTAGACAGCACACATGACGGACCCCCCACAAACGTCGTGGCTTTGCATTAATCACACCCTTGGACGGGCACATATGGTCGCGACTACGTCAGGCGCGGCCTGCCATCATTAGCCGTTGGGAAAACACGACGGTCAGTCGACGGCGGCGTGGAATGTTTAATCATCGCCTTTGGACTACCATACTCTCGAGACCTATGATTGGCGCGACAATGTCTCATCGCCCTTGGACGCACACACGGTCCACTGATTCGGGCCGTTAAATTCCTCATTGACCCTGGAAGAACACTTTATACTACATCAAGGGCCCGTGGCATGCCATCTCGTCTTGGACAACACATATGGTCGACGACGGTCGGGAAGTTGCATGCCATCATTAGCCTTTGGACAACACACCATGACGACCGACTAGATGTGTTTATGCATCATCGCCGGTCACAACAAAAATGGTTGGATCGACATTTAGAGGGCATGTCTCACGCCCGTAGGACAATACACACCGGATGACATCGGGGTTCATGTTATCCATCTCCCTTTGGACACACAGATCGATCACGACGTCGGGTGTGGCATGCCATCATCTCCCTTGGAAGCAACACACTATTCAATGACGTCGTGTGTGACTGCTCTCATTCACTTGAAGAACAACGCATCGGACGACATCGGGCGTGGCATGCAATCATCTCCTTGTACAACATACGGTCGAATGACTTTGGGCCGTGGCATGCCATCACGCTTTTTGGACTGCACAGCGTTAGACATCGTATTCTTTCCATGCCCGCATGTACCCTTGGCACATACACTGTCGAACAACGTCGAGTGTGGGGCTTGACATCATCGCCCGTGAACAACATACACTACCATAAACTCGGACATGGCAGTTTCAGCGCCTTTGATTAAACCCTCGGTCTAAACATCGTGTATGGCATACCCCATCGGTGATTTAAAGAAAAATGTCCTTTTAACCCATTAATTTCGAATTTTCCATATTTTGACGAAAAATTATATTTCTTATTATCGATCTGATAAAAAGAAAAAAAAATTTTATTTTTGAATATCTGGTAATAACATTTGAGAATGTTTATTAATGTAGATAATAATTTTGGTGATAACAAATCTGTTTTTCCCTTCCACTTTCTACATTTCCTCCGACCCTAGTTCTTGCACACTAAGTTTTGGATGCACGTCGACGTGCATGCCATTGTGCACTGGACCAACAAAACACATATCGCATACGTTGAGCATGCATTCCATCATTGCCCTTTGGCAGCACACCAATTTGAATTTGCATGGCAGTGCATTTATCGCCTGGGGGAATTTCACACAGGGTCGGACGACTCAGGCAAGGGTGTGTCATCATTGGCCTTGAAAGCTACAGTATCGGCGATTATCGTGCAGTGGCGTTGTTATCACGCCCTTAGCCACCACATGACGAAAACACCGTAGGGAGTTTACTGCCATCATGGACCTTTGGTAACACAAGCGGTTGGATGACTCGCTGGCATACCTTCATCGCCATTAGGCCGCACACACGGTCGGACACGTCGGCTTGCTGAACATCTTCTCACCTTGGATAACACATATGGGGGGACGATGTCGGGCGTGTCCCTGCCAATCATCTCCCTTGGCAGCTACACGGTCCAGACTACGTCGGGCTGTAATTCCATCATAGCCCTTGCCACCCATACGAATCGCGAACATCGGGCTTGGCATGCATTCATCGACCTTGGACAGCAAACATGAGCATGTTTTTATCGCCCTAATGTTGAATAGACCTCGAATGACTCAGAGTGACAATATCGCTCGATCTTGGGCAATATTCCGGTTTTTGAACATGTTAAGCTGGCATCCTCATCGTGCTTGGGATCGCAGGCGGTAGGTACGACGTCAGTCGTGACATTCCATCATCGCCTTAGTTCGCGCACCCGTCGGTACACATCGGGCATGGCAAATGGAAAATATCCCTGGACACATACACCAGGTTCGATACAAACGTCATGCGTGGAATTTCCATCAACCCGCCCTGGATACATACACGGTTAGACGACGTTGTATGCATAACCTTTATCCATTGCCTTTGCGGAACACAGAGTCGAACGACGCTCCGATTGTATATGAATCATTGCCCTTGAGAAGCACACACGGTAGAACTACGTCTGCGTATCACGCCATCATAATCATTGTTGTCGCATTCATCCTATCTAGGATCCTCTTCTCATTTCCCATTGCTTGTAATAGTCTTTCATTTTAATTTTATACGCACGAAGCATATTAATATTTTTAGTTTTACGATTGTATTATTGTATATATAGATAAAAAACTATAATAGTATTTTTTTTTTTATTTATGGAGGAGGGTGGGGGGGGGGGGGGGCGGGGGGCGTGAGGGGGGGGGGGGGGGGGGGGTGGTGGGGGGGATGGGGGGGGGGAGGGGGGTGGGGGGGAGGTGGGGGGGGGGTGGGGGTGAGGGGGGGGGGGGGGATGGGTGGGGGAAGAGAGGAGGGGCGGGGTGGGGGGAGGGGAGGTTGGGGTGTGGGGGCAGGGGGGGGGGATGGGGGTTTGGGAGGGAGGTGGCGGGGGGAGGTTGGGTGGTGGGGGGGGGGGGGAGGGGGGGGTGTGGGGGGAGAGGTGGGGGGGAGGTGGGGGGGAGGGTGAGGGAGAAGGGGGGGGGGGGGGGAAGGGGGGGGGTAGGAGGGGAGGGGCGGGGGGGGGCGGGGGGGGGGGGGGGGGGGGGGGGGGTGGGCTGAGCGGGGGGTAGGGAGGGGGGAAGGGGGGGGGGGGGGGGGGGGGGTGGGGGGAGGGGGGGGTGGTGAGGGGGCGGGGGGGGAGGGGGGGAGGGGGGGGGGGAAGGGGGGGAGGGGGGGGTGGGGTGCGGGGGGGGAGGGAGTAGGGGGGGGGGGGGGAGGGGGGGGGAGAAGGGAGGGAGGGGGGGGGGGGGAGGGGGGGGGGGGGAGGGGGGGGGGGGGGGAGGTGGGGGGGGGGGGGGGGGGGGGGAGGCGGGGTGGGGGGGGGGGGAGGGTGGGGCGGGGTAGGGGGGGGGGGAGGGGAGGGGGGGGGGGGTGGGGGGGGGGTACGGGGGAGGGGGGTGGGGGGAGAGGGGGAGTGGTGGTGGGGGGGGGGGGGGGGGGGGGGGGAGGGTGGGGGGGTAGGCGGGGGTGGGGGTGGGGGGGGGTGGGGGGGGGGGGGGAGGGGAGGGGAGGGGGGCAGGGGTGGGGTTAGGGAGGGGGGGGGGGGGGTGGGGGGGGGGGGGGGGGGAGTGGGGGGGGGGGGGGGGGGAGGGGGCGGGAGGGGGGGAGGGGGGGGGGAGGGGGGGGGGGGAGGGAGGGGGGGCAAACCGGGGGGGAGAGGGAAGGAGGGGGGGGGGGGGGGGAGGGGAGGGTGGGGAGGGTGGGGGGGGGGGGGGGGAGGGCGGGGAGGGGGGGGGATGGGGGGGGGGGGGGGTGGGGGGTATGAGGGCGAGCAGGGTGTAGGGGGGGGGCGGTGTGGGGGCGGAGGGGGAGGGGGCGGGGGCGGGGGGGGGGTTGGGGGTGGAGGAGGGGTGAGGGGAGGGGGGGGGTGGGGGGGGGGGGTAGAGGGGAGGGGGGGGGGGGGGGGGGGGGGGGAGTGGGGGGGGGGGAGGGGGAGGGGGGGGGGGGGGGGGGGGTGGGGGAGAGGGGGGGGGGAGGATGAGGAGCGGTGGGGGTGAGGGGGGAGGGGGGGGTGGGGTGAGTGGGTGGGCGCCTCGGGGGGGGGGGGGGGGGGGGGGGGTGCCCCGACAGGGGAGGGGGGAGGGGGCGTGGCGGGGGGGGAGCGCGGGGGTGGGTGGTGTGGGGGGGGGGGCGGTGGGGGGGGGGGGGGGGGGGGTGGGGGGGAATAGGGGGGGGGTGGGGGGGGGGGGAGGGGGTTTGGTGGGGAGGGGGGGGGGGTGGTGGGGGGCGGATGGGGGGGGGGCGGGGTAGGGGGAAGGAGGGGAGGGGGGGGTGTGGTGGGGGGGGGGGGGGGGGGGGGGGAGGAGGGGGGGCAGGGGGAGGGGAGGGGGGGGGGGGAGGGGGGGGGGGGGGGGGAGGGGGGGGGAGGGGTGGGAGGGGGGGAGGGAGGCTGTTTTTTCTGTGTTTTTTGTTTTTTTGTTCTATTGGCTTATATGAGGTGTGTTGTTCGCTTTTTTTTTTTTTTTTTTGATTTTTTTTTTTTATTTTCTAGATATGTTATTTTTTTTTTTTTGTGGTTTTTTTTTTTTTTTTTCTTTTTTTATTTTTTTTTTTTTTTTTTTTTTTTTTTCTTTTTTTTTTTCTTTTTTTTTTTTTTTTTTTAAAAAATTTTTAAACTAAATTAAGGAGAAAGAGACACGATCGGACAAAGTACGAGCGTGGCATGCCCCCATGGGCCCTCGGTAACACACACGGTCGTTACAACGTCGTAGCTCACACTCAATCGCTACCCGGGCAGCATACACTTTGAAAAAAAATTGTGCGCATTTGAATGCCATCATAAACCCCTTGGGAAAGCACACACGGGCAGACAACGTCGGTGTGGGATGTTTGTATTCCAATTGGACAACCACACACGATCCGACCACCGTAGCCGTGTCATGGCCCCATGTACCTAGGGTAGAACAATACGGCGGATGAACATTGACCAGGGCATGCCATACTTTCTTTTGACAAAACACATTGACGAAGCGGGACATGAAAACTTCAATCATAGCCCCTTGGGCAGCAAATACGGTCGGACGAATCATAAATGGCATACCATCATCGCCCTGGATAGCATACATGTCAGAGACGTCGGGCAATGGCATGCATATTGACTAGACAAAATAAATAGACTGTCGGACTACGTCGGACGCAGAATTCCATAGAAACCCTTGGACAGCACCACGGTCTGGCACGCAAGCGGGCATGGCATGCCATTCATCGAACTTGGCAACATACACGGTCAAAAGACTGGGCGTTGCATAGAGTATCCTCTAGATAGAACATACTTTCGGACGACGTCGCGTTGTTGCTGCCTTCATGGTCAGGGTTGCCACACTCTTCGGACGTGCGGGCAAGGCATGCCATCTCTCCCTTGGACAAACATACAGATTCGGACAAGTCGGGTTGAACATTGCATCATTTCCCTTGGAGAGCACCACTCTAACGGATGATATTGTGCATGGGCATGCCATTTTCCCTTGGAAAATAACAAGTCGCACGAAGGTCAGACAGTCTGGCATTCCATCATCGTTACTTGGATTAGCATCGCACCGATGGTGATGACAGGCGTTGACTCCCCCATATGGGCCTAGGCAAAAAAACCAAGTAGAATGACGTCGTCCATGAAATGGAATCGCCATTGGTTAGCACACAAGGTCAAACGATGTTGGACGGGGGCCTGGCATCATCGCCTTTGGAATACAAAAAAGGAAAACGAAGTTGGGCATGGCATGCATCATCTTCCTTGAGACATCAAGGACAGTCGGATGACGCGGGCGTGCCATGGCATCATCGCCCTTGGGCAGCACACACGGTCGAACGAAGTTGGGCTTTAAATGCTATCTTTGCCCTTGGGCAGCACATACCGTCGGAATACGTCGGGCGTCGCATGTTATCATCTCCTTTTGTCAGCACACACGGATGAAGAACCTCTAGTGTGGCATGCTGGAACGGCCTTAGGGAGACACATAGGGTCGCATGACGTTGGGTGTGGCATGCCATTATCGCCCTTGTGACACACACACAAATGATGTCGGGTGTGACATGCCATCATTGACCTTGAGCAGCACACACGGTCGGATGACGCTAGGCGTACCATGCCATCAGCGCCTTAGAGCAAAACAAACGGTCAGAAAATGTCCGGCGTGGCATGCAAATCATTTCCTGGACATCACATACGGTCGGACGACTTGGGGCGTGGCTAATCCCATGCATTGCCTCTTGGGCAAAACAAATGGGAGGGACTACGTCGGGTTCTGGCATGCAACTCATATTATGTTGGGAATCCACATACAGTTTTTTTTTGAAAAAAAATCGAGTGTTCATGCGGATGTCGTCTTTGGACTTCACACACGGTCGGACGACGTCAGCAGGGCATGCCCGCTGTCCCTTGGGCAGCAAACACTGTCAGATGACATCGGGCAAGGCATTCCATCATCGCCCTGGACAACATGAGTAGATGACGTCGTTCATTGTCATGTTTCATCATTGACCTTGGAACAGTACAACACATCAGATGGACGTCTAGCGTTTACATGGCATATCACCGATTTTATGAAAAATGTTTATTAACCCATTAAATTTTGAATTTCCCCTAATATTTGAAGATAATTGGAATTCTTTATTACTATGAATCTGATAACAGATCATAGATATTTGAGTTCGGAATACCATGGGTTAAACATTTGAAGAGTGACCTTAAATGTATTATAATCAATTTTATGATAAAAAAAGCTTTTTATCCCATTGAATATAAAGTGTTCCATCAGTTTTCACACAGGTTGGACGACGTCGAGCGTAGATTACACATCACCTTTTGATAGCACACACGATCGGGACTACGTCGGGCGTGTTTATGCCATCATCGCCTTGGATAGCAAAACACGATCAGAGAATATCGGCGTGGGAATGCCATCTAGCCATTGATAGCAAAACATGATCAGCCAACATCAGGCTGGCAACGGCCATCAGGACATTGGGTTAATATAAACAGTGTAGACACTGTCGGCCTGGGCAATGCCATCATCGACCTTTGAATGTACACCCACGGTTGGATGCCGAGAGCGTGGCATGCCATCAGTCGCCCTTGGAAAGCATACACGATCAAACGACGTCTGCCGTGGATGTTATCATGCCCCTTCGAAAAACACACACGATTGGACGACGTTGCGGCATGGCATGTCGCATGGAAACTAGGCAGCACACACAGTCGGATGACGTTAGGCGTTGCATGCTATCATCGCCGTTGGGTGCACAAGCGGTGGGAATAACATGGTACCTAGAATGTGATCATATCCACTTTGAAAAATACACGATCGAACTAGGTCGAGCGTGGCATGCCAGCATGACACATTGGCCCACCCCAACACCGGTCGGCACTATCGGGGCATGCCAGCATTATCGGTCCATTAACAATCATTACATAGGGTAAAAACAAGTCGGGTGTGGATTGACATCATCGCCTTCTGTATAGGATAACACGTCAAAAGACCTTAGGAATGAAATATTATCTTCGCCCTTCGAATGCACACACGGTCAGAAGATGTTGGTCGTGGAAATGATATCATCTCCCTTTGGCAGCACACACGGTTGGATGACGAAAGGCATTAAATGCCATTATTGCCCTTTGGACAACACACACTATCGGATGATTGTCGACGTGGCATGTCATCAAAGCCTTTGGACTGCACACACGGACGGAAGATGGACATGGCATGCCATCATAGACCTGGTGCAGCACACTGAGTCGGACGATGTTAGGCGTGGCATGTCGCATGGGTCTTGGGCATCACAGAAGGTTGTAAGACGTTTTTCTTGGGTGTGATGTCAGCGTCCTTTGGAAAACACGACACGGATGAACGATGTCGAGCTGAACATGCAATTATCGCCCATGGACTAATCATACTGTTGGGGAGGACATGAAGTGTGGTATGGCCAATGGCACCTTAAGAAGCACCCATGGTGGACGATGTTCGGGCGTTTCATTGCATCTTCGCATTTGGCAACACAGATTGGTCGGACTATGTCTGCAGGGATGCCATCTAGGCATTTGTAGCGCACATGGTCGTAAGACATAGAGTGTGGCATGATACATCCACCCTTGGATATGACACACGATCGGGACTATGGTGGAGTGGCATGCCATCATCGCCCTTGAGCAGCACACATGCCGGATATGTCGGGCATGGCATGCCATCATCGCAATTAGAATGAATACAACATGGTCGGACGATGGTAGGGGCGTGCATGCATTATCAGCAGTTCGACGAATAGACAAGGTCGCGGAAGACGTCCGACGTGAGATGCAATCATTTGCCCTTGGACAACAAACACAGTTTTCCGACGACTCGACATGGAATGATATCATCGGCCTTGAAAATATACTGATCAAACGGGACATCGGGTGTGCATGTTTCAGTGCCCTTGGACAACACACACGATTGGGACCACGTAGGGCGTGGCATGCAGCACGCCACTTTGGCAAGACACATTTCGATGCTGAAGTTAGGTGTGGCAGACCATTATCGCCCTGTGACACACACACAACGATGGCGGGTGGTCATGGCCATCATTGACCTTGAGCAGCACACACGGTCGGATGACATTGGGCGCTAGCATGCCACTCAGCGCCCTAGGGAAGAAAACAAGTTCTGAAATGTCCGGCGTGGCAGCAATTCATTTCCCTCGGACAATCACATCGGTCGGATGCCGTCGGGCAGTGCATTTCCATCATTGCGTTGGGCAAAAAACCACATGGTCAGGACTACGGACGGGTGTGGACTTGAAATCATAAACCTGGGCCATCACATACAGTTGGAAAAACGTCCTTGTTTCATGATATCGGTTCATCTTTTGACTATCACACCGGTCGAATTTTACGGGGGTCAGGCATGCATGCCCACATGTCCCTTGGCAGCAAACCATGTCAGAAGACATCGGGCAAGGCATTCAATCATCCGCCCGGCCAACGTACGGGTTAGACGAAGTCGTGGCATGGGCATGTTATCATTGACCTTTGACAGTAACACGGTCAAACGACGTCAAGCGTGATTCCACATCAACGAAAAATTTTATGAAAAATGTCTATTACCCATTAAATTTTGAATTCCATATAGTATTGAAGATAATTGTAATTCTTATTGCTATGAATTGATAAAAGAATAGATATTTGAGTTCAGAATACCTTGGTAAACATTTGAAATGTGAAATTTTAATGTATGTAACATTTTGATTAAAAAAGCTTTTTATCCATTGAATTATGAAATTTTCCCTAGTTTTTCAACACAAGGTGGGATCGACGTCGAGGCGTCATACATCATCACCTTTTGACAGCACACACGATCGTACTACGTCGGGCGTGGGTATGCCATATCGCCCTTGGATAGCCAAACCCGATCAGATAAATATCGGGCGTGGATGCCAATCATCGCCCTTTGATAGCAAAACATGATCAGACAAAGCAGGAGTGGCCCCCATCATGGAACATGGGCAATACTACACGGTTCAAAGACGTCGGCCCATGGGCAATGCCATCATCGCCCTTGGACTGTTAAACACGGGCGGATGACTCGAGCGTGGCCTTGCCATCATTGCTGGAAGAACACGATAAACGCAACGTCTGTCGTGGCATGTTATCATTGCCCTTCAAAAACACCACAGATTGGACGACGTACGGGCATGGCATGTTTGCATGGAACTTAGGCAGCACACACGGCGCATGGCACGTTAGGCGTTGATGCTATCATTGCAGTTGGGCTGCACAAGCGGTTGAATAAACATCGTTCCTAGAATGTGATGCATCTCATTGGATAAAATACCGATCGAACTACGTCGAGCGTGGATGCCATCATGACACATTGGCCAACACCACGGTCGGCAAATATGCGTTGCATGGCATGCCATTATGGTCATGAACAACAACATAGGGGGGTACAAACAAACGTCGGGTGGGGTTCTCGGGGGACCATATCGCCCTTAGATCGGATACCGTTCAAAAGGACCTTATGTGAAATATTATCTTTTCCCTTGGATGCCACACGGTCAGAAGATGTCGGGTAGGTGGAAAAATGCTTATCATCTCCCTTTGGAAGCACACCGGTTGGATGACGAAAGGCATTAAATGCCATTATTGCCCTTTGACCAACACACACTTATCGGATGATTGTCGACGTGCATGCCATTCGAACGCCCCTTTGGACGCATCACACGGACGGGAAGGATGGACATGGCATGCCATCATAGGGACCCTTGTGCAGCACACTGATGTCGGACGATGTTAGGCGTGGCATGTCGCATGGGTCTTGGGCCATCAGAAGGTTGAAGACGTTGGGTGTGGCATGTCAGCGTCCCTTGGACAAACAACACGGATGAAAAGTCGAGATGCATGCCTTATCGCCCCTGGACTATCATAATGTTGGACGGACATGAAGTGGGTTGCCACATGGGACCTTAAAGAAAACAACATGGTGGACGATTGTCAGGCGTTTCATGCCATCTTCGCATTTGGCAACACGATGGTCGGATACGTCTGAAATGGGGATGCCATCGAAGCCCTTTGATAGCTGCCAACATAGTCGTACGGACATAGAGCGTGGCATGACTAATCATGACCCTGGGATATGGACGCACGGCGGACTATGGTGTGCTGGCAGCAATCGCCCCTTGAGCCAGAATACAAGGCCGGGGGGGGGGGATAGGTCAGGCGTGGCAGCCTCCATCGCATTAGAAATGAACAAACTGTCGGCGATGTAGGGCTTGGGCATGCCATTCTCGCAGTTCGACAGCAAGACAAGTCGGAAGACTGTTCCGATAGATGCCATCATTTCCCTTGGACAGCACACACAGTCGGACGACGTCGACAATGGAATGATATCATCGCCCTTGAAAAGTATACATGATCAAACGACATCGGGTGTGGCATGTTATCATTGCCCTTGGACAACACACACGATTAGACCAATTAGGGCGTGGCATGCCAGCACGGCCTTTGGAAGACACATACGATCGCATGACGTTAGATGTGGCACGCCATTATCGCCCTTGTGACACACACACAAACGATGTCGGGTGTGTCATGCCATCATTGACCTTGAGCAGCACACACAGTCGGATGACATTGGGCGTAGCATGCCATCAGTGCCCTAGGGCAGAACAAAAGGTCTGAAAATGTCCGGCGTGGCATGCAATCATTTCCCTAGGACATCACATACGGTCGGACGACGTCGGGCGTGGCATTCCATCATTGCCTTTGGGAAAAACACATGGTCGGACTACGACGGGTGTGGCATGAAATCATAAACCTTGGACATCACATACAGTTGAAAAACGTCTAGGTTTCATGCTATCGTCATCTTTGGACTTCACACACGGTCGGAATACGTCAGGCACCCGCGACCCCCATGGCCCACACCTAGCCTCACTTGGGCAGAAAACACTGTCAGACGACATCGGGGCAAAAGGAATTCGATATCTCCCGTGGACAACGTACGAGGTTAGACGACGTCGTGCATGGAACATGTTATCATAACCTTTGACAGTAACACACGGTCAAACGACGTAAAGCGTGACATTTCCATCATCACCGATTTTATGAAAAATGTCTAATTCCACCATTTAATTTTGAATAGTATCCTGTAGTATTGAAGATATTGTAAATTCTTTATTTCTACGAATCTGATAAAAAGTAATCGTTTTTGAGTCTGGAATACCTTGGTAACACATTTTAAAATGTGAATTTTAATGTTATGTAATCAAATTTATGATAAAAAGATTTTTATCCCATTAAATTATAAATTTTCCCTAGTTTTGCACACACGGTTGGACGACGTCGAGGGTAGATGACATCATCAGCTTGTGACAGCACACACGATCGGACTACGTCGGGCGTGGTATGCCATCATCTCCCTTAGATAGCAAAACACGATTAGACAATATCGGGCATGGCATGCCATCATCGCCTTTGATAGCAAAACATGATCAGACAACATCAGGCGTGGCACCCCATCATGGACATTAGGCAATATACACGGTTAAACGACGTCGGCCATGGAAATGCCATCATCGCCCTTGGAATGTACACACGGTCGGATGACTTCGAGCGTTGCATGCCATCACCGCCCTTAAACAGATACACGATCAAACCACGTCTAGCATGGCATGTTATCATATCCCTTCGAAAACACATACGATTGGATGACGTGCGGCATGGCATGTCCGCAAGGAACTTAGGCATCACCCACGGTCGGATGATGTTAGGCGTTGCATGCTATCATCGCCATTGGGCTGCACAAGCGGTTGAATAACATCGGTCCTAGAATGCGATCATCGCCTTTTGAGAACTTACACTGTCGAACTACGTCGAGCGTGGCATGCCATCATGAACCTTGGCCAACACACACGGTCGGCAAATATCGGGCATGACATGCCATTATCACCCTTGAACAACATACATAGGGTAAAACAACGTCGGGTGTGGCTTGCCATCATCGCCCTTGGATAGGATACACGTTCAGAAGACCTTAGGCATGAAATGTTATCTTCTCCCTTGGAATGCACACACGGTCAGAAGATGTTGGGCGTGGAAATGCTATCATCTCCCTTTGGCAGCACACACGGTCGGATGACGTCGGGCATTAAATGCCATTATTGCCCTTTGGACAGCACACACTATCGGATGATGTCGACGTGGCATGCCATCAAATACTTTGGACTGCACACACAGACAGAAGACAGGCGTGGCATGCCATCATAGACGTTATGCAGCACACACAGTCGGACGACGTTAGGCGTGGCATGTCGGATGGCCCTTGGGCATCACAGAAGGTTGTAAGACGTCGGGTGTGGCGTGTCAGCGTCCCTTTGGACATAACACATGGATGAACGATGTCGAGCTTGACATGCCATTATCGCCCATGGACTACTCATACTGTTGGACGACATGAAGCGTGGTATGCCCACATGGCCCTATAGAGGCACACATGGTCGGACGATGTCAAGCGTTTCATGCCATCTTTGCATTTGGGCAACACAGATGGTCGGACAACGTCTGTTATGGCATGCCATCTAGCCCTTTGATAGGGCACATGGTCGTACGACATCGAGCGTGGCATGACATCATCACCCTTGGATATGACACACGATCTGACTATGGCGGGCGTGAAATGCCATCATCGCCCTTGAGAAGCACACAAGGTCGGGATATGTCGGGCGTGGCATGCCATCATCGCTATTAGAATGAACACATGGTCGGACGATGTAGGGCGTGGCATGCCATCATCGTAGTTCGACACCATAGGCAGGGTCGGATTACGTCCTATATGGCATGCCATCATTTCCCTTGGACAGCACACACGGTCGAACGACGTCGACCATGATCAAACGACATCGGGTGTGGCATGATATTATCGCCCTTGGACAACACACACGATCGGACCATGTAGGGCGTGGCATGCCAGCACGGCCTTTGAGAGACACATACGGTCGCATGACGTTTGGTGTGGCATGCCATTATCGCCCTTGTGACACACACAAAAACGATGTCGGGTGTGACATGCCATCATTGACCTTGAGCAGCACACACGGTCGGATGATGTTGGGCATAGCATGCCATCAACTCCCAATGGCAGCACAAACGGTTAGACAATGTTATGGGTGGTATGCAATCATTTCCCTTGGACATCACATACGGTCCGACGATGTCGGGCGTGGCATGCCATCATTGCCCTTGGACAACACACATGATCGGACTACGTTGAGCATGGCATCCCATCATGGCCCTTTGGCAGCACACACAGTCGGACATTTGGCATGGCAGTGCCATCATCGCCCTTGGAATGCACACATGGTCGGACGACATCAGGCAAGGTGTGTCATCATTGCCCTTGAAAAGCATACAGTATCGGACGACATCGGGCGTGGCTTGTTATCATCGCCCTTAGACAGCACACACGATCGGACGACGTAGGGCGTGGAATGCCGTCATGGACCTTGGGTAACACAAGCGGTTGGATGACGTCAGACGTGGCATGCCTTCATCGCCATTAGGCAGCACACGCGGTCGGACGACGTCTGGCGTGACATGACATCTTCTCCCTTGGATAACACATACGGTGGGACGACGTCGGGCGTGTCATGCCATCATCACCCTTGGACAGCATACACGGTCAGACTACGTCGGGCCTGGTATGCCATCATAGCCCTTGGCCAACACATACGATCGGATGACGTCGGGCTTGGCAGGCCATCATCGACCTTGGACAGCAAACATGAGCATGTTATTATCGCCCTATGTTAGAATACACGATCGGATGACGTCAAGAGTGACAAGCTCGCTCGAATCTTGGGCAATATTCACGGTCGAACGATGTCGAGCATGGCATGCCATCATCGTGCTTGGGAAGCAAAGGAGGTCGGATGACGTCAGGCATGACATTCCATCATCGCCCTTAGTTAGAACACACGGTCGGATGACATCGGGAATGGCATGGAATCATATTCCTTGGACAACATACACCGGGTCGTACAACGTCAGGCGTGAAATGTAATCATCGCCCGTGGATAGCCTACACGGTTAGATGACGTTAGGCATAACATGTTATCATTGCCCTTGTGCAGAACACAAAGTCGAACGACCTCGATTGTAGATGACATCATTGCCCTTATGCAGCACACATGGTAGGACTACGTCGGGCGTATCACACCATCATCAATCATGGTTTTCGCATTCATACTAATCTAATATCTCTTCTCGATTTTCCCATTGCATTGTACTACTCTTTCCTTTTAAACTTTATACGGCACAAAGCATATTATATTTCTAGTTTTACGTTTATATTATTGTATATTAATAAAAATATAATAATATTTTTTATATTTTTTTTATTACTAAATTAAGGAGACAGAATACACGATCGGACAAACTCGGGTGTGGCATGACCCCATGGTCCCTCGGCAACACACACGGTCGTACAACGTCGAGCTTCACATGCAATCGCTGCCCCTGTGCAGCATACACTGTTTGACAATTTCGTGCATGGAATGCCATCATCGCCCTTGGGAAGCACACACGGTCAGACGACGACGTGTGTGGCATGTTGTCATCCCCTTGGACAACACACACGATCCGACCACGTAGGCCGTGGCATGCCCTCATGGCCCTAGGGTAGCACATACGGTCGGATGACATTAGACATGGCATGCCATTATTTCCTTTGTGTAACACACATTGACGAAGCGGGACATGACATTCAATCATCGCCCTTGGGCAGCACATACGGTCGGACGACTTCGTAAGTGGCATACCATCATCGCCCTTGGATAGCATACATGGTCGGACGACGTCGGGCGTGGCATGCAATTTTGACCTTAGACAAAATATACGGTCGGACTACGTCAGACGCGGAATTCCATCGTAACCCTTGGACAGCACACACGGTCGGACGAAGTCTGGCATGGCATGCCATCATCGCACTTGGATAACATACACGGTCAAAAGAACTCGGGTGTGGCATATTATCATCCCTCTTAGATAGAACATACTTTCGGACTACGTCGCGTGTGGCATGCCTTCATGGTCCTTGGGTTGCACACTCTCGGACGGTGTCGGGCAAGGCATGCCATCTTCTCCCTTGGACAACATACACGATTGGACAACGTCGGGTGTGACATTCCATCATTGCCCTTGGAAAGCACACTCTGACGGATGATATTGTGCATGGCATGCCATTATTGCCCTTGGAAAATATACAAGTCGAACGACGTCGGAAGTGGCATTCCATCATCGTACTTGGATAGCATGCACGGTCGGATGATGACGGGAGTTGCATCCCCATATGGTCCTTGGGCAACACACCAGTCGAACGACGTCGGCCATGACATGCATCGCCTTTGGATAGCACACACGGTCAAACGATGTTGACGTGGCATGGCATTATCGCCTTTGGACTACAAACAAGGGAAAACGACGTTGGGCATGGCATGCCATCATCTCCCTTGGACAGCATAGACAGTCGGATGACGCGGGCGTGCCATGCCATCATCGCCCTTGGGCAGCACACACGGTCGAACGAAGTCGGGCGTTAAATGCTATCATTGCCCTTGGGCAGCACATACAGTCGGACTACGTCGGGCGTTGCATGCCATCATTTCCCTTGGACAGCACAAATGGTCGTACAACGTCGGGCGTGGCATGTTATCATCTCCTTTTGTAAGCACACACGGATGAACGACCTCTAGCGTGTCATGCTGGCATGGCCGTTGGACTGCACAATAAGTTGGACGGAATCGAGAGTGGCATGCCAACGTGGATTTTGGGCACGACACAAAGTCGGATGACATCGGGTTTTACATACCATCATCGCGGTTGGGAAGCACCCACTGTCGGATGACTTCGGGCTTTGCATGCCATTTTATCCTTTGGACAGCACACAAGGACGGACTACGTCGGGCGTGGCATGCCATTATCACCGTTAGAGATTACACACAATTGGAATAAGTCACGCGTGGCATGCCATTATAGCCCTTGGGTAGCACAAACGGTCGGACGACATCGGGCATGGCATGGAATCATATCCCTTGGAAAACATACACCGGGTCGTACAACGTCAGGCGTGGAATGTCATCATCGCCCGTGGACAGCATACACGGTTAGACGACGTTGGGCATAACATGTTATCATTGCCCTTGTGCAGAACACAAAGTCGAACGACCTTGATTGTAGATGACATCATTGCCCTTGAGCAGCACACATGGTAGGACTACATCGGGCGTATCACGCCATCATCAATCATGGTTGTCGCATTCATACTAATCTAATATATCTTCTCGATTTTCCCATTGCATTGTACTAGTCTTTCATTTTTAACTTTATACGGCACGAAGCATATTATATTTCTAGTTTTACGTTTATATTATTGTATATTAATAAAAATATAATAATATTTTTTTAAAAAAAATTTAACTAAATTAAGGAGACAGAATACACGATCGTACAAAGTCGGGTGTGGCATGCCCGCATGGTCCCTCGGCAACACACACGGTCGTACAACGTCGAGCTTCACATGCAATCACTGCCCCTAGGAAGCATACACTGTTTGACGATTTCGCGCATGGAATGCCATCATCGCCCTTGGGAAGCACACACGTTCAGACGACGTCGTGTGTGGCATGTTGTCATCCCTTTAAACAACACACACGATTCGACCACGTTGGCCATGGCATGCCCACATGGCCCTTGGGTAGCACATACGGTCGGATGACATTAGACATGGCATGCCATTATTTCCTTTGTGCAACACACATTGACGAAGCGGGACATGACATTCAATCATCGCCCTTGGGCAGCACACACGGTCGGACGACATCAGAAGTGGCATACCATCATCGCCCTTGGATAGCATACATGGTCGGACGACGTCGGGCGTGGCATGCAATTTTGACCTTAGACAAAATATATGGTCGTACTGCTACGGACGCGGAATTCCATCGTAACCCTTGGACAACACACACGGTCGGACGAAGTCGGGCATGGCATGCCATCATCGCACTTGGAAAACATACTCGGTCAAAAGAACTCGGGCGTTGCATATTATCATCCCTCTAAGATAGAACTTACTTTCGGACTACGTCGCGTGTGGCATGCCTTCATGGTCCTTGGGTTGCACACTCTCGGACGGTGTCGGGCAAGGCATGCCATCTTCTCCCTTGGACAACATACACGATTGTTCAAAGTCGGGTGTGAAATTCCATCATTGCCCTTGGAAGCAGACTCTGACGGATGATATTGTGCATTGCATGCCATTATTACCCTTGGAATATATACAAGTCGAACAACGTCGGAAGTGGCATTCCATCATCGTACTTGGATAGCATGCACGGTCGGATGACATTGGGAGTGGCATATCATCATCGCCCTTGGACAACAAACAAGGTTAGACGATGTCGCTTGTGGCATGTTATCATTGCCCTTGGACAGAACACACAGTCAGACGACGTGGGGCGTGGCATGCAATCATATACCTTGGACTGCACATACGGTCTAAAGACGTTGAGCGTGTCATGATATCATCGTCTTTGGACTTAACACACAGTCGGACGACGTCAGGCATGGCATACGCGCATGTCCCTTGGGCATCAAACACGGTCGGACGACGTCTGGCAAGGCATGCCATCATCATTCTTGGAAAACATTCAAGGAAAGACGACGTCGCGCGTGGCATGTTATCATTGCCCTTGCTTAGAACACACGGCTAGAAGACGTCTAGAATGACATGCTATCTTCACCAATTTTATGAAAAAAGTCTATTACCCCATTAAATTTTGAATTTCCCCTAATTTTGAAGATAATTGTAATTCTTTATTGCTACGAATCTGATAAAAGAAAATAGATTTTTGAGTTCGGAATACCTTGTTAAAACATTTGAGAATGTGAATTTAAGGTTATATAATCAATTTTATGATAAATTTTTTTTTATCCCATTCAATTATAAATTTCCCCTAGTTTTGCTCACACGGTTGGACGACGTCGAGCGTAGCATGACATCTTTAACTTTTGACAGCACACACGATCGGACTACGTCGGGCGTGGCATGCCATCATCACCCTTGGATAGAAAAACACGATCAGACAATATCGGGTGTGGCATGCCATCATCGCCCTTGGATAGCAAAACACGATCAGACAACATCGCGCGTGGCATGCCATCATCTCCATTAGAATGAACACATGGTCGGATGATGTAGGGCGTGGCATGCAATCATCGCAGTTCGACAGCATAAGACAAGGTCGGATGACATCCTACATGGCATGCCATCATTTCCCTTGGACAGCACACACAATCGGATGACGTCGACCGTGGCATGCCTTCATCGCCCTTGGAATGTATACATGATCAAACGACATCGGGTGTGGCATGTTATCATTGCCCTTAGACAAAACACACGATCGGACCACGTAGGGCGTGGCAAGACAGCACGACCTTTGGGAGACACATACGGTCGCATGACGTTTGGCGTGGCATGCTATTATCGCCCTTGTAACACACACAAAAACGATGTGGGGTGTGGCATGCCATCATTGACCTTGAGCAGCACACACGGTCGGATGATGTTAGGCGTAGCATCCCATCAGCGCCCTAGGGCAGCACAAACGGTCTGACAATGTTAGGCGTGGTATGCAATGATTTCCCTTGGACATCACATACGTTCCGACGACGTCGGGCGTGGCATGCATCATTGCCTTTGGGCAAAACACATGGTAAGACTACGTCGGGTGTTGCATGCAATCATATTCCTTGGACATCACATACAATTGAAAAACGTTGAGTGTTTCATGCCATCACCGACCATGGACAACATACAAGGTAAGACGACGTCGCGTGTGGCATGTTATGATTGACCATGGACAGTACACACAGTCAAACGACGTCTAGCGTTACATGCCATCACCGATTTTATAAAAAAATGTCTATTAACCCATTAAATTTTGAATTTCCCCTAATTTTGAAGATAATTGTAATTCTTTATTGCTATGAATCTGATAAAAGAAAATAGATTTTTGAGTTCGGAATACCTTGGTAACACATTTAAGAATGTGAATTTTAATGTTAGATAATCAATTTTATGATAAAAGGCTTTTTATCCCGTTGAATTATAAATTTCCGCTAGTTTTGCACACACGGTTGGACGACGTCACGCGTAGCATGCTATCATTGCCTTTTGACAGCACACATGATCAGACAACGTCGGGCGTGGCGTGCCATCGTAGCCCTTGGCCAAGACACACGGTCAAACGACGTTGAACGTGGCATGGCATCATCGCCTTGGATAGCACACATGGTGTTGGACGACGTCGGGCTTGGCATAACATCATCGCCTTTAGACAGCACACATGGACGGACAACGTCGGGCTTTGCATGTAATCATCACCCTTGGACGGCACATATGGTCGGACTACGTCGGGCGCGGCATGCCATCATTGGCCTTGGGCAGAACACACGGTCGGTCGACGTCGGCGTGGAATGTTATCATCGCCTTTGGACTGCACATACTCTCGGACTATGTTGGGCGCGACAATGGTCTCATCGCCCTTGGGCAGCACACACGGTCGGATGATGTCGGGCGTTAAATGCCATCATTGACCTTGGAAAGAACACACGGTTGTACTACATCGGGCGTGGCATGCCATCTCGTTCTTGGACAACACACATGGTCGGACGACGTCGGGAGTTGCATGCCATCATTGCCTTTGGACAACACACACTGACGAACGACATAGGATGTGGAATGCTATCATCGATGTTCGACAAAAAAAATGGTCGGACTACATTAGGAATGCATGCCATCATCTCCCTTGGATAATATACCCAACCGGATGACATCGAGTGTGGCATGTTATCATCGCTTTTGGACAGAACATACGATCGAACGACGTCGGGCGTGGCATGCCATCATCTCCCTTCGGAAGCACACACGGTCGAATGACGTCGGGCATGACATGCTATCATTTCACTTTGAAAGAAAACACAATCGGACGACATCGAGCGTGGTATGCAATCATCTCCCTTGGACAACACATACGGTCGAATGACGTTGCGCGTGGCATGCCATCATCGCTTTTGGACTGCACACACAGTTAGACAGCGTCAGTCTTTGCATGCCCGCATGTCCCTTAGGCAGCATACACGGTCGAACAACGTCGGGCGTGGGATGCCATCATCGCCCTTGAACAGCATACACTAACAGACGACGTCGGGCATGGCATGTTATCATCGCCCTTTGATTAAACACACGGTCTGAAAACGTCGTGTGTGGCATGCCGCCATCGGTGATTTTAAGAAAAATGTCTTTTAACCCATTAAATTTCAAATTTTCCATAATTTTGTAGAAAAATTATAATTCTTTATTGCTACGAATCTGATAAAAGAAAACAAATTTTTGAATTTGGAATATCTTGGTAATACATTTTAGAATGTTAATTTTAATGTTGGATAATCAATTTTGTGATAAAAAGCTTTTTTTCCCGTTCAATTTTACATTTACCCTAGTTTTGCACTCTCGGTTGGATGACGTCGAGCATGGCATGCCATCATTGCCCTTAGACGACGTGCAGCATGGCATGTCCGCATGAAACATAGGCAACACACACAGTCGGATGACATTAGGCATCGCATGACATCATCGCCATTGGGCTACACAAGCGGTTGGATAACATCGGTCCTACAATTCCATCATCGCCCTTGGAAAACATATACGGTCGAACTACGTCGAGCGTGGCATGACATCATGAACATTGGCCAACATACACAGTCGGAAAACGTCAAGCATGGCATGCCATTATCGCCCTTGAAAAACATGCATACGGTAAAACGACTTCGGGTGTGGCTTGACATTATCGCCCTTGGATAGCATACACGGTCAGAAGAACTTAGGCATGGAATGTTATCTTCGACCTAGGACTGCACAGACGGTAAGACAATGTTGGGCGTGGAAATGCTATCATCTCCCTTTGGCAGCACACACGGTCGGATGGCGTCGGGCATTAAATGCCATTATTTTGTGCACTTTTGGACAGCATCCCACTCGCGGAATGATTTCGACGTTACAATGTCAAAATCTTTGGACGCACACACGGACCCGGAAACGGGTGGGCATGCCTCATAGACCTTGTGCCAGCACACACCAGCCTTACGTTATCCGTGGCAGTCACATGGCCTTTGGGCATAAAATAAGAATGTTGTAAACGTCGGATTGGCCATGTCCAGCGGTCCCTTTTGGACAACCACATGGATAAACGACTTCGACCATGACTGCCATTATCTCCCTTGGACTACTCATACTGTTGGAACGACATGAAGCGTGGATGCTACCTGGTCCTTTAGAAGCACACATGGTCGGACGATGTCGGGCGTTCAATTCCATCTTCGCTTTGGGCACCACACATAGTCGGACGACGTCAGGAAGGCATGTCCACTAGACCTTGATAGCGCACATGTGTACAACATTGATCGTGTCCCATGAACCATCCATCAACTTATACCATGAACCCGAGCGGAACTATGGCGGGGCTTGGTCATGCCTCATCACCCTTGAGCAACTCACAAGGTCAGGATATTTTTGCGCCGTAAAAGGCAATGCCAATCATCCCCATTGGAATGACACAGGTCGGACGATGTAATGCGTGGGCATGCCATCATCGCCGTTCGTACAAATAGACAAAGGTCATATGACTTTTTAAATTACGTTGTATACCATCATTTCCCTGGACAGCACACACGGTCGGATGACGTTTGACCGTGGCTGGCCATCATACCCTTGGAAAGTATACATGAATCAACACATCGGGTTGTGACTTGTTATCATCGCCCTTGCAACAAACACACACCACGATCCCGACACGTAGGGCGTGGAATGCCGCCATGCCTATTGAGCACATAACGTAGCAGCTTTTGGCGTGGCATGCCAATTATCTCCATTGTGACACACATATTGACGAACTGAATCCCGGGTGTGACAGCCATCATTGCTTGAAATCACCATCGATCGATGACATTGGTGTGGCAGCCATCAACACCCTAGGCAGCCAAACGGCCTGACCATCTCCGGCGTGGCATGCAATCATTTCCCTTGGACACATCACATATGTCGGCAACCTATTGGGCGTGGCATGCCAATCATTTCCTTTGGGAAAAACACATGGTCCAGACTAAACGTCGGGTGTGGCATGCAATCATACCCTTGCATAGCGCATAACAGTTTGAAAAACGTAGAGCATTTCATTCTATCGCGCCTTTGGACTTCACACACGGTCGACGACGTCAGGCATGGAAAGCCCGCATGTCCTCTTTGGCAGCAGCATGGTCTGACGACGTCGGGCAAGGCATGCCTTATCGCCCTGTACTATCCAAGCGTAATGGCATCCACATATAATGTTTAGTAGTCAGTGTGTGTTCGCCAAGTCGATGATGGCATCCATTCCCCACGTCATCTGACCGTTGGTGCTGTCCAAGGGTGACATGGCATTACACATACAAACCAACGTAGTATTCCCTTGCGTGCTGCCCAGGGAAAGATGGAATCACAATGCCCACATCGTCTTTGGAGAAAACGTGTGGTTGCACTGGGTCAATATGGTATGATGCCACGCCGCCGACACTTCCGGCTTTCTTCTATTTAGACAAAAGGCGATGACGGCATGCCATGTCGACATCGTTCGACTGTGGTGTGCTGTCCAAATGCCGATGATTACATTCCATGTCCCCGACAATCATCCACCATGTTATGGTGTCCATGAGAAATAGCTGCCCCACCCAGGTTATCCCCGTGTATGCTGTCCAAGGGCTGATGATGGCATGTCACGCCCTACATCGTTCAACCTGGTGTTATGCTTTGTCCAAGAGCGATGAGGGCATTACACAGGCCCGACGTATTCTGACTATTTGTATTGGCCAAAGGTCATGATTGCAAGGCACCCTACGTACCCGATCCCCTTTTGTATATTGTCCAGGGTGAGGATGTCATGATGCCACGTCTCACTTCGTCCCATCGTGTGTGTTTTTCCAGAGTGATGTGGCATTGCGACTCTCGACGTCGTCCTACCGCTATCAAACTCAAGGGAATGTAAATTTAACAGGAAACAGTTTTTACATAAAATTTGTTACATTAAAATTGACATTCTCTTATTGTTTAGCTTGGATGCTTTCGAACTGAAAATTATTTTTCTTTTTTATAATTCGTAGTAATAAAGAAATAACAATTTTTCTTCGAAATTTGGGTGAAATTCCCAAAATTGAAGGGTTAAAAAAAACACTTTTTTTGTTTGGAAATCACGCATCCAAACTTCCTTTGGGCGGTTTGTTCGTGTAGAATATAAAAAAAATAAACCTAATTAGAGAAAAAATTCGCCTCAATCGACATCCCAGTCAAATTTATGGCCTTTTAGGAAATCTTGAATTTTTACAACTACTATTTGTTTTAGTTGTCAATCAGTGTTTGGTGAAACTTCAAAGATTGGAAACTTTGGGCTGGTAATATTCCCCCCAGTCCGGTGGACGCCCTTTTTTATTTCTTCATATTTTTTGGAGATCTCGGGTCAACTACCCACACTTTTTTCAAAAAAGTAATTTTAAATATTTTATTTATATAGAATAACTATAAATAAAAATAGACAGGCAATATGGTTCGTGGCGTATTAATTTAACAACTAAGACTAGTACAATGCATTAAAATCGGCGAGATATAATTAATTAGTATGAATGGCGACCACTATTATAATTCTGGGCATTGCACGCCCATCATAGTCCGACCGTGTTTGTTGCCCAATGTAAATGAGGGAATCTAACATCTACCCCCACGTCGCCAACTGTATGTGTCCCAGAGGATGATGCATGCCACGCCCGACGTCCGTCCGACTATAGTGTTGTTTGCCCAAAGCCATAATGGCCATGGCCCACGCGCCCCTACGTGGTCAGATCGTGTATGTTGTCCAAGGGTAATTATAACATGCCACACCCAACACCTTCTGATCGTGTATTCTTTCCATGGGCGAGGATGGTATGCCACACCCGACGTCGTTTGACCGTATGTGCTGCCCAAGGACGATGATGGCATGCCACGCCTGAAGAAGTCCGATCTTGTGTGTTGTCCAAGGGTGATGAGGGCATGCCACACTCGACGTCATCCGACCATGTGTGCTGTCCAAGGGCAAGATGGCATGCAATGCCCGACGTTATCCGACCGTGTATCGCTTCCCCCCCCAAGTTGCGAAAATGACATTAAACGCCAGACTCGTCCCATGCTGTCTTGCATCCAAATGGCGAGTGATGGAATGCCCCGCCACGATGTCGCTCTCTTTTATTCTGTCCAGAGGGAGTGATTGGCACGCCACACACACCCAACGTAGTCCCACTATGTTTGTTCTGGACAGAGTTCCGAATGGCAATGATGGCATGTGGGTTGTCCTGTACGTTGGGCTGTGGTCGGTCGTGTGGAGTTGTCGATGTCAACGTCGACGTGTTCGGCGGCCATGGCACGACCGACGATCGTCCACTATGGTGTAGTCCATGGGCGGGAAGGCAAGCCATGCTCCAGTCTTACGACAACGTGTGTACTGTCCAAAGGCGATAACGGCATGTACAATTCCCCGACTTCCGTCCCTTGCATTTTGTTTATCCCAAGGGCGAAGATGATGTCCCACAATCGGACGTCGTTCGCCCTCCGATAACCCGCGTATGCTGCCCAAATGGCGATGGCATATTCACCCTGGGCACGATCACACACGGTCGAAACCACGTCGTTTGAGGCTGCCATCATCGCCTTGGCGCATACCCGTCGGACGATGTCAGCGTGGAATGCCCTTCCATCGTCCCTTGGAGAAGCATAAAAAATTTAAGAAACGTCAGGCGTGGCATGTTTTATCCATTGCCCCTGTACGTAGCCTCGGCCGTACGACATTGGCTTTAGTTCCATCATTACCCTTAGATAAACACTAACGGTCCGTACTAAGTCGTGCTTGGGATTGCCATAACATCATGGTTGTCCCATTCATAACTAGTCTAAAATTTTCTTCAATTTTCCTATTTGCCTGTTGCCTTGTTCTAGTTCTTCCCATTTTTAACTTATATTGCACGCAAACATATTAACTTTTCTTGTTTTACATTTATATTATTGTTACAATAAAACATAAAAATCTTTTAAAAAAGAACTTAAACCCAAATTAAGGAGAAACTGAACAACAGCCAATCTTACTACCTCGGGCCACGTTGAATGCCCATATGGTCCTTGGTATCACACACGGTTTGGACAATGCAGAGCATCGCTATGCAATCATCGCCCTTGTGCAGCACACAGCCTGTCGGACGATTATCACTCGTGGCAATCCAAAAATGGCGTCTTCTGCAGCACAGCAACTCAAGCATTGGCGTATGGGACGTCACAAAGCACCAACCAAAACGAAAAAGCGTTGGAGGCGTTTGTATGCCATCGGCACCCTTGGAGGAATATACACAACCAGCGACGTCGGGCATTGCATGATGCGATCATCCTCTCTTGGACATACCACGTCAAAAATAAACCCGAGCGATAGCATTCGGGTTGTTGCATGACATCATGTCCCGCTGAGAAGAAAATATTTATCGGATAAACGTCGGGGGTGGCACGCCATCATCTCCCTTGGACAACATACACTCTGGCGCCGATACGTCGGCGTGGCAAACAATCATGTCCCATTTGCACACATCGATCGAAAAATGTCGGGGGTAGCATCTTTCATCGCCCTTATCCAACATCCTATCGGATTATGACCGGCGTGGACTGCCATCATTGCCTTGGATTGAACCAAACGGTTCCGACAAATTCGGGAGTGGCCATGCCCACATCTCCATTCGAACACATAACAAAGTCGGCGACGTTGGGCGTGGCGTGCCAAATCATTTCCCTTGGGCTACAAGCCACAAGTCGATGCCGCGACCGTGGCAATGCAAGAATCATCCGCAACTTGTAAATCATCCAACACGATCGGACAATACGTGGTTGTGAAATGTTATCAATCTCCCTTGGCCACATACATAGGGTTCGGAATGACGTCGGGCGGGCATGCCCTCATCGCCCTTGGCAACATAGATGGTTCTGATGACGTCGCGCGTGCCATGCCATCATATCCCTTCGGCAGCACACACGTTCCCCGAACAAAGTTTAAGAATTACATGCTATCATTTCCCTTGTGACTCACAACGGTCGAACTAACTTTGGGTCCGTGGCATTTTTTCATCGCCTTTGGGTCAGCACAAAACGGATAAAACGACTACACGAGCGTGACATGCCCAACTTCTCCCCAAGGGTAGCACACACATTCGCACGAGTGGCGTTACCTGCCATCATCGCACATGGGTAACCACCCAGGTCAGATGACTTCGGGCTTGGCCATCTCATAGCCTTTAGACAACAACATGGACTGACAACGCGGTGATTGCCAGTAATCATCACCCTTTGGATGGCAACAATATGGTCCATACTACGTCGGCCCAAGCAGCCACATTGACCTTTGACAGAGACACACGTCGGGAAGACTTCAGCGTAGCATGTTATCATCGCCTTTGGAACTGTCCATACTCCTCGGACGATGTTAGGACGCGACAATGGTCTCATCGCCCTTAGGGCCCACACACGGTCGGACGATTATCGGTGGCGTTAAAAAGCCATCATGAAACCCTTGGAAGAACACATGGTTTGTCTACATTGGGGCAGGCTTATCCAATCGTTCTTTGACAACACCCCATGGTCGGGGAGAGGACTGTCAGGGGACGACGTCGGGCGTTTTCATGCCATCTTCATTGCCCTTTGGACAACACCCACTGATAACGACTAGTACGTGGAATGCCATCATCATCGGTGAAAACAAAAATGGTAAGAACGGCGTAAGGTGGCAATGCCATCATGCCCGTAGACCTATATACACGACCGGATGACGTCGGTCGTGGCATGTTATACATCGCCTTTGGAATATGATCATAATACGATCGAACGACCGCTTCGAGCGTGGCATGCCATCATCACCCTTGGGAAGCACACATGGTCGAATGACGTTGGGCGTGACATTCTATCATCGCACTTGGGAACCAAACACAATCGGACGACATCGGGCTTGGCATGCAATCATCTCCCTTGGACAACACATACGGTCGAATGACATTTGGCGTGGCATTCCATCTTTGCTTTTGGACTGCATACACAGTTAGAAAGAGTCGGTCTTGGCATGCCCACATGTCCCTTAGGCAGCATACACGGTCGAACAACGTCGGGCATGGGATGTCATCATCGCCCTTGAACAGCTTACACGGATAGACGATGCCAGGTATGACATGTTATCATTGCCCTTTGATTAAACAAACGGTCAGACAACGTCGTGTGTGGCATGCCGTCATCGGTGATTTTAAGAAAAATGTATATTAACCCATTAAATTTTGAATTTCCCCCAATTTTGAAGAAAATTATATTTCTTTATTGCTACGAATTTGATAAAAGAAAACAGATTTTGGAATTTGGAATATCTTGCTAAAACATTTGAGAATGTTAATTTCAATGTTAGATTATAAATTTTCTGATAAAAAGATTTTTTTCCCGTTCAATTTTACATTTCCCCTAGTTTTGCACAACCGGTTGGATGACATCGAGCGTGGCATGCCATCATTGCCATTGGACAGCACACACAATCGGACTACGTTGAGTATTGTATCCTATCATGGCCCTTTGGCAGAAGACACAGTCGGACATTTGGCATGGAAGTGCCATCATTTCCCTTGGAATGCACACATGGTACCGATCAGGCAAAGTGTTTCATCATTGCTTTTGAAAAGCATACACGATCGGACGACATCGGTCGTGGCTTATTATCAATGCCCTTAGACAACACACACGATAATAAGACGTAGGGCGTGGAATGCCCTCATGGACCTTGGGTAACACAAATGATTGGATGACATCAGACGTGGCATGCCTTCATCGCCATTGGGCAGCACACGCGGTCGGACGACGTCGGGCGTGACATGACATCTTCGCCGTTGGATAACACATATGGTGGGACGACGTCGGGCGTGTCATGCCATCATTACCCTTGGACAACATACACGGTTAGACTACGTCGGGCCTGGTATGCCATCATAGCCCTTGTCCAATACATACGATCAGACGAAATCAGGCTTGGCAGTCCATCATCGACGTTGGATAAACAACATGAGCAAGTTATCATCGCCCTATGTAAGAACACACGATCGGATGACTGCAAGAGTGACATGCTAGCTCGAATCTTGGGCAATATTCACGGCCGAACGATGTCGAGAATGGCATGCCATCATCGCGCTTGGGCCGCACAGGCGGTCGGACGACGTTAGGCGTGACATTCGATCATCGCGCTTAGTTAGCACACACGGTCGGACGACATCGGGCATGGAATGGCATCATATCCGTTGGGCAACATACACAAGGTGGTACAACGTCAGGCATATAATGTCATTATCGCCTGTGGACAGCATACAAGGTTAGACGACGTTGGGCATAACATGTTATCATTGCCCTTGTGAAGAACACAAAGTCGGACGACCTTGAGCGTTACATGACATCATTGCCCTTGAGAAGAAAAAAATGTAGGACTATGTCGGGCGTATCACACCATCATCAATCATGGTTGTCGCATTCATACTAATCTAATATATCTTCTCAATTTTCCCATTGCATTGTACTAGTCTTTCATTTTAACTTAATACGGCACGAAGCATATTATATTTCTAGTTTTACGTTTATATTATTGTATATAAATAAAAATATAATAAAAATTTTTTAAAAAAATTAACTAAATTATGGAGACAGAATACAGGATCGGACAAAGTCGGGCGTGGCATGCCTTCATGGTTCTTGGGAAACACACACGGTCCTACAACGTCGAGCATCGCATGCAATTATTGCCCTTGGGCAGCATACATTGTTTGATGATGTCGCGCATGGAATGCCATCATCGCCATTGGGAAGCACACACGGTCAGATGATGTCGTGTGTGGAATGTTCTCATCCCCCTTGGCCACCACCACTATCCTACCACGTAGGCCTTGGCAGGCATGCCCAATGGCCCTTGGGTAGGCACAGACGGTCGATGACAATAGCATGGCATATCATTTTATTCCTTTGTGTGACACACCTTGGCGAAGTGGGGTATGACATTCCATCATCGCCCTGGGCAAGCACGACACTTCGAACGACGGCGGGCATGGCATAATACCATCTCGCCCTTGGATAGCAATACATGGTCAGCCGATTTCGGGCGTGGGCATGCAATTTTGACCTTAGACAAACTAACGGTCGAACGATTCGAGTGTTTAATTTTCCATCCTATCCCTTGGACAGCACACCGGTCGAACGACGTCGGCGTGGCATGCCATCATCGCACTTGGACAACAAACACGGTCAAATGACTCCGGGCTGGCATATTTATTATCCCTCTGGATATAACATACTTTCAGTGGGTCTTTCGGACTATCTTCCGAATGTGGCATGCCCTGCAAGTCAATCCATTAAGGGTTGGCACACTATCGCAGTGTCGCGGCAAGGCATGCCATCCTCTCCCCTGGACACCTACACGATCTTTCACTGTCACGGGTGTACACATTCCATCATTGTTCCTGATGGAAAGCCACTGTAATGACAATATTGTGCATGGCCATACAATCATTGCCCTTGGACATAGTACAGTCTACGGCGTAACGACGTCGTTCATAAACGTTGCATGCCAATCACGGCATCGTACTTGTATATCAAGGGCACGCTCGGATGATGGAAAGGCGTTGCATGGCCCATATGTCCCTTGGGCAACACACTAGTCGAACGCCGTCGACCATGGGGCAATGCATCACCTTTTGATAGAAACACAGTCAAACGATGTTTGTGTGGCATTGCCATCTACCACCCGCACGGCCTTTGGACTACACAAGGCAAAACGCGCATTGGTATCGCTCGGGCATGCCCCATTCGTCGCACTCTTGGTGCCGCCAACACTGCAGACAATGTCGGGCTTTAATACGATCCTTTCACCGGGGAAGCTCAGTGATGGACTCCCACCTCGTGCATGGCATTTGGCATCTCGATGCACCTATACAAGGCACGACAAACGATCTTACAACGTTAGGCTGGCCTCCATCATCACCTTGGACAACCACTGTCGACAACGTTTAGCATGGCATGCTAGCAAATTGTCCTTGGGAACCTACACAGGTCAAACAAAGTACGGCAGGACATGTCATCATCTCTCTTCTTTGGGCAATACCCGATCGGCAACCATTGTCAGCGTGCCATGCTCTCATTTCCCTTGAAAATAATACACATAGAAGCACCTTCGGGCGGAAATGCTAATCATCGCCCTTGGTAACAGCACCTCAAAGAGATACACCCGACATACGGTGTGGCATGACCGCATGTCCATTGAAAGCATACACCATCAGATGACGTCAACCTGGGCATGTGCATTATCGCCCTGTGCAACCCACACGGTCATATAACCACAATTGGGCCTTACAGGCAGTTTATCGCCACTTGGGCTTGCACATATCGGCAGAAGCGGCTACGTTCGGGCGTGGCATGCACAGTCAATCGCCCTTGGATCGCATACACGGTTGGATGACTCGGAGTGGCATGCATCTTATATCCTTAGACAGCTATCACTGTCTGACAATGTCGATAATGCAGCCTCATCGCCGTTACAATGAACACTGTAATAAGATTATTCGTGCGGGCCTGCCATCTATCCGCCCTTGGACGAAAACATATAATAGCACGAAGTCGGGCAATGGCTGATTCATCTCCTGGACAGCATAGACGTCGGATGACCTCGGCATGCATGACATCATCGCCCTGGGGGCTGTCCACTTCTCACTAAGTCATAGCGTTAAATGCTATCAATTTGCCTGGGTCATCACTTACTGTCGGACTAAGGTCCTGGTCATTGCATGCCATCATTTTCCCTTTGACTGCACAAATGGTCGACGACCGTCGGGCGTGACATCTTTATCATTCATCTCTCCCCTTTGTAAGCAACGACACTCGCCTGGGTCCCTAAACGCGCCTGGGCGAGCGGATGGGGCGCCAGCCCATCTAGCCTGCGCCACGCCACCAGCGGACATTTGCCGCGTGTCTCTCCAGGCGGGAGGCGGCAGCGGGACTTAAGAGCGATGGAGCCGCCGTCACTCGGCTCACTTACGCCTTGCCCTCCTGAAGCCCGACCGCCGTCAAAGTCGGAGTCACTTCCTCGCTCGATGCACTGAGAGGGTACGACCGCAGCGCACGGCGTTCCCCGAAGCGAGGTGCGATTCGACAAAGCCTCTCGGGGAGGCATGCCTCTCCACCTCCCCCTACTTCGTAGGTCCCGTATTGTCGTTCTCTCTTCCCCATAACCGTTGTCTCTCCTGGTCGTCCTGCGAGCGAGGCGGGACGGCGCGCGTCCGCACGCTAGCTACTTGCGCCTCGCCACTCCTAGCCACACTCCTACACATGCTCCCCGCGGTCTCCTTAGTTCGTGCCGTATTTGTCGACGCTTCTCTTTTGCATGACGGGTGCCACTCTGTTGGACCTTTCTCTCCCCCATCGGGATTCCGACCCTTTTCCGCCTTCTGCTCTGGCTATGTTCAGGTCGGAGCTGGCACTCCGCCTTGACCTCGCCACAGGTCCCGTCCCCCCCGACAACGCTATCGCAGGCCCCTGACCACGTCTCCGCGATGTGCCCGCTTGTTTTCGCCAGAGTCCTACGCGATGTATCACTACCGTCCATTGCGTTGTCCGCTCTGGCTATAGCGTCACTCACGGTCTCGCTTCGGACGTCCTCATTATCCGCCGCGGCACTTGCATTATGCCGCTCTCCGCCCTTTGCATGTCATTTGTGCGCCCGTCCTAGACCAGACGCTTCCGCCCGAATCCGCAGGATGGACTCCAAGCACGTTCGTGTCTCGCGGCGCAGTCGCGCAGCCTGGGGCGCGGGTCTCAGGACTCGTGCCCCACGGGGTTCTATCGAGGTGCCCTCCTCCGCGGCGGACGCTCGTCGCCTGCGGGCTGGGTTTGTGTTCGACAGCTTCCACCGTTCGCGCCCCACCGCCCGTCTCGTCTTTCCGCCTTGTTCACAGCTCGGTCGGGGAGGATCTGTGCAGGGCCCCGCGTGTCCGTCTGTGCGTCGGCTCGCGTAGCTCTGCCGTCCTCCTGCCCGCCCGCTCCTCCAGTCTGCCCCCCCTTTGCGGCTGGGCCGCGCGCGCTCCGGATTCCCCGACTCCCGCTGCCCGAGCGGATGTCGCGCGGTTAGCACCCGGCACCCGTCCTCTCAGCTCCGTGGCTTCCATAGCCTTCTCTGCTTGTTCTACAACCGCGGTCGAACCCAGGCCGTGGCAATTCCATCATCAACCTTGGATGCACACACTTTAGAAAAAAATCAGGCGTGGCATGCCATCATCAACCCTTGGTCTTGGTGCCACCCTGGTTCATGCGCTACTGTGTGCGACCTGGCATGGTGGTCGATGCTCCTGACGGTGGGGGTGAGCGCCTGTGTCCGTGGAGCGCCCCGGTTGTGGTAGCTGGGGCCACATCCGCCGCTATTCGCGTGGTCTCGCCCGTTCCAGTGGACAACAGCATCCACAAAGGATGTCTGCGAGCACGATGGTTCCGGAGTCCACAACCATCACCACAACTGAAAACGCCAGGACCGAAGAGATGTGTTAAAATGGACGTTAGATAGCGGTCTAGCGACGGCTCATGAGAAGGAGGCATGACGAGGGGTAAGACTGGTAGGCGGAAGGAAGAAGTTGAGGTTGGGAAGAATCATATCCATTGGGAGCAACAAGAGGTCAAAACAGTAGGTTTTTGACATTCCATATTTCGCCCTTGGAGAACACACACTTTTGGTTCGGAAAGCCTTCATGGAGAAAAAAGTCGAGCTGGTCATCCATCATCAGTTCATCGCCTTGGACAGCAGCCGTTTGACCTACGTCGGCGTGGCATTGACATCATGGCCCTCGTAGCACACACGGTCACACAAATTGGGCGTGGCATGACATTTTTCACTATACAAAATAGAACGTCCGACCAACGTCGGTCCGTGGAATTCCACTATCCCTTGGACAGCATCACACGTCGGATGACATCGGGCGTGGCATGCCTTATCGCAAGTTACAACATCCTAGGGCAAAACGATGTCCGGGTGGTGGCTTGCCATCATCTCCCTTGGACAGCATACACGGTCAGACAACCTAAGGCATTGGGCGTAGAAATGCTATCATCGCCATTTGTCAGAACACATAATCCTCGATGCTGTCGGCATTAAATTCATTATGCCCTAACTGATAGCACCACTATCGAACATGGTGCGACGTGGCTTGCCAAAGACTTTGGACTGCACACACGGATGGAAGACGGGCGTGGCATGCCATCATAGCCCTTGTGCAGCACACACAGTCGGATGATGTTGGGCGTGGCATGTCGCATGGCCCTTTGTCCTCACAGACGGTTGTAAGATGTCGGATGTGGCATTTCATTGTCCCTTTTGACAACACAAACGGATGACCGACGTCGAGCATGGCATGCCATTATCACCCTGGGACTGCTAATACTTTTGGACGACATGAAGCGTGGTATGCCCACATGGCCCTTGGGAAGCACACATGGTCGGATGATGTCGGGCATTACATGCCATCTTCGCATTTGGCCAACACACATGGTCGGACGACGTCGGGCGTGGCATGCTATCTAGCCCTTGGACAGCGCACATGGTCGTTTGACGTCGAGCGTGGCATGACATTATCACCCTTGGACATCACACACGATCACACTATGTCAGGCATGGCATGCAATCATCGCCCTTGGGCAGCAAAAATGGTCGGATGACGTCGGGCGTGTCATGCCATCATTTCCATTGGAATGACCACATGGTTGGATGACATAGGACTTGGCATGCAATCATACCCGTTCGATAGCATACACAGGGTCAGATGACGTCCTATGTGGCATGCCATCATTTCCCTTGGACAGCACACACGGTGGGACGACGTTAACCGTGGCATGCCATTATTGCCCTTGGAACGTATACATGATCAAACAACATTGGATGTGGCATGTTATCATCGCCTTGCAAGCAACACACGCTCGGACGACGTCGGGCATGGCGTCATCATGTCCTGTAGCACACACACGATCAGATATGACGTCGGGCCGTGCATGACATCTCTCGCCTTTGGCCAGCACACAACGTCTGACATGTCCGGGCGACAAACATGCATCGTTCCTTGGACACAACATCCAATCAGACGATTGTTAGTCTGGCAATAACATCATCGCCTTCGGCAGCACACACATTGAGACGATGTTGGTCGTGGCAGCAATCATATATACCTATAACCTTTTGTTAGCACATATGGTCGAATAAGTCGAGCATGTCATGCTAATCCGTCCGTCTTGGGACTGTCTGACAAACACATTGTGGACGACGTCAGTCATTGATGCCAGCAATGTCCCGTCGGGCAAGGAAACCAGTCTACGACGTTGCGGTTGGGGCAATGGCATGCCCTCATCGCCTAGGAGGACAAAACCAAGGTCAACGATGTCCATGTGGCTGTTATCATTGCCTTGGACAGACACAAACCGACTGTCAAATGAACGTCGGGCGTGACATGAATCATATACCTTTGGACTTCACATACGATCGAAGACCGTCTAGCGTGTCCTGCTATCATCGTCTTTGGCTTTCACAAACGGTCGTACCACCACTCCGGGCATGGCCCACATGTCCTCTTGGGCCAGCAAAAACGTCGATGACGTCTGGCAAGGTCCATTCCATCCATCGCCCTGGACAACAATATAAGTAAGATGAAACGTCGCGCGTGGCATGTTTATCAGTAACCTTTGGCAAACACACTTCTAGACGACATCTAGTAAGGACATGCCATCATCACCGTTTAGGAAAATGTCTATTCCCCATTAAAATTTTGAATTTCCCTAATTTTGAAGATAATTGGTAATTCTTTATTGTTATAATCTGTTAAAAGAAAATAGATTTTTGTAGTTCAGATTACCTTGGTACACTTTGTAGAATTGTGAAGTTTTAATGTTTATAATAAATTTATGATAAAAATCTTTTTATCCCATTCAATTATCATGTCCCCTTGTTTTTTGTACACGACGTTGGACACGTCGAGCGTGGCATGACATCATCACCTTTTGATAGCACACATGATCAGACTACGTCGGGTGTGGCATGCCATCATCGCCCTTAAATAGAAAAACACAATCAGACAACATCGGGCGTGGCATGTTATCATCGCTCTTGGATAGCAAAACACGATCAGACAATATCGGGCGTGGCATGTCATCATGGCCATTGGGCAATACACAGGGTCATACGACGTCGGCCGTGTCAATGCCATCATCGCCCTTTGAATGTACACACGGTCGAATGACTTCGAGCGTGGCATGCCATCATCGCCCTTGGGGGAAAGATACACGATCAAACAACGTCTGGCGTGGCATGTTTTATCATTGCTCTCAAAACAAACACTATTAGACGACGTGCGGCATGCCTGTCTGCATGAACTTAAATCAGACACACGATCGGATCAGTTCGGCTTCGCATGCTATCATCAACATTGGGCTGCACAAGCGGTTGAAAAACATCGGTCCAGAATACGATCATCGCCCTTGGAAAACTAAAGTCTACCAACGTCGATTGTGGAATGCCATCATGAACGCTGTTGCCAACACACACGGTCAGAAATAATCGGGGCATGGCAGGCATTATCGCCCATGAACAACATAATAGGTAAAAAAACGACGTCGGGTTGGCTTGCCATCGTCGCCCTGGACACTACACACCGGCCAAAGACCTTAAGCATGAATGTTATCTTGCCCTTGGAATAAACACAGACAAACACGGTCATATGGGTTGGGCGTGGATGCTATATCTCCCTTTGGCAAGCACACAAACGTCAGAGAACGTCGGGCAGTAATGCCATTAATTCCCATTTGGACCGCACACACTACTATCGGATGATGTCGATGTTGGCATGCCAACAAGCCTTTGACTGTATCACGGACAACAGACTGGCGTTGATGCCACTAGAAACCTTGTGCAAGGCCAACCAAGTCGGAACGACGTTAACGGCAGGTCGTATGGCCCTTAGGGCATCACAAAGGTTGTAAGCACGGCGTGTGTGTATGTCAGCGTCCCTTTGGGACCAACACAGGAGAAACAACGTCGAGCATGACCCCCCAAGGCATTTATCGCCCTTGGACTACTCCTTACTGTTGGACGACATAAGCGTGGTTTGCCTACATGGCCCTTAGAAGCACAATGGTCTGGACGATGTCGGATATTTCTACTAGGTTCAATTTGGACAACAACATGGTCCGGACTACGTCATGCATGGCATGCCAATCTAGTCCTTTGTTGCGCACATGGTCAACGGCATCTAGCCGTGGCATACATAACACCCTTCGACATGACACCTACGGACTATGGCGGTCGTGGCAGCCATCAGCGTCCTTGAGCAGCTAACAGGCGGGATAATGGCCGGGCTGTGGCATGATGCCATATCGCATAGGAATAAGATATGGTTAGATGATGTAGGCTTTGCCTGCCATCAATCGCAGTTTCTACATTAAGACGGGGTCAATGACTTCCTAAATGAGATGCCATCATTTCCCTTGGACAGTACAAGGTTGGACGACTGTCGACCTTGGCAAGACTTCTTAGCCCCTTTGAATGTATTCATGAATCAAAGTCATAGGGTGTTGGCATGTTATCACTCCCTTTGACAAACACACACGGGTACCATGGGCGTTGCATGTCAGCAGGCCCTTTGGGACATACATACAGTCTCCTGACGGTTGGCGTGTAATGCCATATCGCCACCTTGTGACCACGACGATGTCGGGCGAGACATGCCATCCATTGATGACCTTGGAGCAGCACACACGGTCCGATGACTTGAGCGGGCATATGTCCTCATCGCTAGGGTATCACAAACGTTCTGACAATTTCCGTTGTGGCATGCAATCATTTCCCTTGGACATTACATACGTCCCGGACGCGTCGGGCGTGGCATGCCATTATTAGTGAAAAGAAGGGGGGGAAGAGAGCGAACTAGGAGGTTTGGGTAAGGGGGCGGGGGTTTCAGCAAAAGTAAGGAGGAGGGACGGCTGGTGAATGGGATGGGGGGAGGGGAGAAGGGGGAGGATTGTTTGTCGCTTTTTGTCCCCCCCCCTTTGTCTGACTATAACGTCGGGTGTGGCATGCAATCTTAACCTTGGGACCACACATCAGTTCAAAAATCTAGCGTTTTATGCTATCGTCTTCTTTGGACTTCACACAAACAACGGTCCGAAGGACGACGTCAGGCAATGGCATGCCCGCATGTCCCCTTGGGCAACAAACCAATTGTAGAAGACGCTTCGGGCACGGCTTCCCATCATAACCCTTGGACACTATACAAGGTTAGACACGTCGTGCATGGCAAGTTTAATCATTACCTTGGACGTGCACCACGGTCAATCAAACGTCTAGCCTGACATGCCTCATCAAACCGATTTTTGAAACATGTCTGTTCACCATTAAATTTTGAATTTCCCTAATAGTAAGATATTTAATTCTTTATTTATAAGCAAGCAGACAAAAGATAATAGATTTTTGATTCTGAATACCTTGTAACACATTTAAGAATGTGAATTTTAATGTTATATAAGTTAATTTTTCGATAAAAACTATTTTTCTCCCATTTAATTATAAATTTTTCCCTTAGTTTTTGTCCCACAAAAGAACACGGTTGGATGACGTTGAGCCCGTAGATGACATCATCACCTTTGACAGTCACACACGATCGGACTATCGTTCCGGGCGTGGTATGCCACATCTCCCTTGGATAGGCAAAAAACGGATCAGTACACTATCGGGCGTGCATGCCCAGCATCGCCCGTTGATAGAAAAATAAACGATCCGACAACATCGAGCGGGCATGCTATCATGGACCTTAGGCAATCATCCAACACTGGTACACCACTGTTCGTGGCAATGCCATTATCTCCCTTGAATGTACACACGTTCGATGACTTTCGGCGGGCATGCATTCGCCCTTGGAAAGATACACATCAAACTAACGTCTGGCGTGGCATGTTTATCATGCCCTTTGAAAACACAAACGATTGGACGGCGTGCGGCATCGCATGTCCGCATGAACTTCTCTGTCAGGCACAAATGGTCGATGAACTAGGCATTGCGATCTAATCGCCATTTGTCTGCACAGCGTTTTGAATAACATCGTCTCCTAGAAAATGGCGATAATCGCCTTCAAAAACAACACGGTCGAACTACGTCGAGCGTGGCATGCCATCCATGACCTTGGCCAACAACAACTTCGTCAAATATCCGGCATGGCATGCCATTCATCGCCCTTGAACAACATACACAGGGTAAATGACATCGGTGTGGTTTGCCATCATCTCTCTTGGATAGTATAACATTCAGAAAGACTAGGCCATGAAATGTTATCTTCGCCCTTGGAATACTGCACGTCAGAACGATGTTGGCGTGGGAAATTCTGTCATCTGTCAGCTCCTATTTGGCAGTACAACACCGGTCGTAATGACGTCGGCTTAATGCCATTATTGCCTTTTGGTCAGCACACATCTATAGAAGATTAATGTGTACGGTGCATGCAATCAAAGCCTTGAGATGCACTTCCGGATGGAGACTGGCGTGGCATGCCAATCATAGACCCTTGTGCAGCACACAACCAGCCACGACGTTAGTCTGGCATTCGCATGGCCCTTGTCATCACAGAAGGTTTCAGACGTAGGGTGTGGCATTATCAGCTCCCTTTGGACAACAACACGGATGACGATGTCAGCATGACATGGCCATATCGACCTTGACTACTCATACTGTTGGATACATAAGCTGTTATGCCCACATGGACTTTATAATCCCACATGGTTGTGACGTTGTCATCATTTCATGCCTCTTCGCATTTGGGCAACACACATGGTCGGAACGACGCTGTCATGGCTGCCATCTAGTCCTTTTATAGCGCACATGGTCGTTACGACATCGATGTGGCATGAAATCATCACCCTTGGACATACACACGAATCGGACGATGGCGGGCGTGGCATACCATCATCACCTTGCCAGCACCAAGGTCGGGATATGTCAGTCGTGGCTTGCCCCTAATAGCCATTGAATGAACACAGGGTCGGACGATGTGGGCTGGCCTGCCATCATCGTATTTCAACAGCATAGACACACGGGGTCGGATGGACTTCCCTTTGAGTTTCCATCTTTTCCCTGGCAAGTATACATGATCAAAACGACATAGGGTGTGGCATTTATCATCTCCTGGACAACACCACGATCGGACCACGTACGGCGTGGCATGTGTCCACCCTGGGCCCTTGGGAGACACATACGGTCCGCATGACTTAGGGTGTGGCATGCCATTCTTGCCCTTGTGACACACACCAGAACGCTGTCGGGTGTGACTCCATTATTTTTGACATTGAGCTGCACACACGTAGATGATCGTTGGGCGTAGCATGCCATCAGTGCCCTAGGGCCAGACAACGGTCTGAAAAGGTCCGGCGTGGCATGAAATCAATTTCCCTTGTACCCACATACAGTCAGACACTCGGGCGTGGCATGCCATCATTGCCTAGGCATAAAACACTGGTCCAGACTACGTCGGGTGTGGTATGCAATCATAATGACCTTTGACATCACATACATAGTTGAAACAAACGTCGATGTTTTCATGCTATCGTCGTCTTGGACTTCACACAAAACGGTCTGACGACGTCAGGCATGGCATGCCCGCATATCCCTTGGGCAACAAACACTGTCAGACGACATCGGGCAAGGCATTCCATCATCGCCATTGGATAACATACGAGGTTAGATGACGTCGTGCATGGCATTTTATCAGTATCTTTTGTGAACTTTTTCTTATTAGACGGCATAGGTGGTCAATGGTTTGCTTACAACCGCGAGTAGTGATTGTCATTCAATGACTATCATTTTTCGGATTTTGGATAGTATTGATAGGAAGAGTACTTGGTTGCCGTGTGTTTCAAATGGAATATAAATTTGGGGGGGGGGGGGGGGGCCCCAATCATGACTCAAGCTGCATAATCAATATTCATGGATATCGACTTCTATTCTTCTTTCTTTCCGGCAATACGTGGTAAATCATTCCTCAACTCTTTAGTGGGGTCATACTGCATCGAACCTCCTTATCATTTTATGCCCACACATCCTCAACTCGCGCCATACTAACCTCCACCCTTCCTAGGGGAAAACTTCCGATTTTTGATGAGGAACGAGGGCCCATTCCTATCATTTCTTTCTATTACCATAGTTAGCCTTTGAGTTGTGGTTGCGGTGTAAATTTCCTTCTCGACATAACGTCCCCTCAAAGTATAAGTAACCATAGATCCAGCTTGTTTTCTTGATCTTGGGCTAATTTTCCTTATCAACCGTGGTCACTTGGTCGGAAAACCCCCCGTCTTTTCCTTACTGCAAAGAATCCTCTCACTAATACCATTCATCATTTGGTGGTGTGGTTTAACAAGTAGTTGACTGGCAATTTATCTTTTTTCTGCATCCCTAGTGACATGTTTTAACACCAAACCCCAAGCCTTAAAGTTTTCTCATAAGACCATTTCTTCACTATCTCATCTGTGGCTGGGTTGTGAGTGGATTACATCGAAGTCATTTCTTCCATTACTGACTTCCTAGAACTCCAAGCTTTATTGTTCCTGGAGATTTTCTCTAATTTTTTTGCTATCTCAGTATGAGGACACTCCCCATAAGAACCACCCGCTATAGTATCCAACACCGTTTTATTATTATCATCCTGTCCCCGATAGAAGTATTTCTTCAGTGACTCATCATCTATACGGTGATTGGGAACGCTTCTCAAAAATGAAGTGAATCTATCCCAAGAACTACTAACTGACTCTCCTGGTAATGCCACAAAGTCTTCCACTATGTCTTTGTGGTTTAGTTTCTTGGAGACCGGGTAGTAACGTGCTAAGAAAACATCCCTTAGTTGGTTCCAAGTGAAAATTGAGTTATAAGAGAGCTCAATGAACAAATATCAGCCTCTCTCATCAGTGAGAGAGGAAACACTCTTAGTCCTGTTACATCCAAGTCAAAGTCAGGCATCCCTACACAACTTTTACACACTTCCCTTACCTTAGCTATATGGGCATGTGGATCCTCAAAAGGTAGCCCTGAAAACAAACCTCTAGCAGTGAGCATTTGCATCAAGCTACTAGTTACAACAAAGGTGTGGCCTGGTGGTAGAGGAGAGAAAACTAGTGGCCTATCGGAGTTTGCTACATTGTCATAGCCTCTGTAGTATTCTTGGAGCCGTGGAGCTGTATTTTATCCCCTCTGTAGGTTTTCACCAAGAGCATCGGGTATTAACTGACCATGAACATCAACCGGAGCTGGGATGTTCTAGTGTGGATCATCATCATTAGTACCCAAGTATGGATTCAAGTTGCGTAGTGTACACTCTAATTCGTGATTGTATGGAAGCAAGGGTTCTCTTCCTCTCCATGAATTTGGCATACAAGGAAGATAGGTCTTCAATAATAAAAAAAATAAACCAAAGTAAAAATAAGAAAATAGCGACCTAACCTATGTAATCAGTTTAATCAATATAAAAGGTAAATCCCTGCACGTTTCCTAAAATTGATACTCTCACTGTTACTTCTAAATAAGAAGTAAAAGCGGGTGTCGTGGCAAGTAATAACCTACTAATGGTTGGGAATGGTAACACGAGGAAAATAGTTTAGACTTAAATTTAATCTATTATTACTAGTGTACGTCATGATGTCCTTAGAAACAAAGGACCTAAAACTGGGGTTTTTTTTTCCTATTGAATGAAGTTAATTACTAAATAAAATTAACTAGGGTTTAATGTTCACCCACAGGTTTCCTACTTGGATACTTCTAACTATAACAAATTCTTTTCTAGTATCTTAGCATGCAAAGTATATCTTATGTATTCTAAAGCTTGGTCGTATCTATAAAACTTCACTCGCACCTTTGTCTGGTTCCGTGTTTTGCTATCTAATCCTTATCTTTCCCCTCATATATGCATCGTATTCGATATTTGCCTAAGTTATTACCATCGTCCAACAATCTAGCCTATTAGATCGTATAAACTAATCTATGTTTTTAATTCTTTTTCCTATTATCTACCTCCTTGTCATCAAGTAGTAATAAGGCAAGGTTTTAACATGACATCCGTTAAAAATACTCTTATGCGAAAGAAATTAATCAATACTACAACACCCATCTAAGAATTGTTATTTTATTTTAGGTTTTACCCTCATTATTCCGCCCATGGTTCCCACAACCCTAGTTATGAGTTTAAGTTCCCATAGTCTAATCACAGTAATTCATATAAAAAAAAATTTACCGGATATAGAATTCATTCACTTACATTAATGAGAGAAGAAGAAAATCCAGAAATTTACTTGATTAATAACAAAATCACACAACAACCTCCATAGAAATCGTGTAACAATCCAAAGGTCCTAATAATAAACAATCTCTTCACAAAGAATCGACCATAAAAGTTTCTAATACCAAGGTCTAACCCCCAAACGAGGTTTTCAACTATTTATATAAACAAAACAAAACCTTATCAAAGACGAACGCTATTTGCTTAGATCGGTCAAACACTGGTTGGTTCGACGGACCTCATTCGACGGTCCCGTCCTGGTCACTAGGGCTTCATGATCCGTCGTCACTTACTTTTGCAATTCTTCTGCTTCTCGTCTTCATTACCCTCGATGGCAGTATGACGGATCATCACAGGCACAATAGTCCGTCGAGGGTCTTCTTTCCATGACACATCAACTCTTGGAATTTGGTTACTAGGACTACTTCTCTGATCTTCACGACGAACCAGCAGGACGGATCGTCGTGGCTACGACGGTCCTTCACAAACTTCGTATTCCCACACTTGGTCAGATTTCCCCATCTTCCTTCAGCAGCTTCATCATGTTGCCACCTACGGACCGTCACAAGCTCGATGGACCGTCACAGGCTCCGTAGGTGGTAACTTTTCTGCACTTCTTGCTTAAAAACTTCTGTGTTCATCCTTGGAAAGATTTCCTACAAATAAATAGAAACTTACATAAAAATCAATACAAAAATTCTTTGGACACACACTAAACTTAAGTAAAAAACATTAAATATACCTTGAAACCATGGTATATCATATGCCACGCCCGATGTCCTCCCACCGTGTGCACTGCCCAAGGGCTATGCGGGAATGTTACGCCCTACGTGATCCAATCATGTGTGATTTCCAAGGGTGATATAATTGCAATTTCCCAAAAATGTTCTATCACTGTCTGATTTTCAAGGGCGGATGGCATCCACTCCTACGTCTTCACAACAACAAGGCCGTTTGTGCTGCCAAGGGCAATGTTGGCATGCCACGCCACGTAGTTCGAACGTGTGTGCTATCCAAGAGGATGATGGCATGCCATGCTCGATTCTTCCGACCGGTTGATGTCCAAGGTCATGATTGCATGGCCCGACCAACGTCGTTCAAATCGTGTGTGCTTCCCACGTGGCGTAATTGCATGTTATAGCCCGACGTCGTCCGTGGTGTGTGCTGCCCAAGGGCCATTGTAGATGCCATGCTCCGATGTTTATTTGTCCATGTATGTTTTCACAATAGGATGATGACATTTCACGAGTCGCTGTTGTAACAAATCGTCTGTGTTGTCCAAGGGCGATGATGACATAACACGCCGACATAGTCCCAAACCGTGTGTGCTACCCCATAGAAATTATGACATGGTAACCAATCGACGTTGTTTGAACCGTGTGTGTGGACCATGATCATAATCGCAGGCACACCTGATGTCGTACGAAGACCGTGTGTGCATCCAAGGTGCGACGATGACCTGCCCCCTCCCTTACCAATCGTTCATCCTTGTGTGTTGTCCAATATGTGATAGATTGCCAAGCCCCAAAGTTAATCCGATCGTGTGTGTCTGCCCAAGGGCCACGTGCGTGCCACTCCGACTAGTCCCCCATGTTTTTTACTTAATAGGCCATGATTGAATTTTTTCGCCGGGTGTCCGTCTGAGAGTATATTATACCCAAGGGCTGTGACGGCATGGCACGCCCGACATCATGTGACCCTGTGTGTTACCGAAAGTCCATACAGGCATGCCACACATGACTTCATCCGACTGTATGTTCTGACATAGGGCGATGATTACATGCAACACTCGACGTAGTCCGACCGTGTATATTGTACAAGGGAAATGATGGCATATAATGCCAGTTGTCATCTAAGCGTGTCTGCTACCCAAGGGCAATGATAACTTTGCCACACCAGACGTTGTGTGACCGTGTGTGCTTCCAAAGGACCATGCAGGCATGCCACACTTGATGCATCCGACCATGTGTGCTATCTAAGGGCGATGATAACATGCCACGCCCAACAGTCCAACCGTGTATACTGTCCAAGGGCAATGTAGGCACTTTACTCCTGACGATATTCAATCGTGTGTGCTGCCCAAGGGAAATACTACCATGCGACGCCCGATGTTGTCCAATTGTGTGTGCAGTCCAAGCGCGATGATAACATGCCACGCCTAACGTCATTCGACACTGTGTATGTTGTCCAAGGGCGATGATGGCATGCCACGCTTGACGTCATCCGACACAGTGTATGTTTTCCAAGAGCGATGATGGCATGCTACGCCGACGTTGTATGACTGTGTGTTCATTCCAATGGCGATGATGGCATGTCACGCCAGACGTTGTTCAACCGTGTATGCTGTCAAAGGGCGATGATAGCATGCCACACCCGACATCATCCTATTGTGTATGCTTTCGAAGGGCAATGATGACATGCCACACCCGATGTCGTTAGATCATGTGTGACTCCCATGGGCGATGATGGCATTCCAAGCCTGACGTATTCTAATTGTGTATGCTGTCCAAGGCCGATTATGAAATTCCATGCTTGACGTCGTCCGCCCGTGTGTGCTATCTATGAACCACACTGGCATGTGACGCCTAACGTCGCCCTACCATGTGTGCTATCCAAGAGCGATGATGGCATTCACACCCGACGTATTCTGACTATGTGTATTGGCCAAAGGCCATGATTTCATGTGAAGCCCGACATACTCCGATCTTGTATATTGTCCAAGGGGGATGATGTCATGCCACGTTTGACGTCTTCCCATCGTGTGTGTTGTCCAAGAGTGATGATGGCATGCGACGCTCGACGTCGTCCTACCGCGTGTGCAAAACTAAGGGAAATGTAAAATTTAACGGGAAAAAAGTTTTTTATCATAAAATTGGTTAACATTAAAATTGACATTCTCTTATGTGTTAGCTAGGTATTTCGAACTGAAAAATCTATTTTCTTTTTTATATTCGTAGTAATAAAGAATAACAATTTTCTTCGAAATTGGGTGAAATTCAAAATTGAATGGGTTAAAACACTTTTTTTTGGAAAATCAGCGCATCCAAACCTCGTTTGGGCGGTTTGTTCGTGTAGATATAAAAAAATAACCTAATTGAGAAAAAAATCGCCTCAATCGGACATCCGAGTCAAAAGTTATGGCCTTTAGAAATTTCACAAATTTACAACTACTTTGTTTGAGTTTCAATCACTTATTTGGTGAAACTTCAAATGATTGAAACTTTGGGCTCGAATATCCGTTTGACGCCTTTTTTTTATTGTTCATATTTTTTGGAGATCTACGTGGTCAACACCACATTTTTTAAAAAAAAGTATTTTTATATTTTAATTTATATTGAATAATATAATTAAAAAAATAGAAAGGCAATATGGTTCGTGGCGTATTAAGTTAAAACTTAAAGACTAGTACAATGCAATTGAAAAATCGAGAAGATATATTAGATTAGTACGAATGCGACAACCATGATAAATTATGGCATGCCACAACCCACATAGTCCGACCGTGTTCGTTTCCCAAAGGAAATGATGGAATCTAACACCCAACATCATCCAACTGTATGTGAGTCCCAAGGGAAATGATGGCATGCCACGCCCGACGTCGTCCGACTATATGTGTTGCCCAAAGGCCATATGGGCATGCCACGCCCTACGTGGTCAGATCGTGTATGTTGTCCGACATTGATTAAAACATGCCACACCCAACACCTTCTGAGCGTGTATGCTTTCCGAGGGCGATGATGGTATGCCACACCCGACGTCATTTGACCGTATGTGTTGCCCTAGGACGATGATGGCATGCCACGACTGAAGAAGTCCGATCTTGTGTGTTGTCCAAGGGTTATGAAGGCATGCCACGCTCGACGTCATCCGACATTGTGTGCTGTCCATGGGCAAGATGGCATGCAATGCCCGACGTTATCCGACCGAGTGTGCTTCCCAAGTGCGATAATGACATGAAATGCCAGACGTAGTCCAACTGTATGTGAGTCCAAAGGCGATGAATGGGCAGCACGCCGACGTCCTCTACGTATGTGCTTTCCAAGGGCGATGATTGGCACGCTACCACCAACGTTAGTCCCACTGTGTGTATTCCGAAGCCATGATGGAAGGAATTCCGTAGTCATGGCAACCGCATCTGTGATGCTCCAAGGCAACGATGGAATGGAACGACCGACGTCATCGACTGGGCGTGCGTTAAGGGCGATGAAGACAAAGCCAGCTCGGACGTCTTTCAAACACATGTGTGCTGTCCAAGGGCATAGATGGCATTGACACCACCAGACTCGTCCATGATGTGTGTTATCCAAGGTGCGAGATGCATGTAACCACAGACTTTGTCGATCGTGTATGATGCCCAATGGCAGAGGGCATATCACCCTTGGACGGTCAAAACACGGTCGAAACACGTCGGTGAGGCATGCCATCATCGCCCTGGGACTACATTACACCACAGTCGGACGATGTCAAGCATTAGAATGCATCATCGCCCTTGGACAACGTACAAGTTTAGAAAGTCAGGCGGGCATGTATCATTGACCTTGCATTGTGTAGCACCGGCCGACGAACATTGGGCTTAGATTCCACCATTACCATTAGGTAGACACATGTCGAATTCGAATATGGCGGGCGTGGATTGATAATTCTAATCATGGTGTTGCATTCATACTAATCTAATATTTCTTCTAAATTTTCCAATGCCTCGCTACTAGCTTTCATATTTTAACATAATATCGCCCGAAGCACTTACTTTTCTAGTTTGACATTTGTATTAATGGTATACAAATAAAAACATAAAATATTGAAAAACGAACTAAAAAAAATAAGGAGACAGAAGAACCACACGACGGCGAGTGGGCGTTGCAATGCCCATATGGTCCTTGGGAGCACACAAGGTTGGACATGTCGAGCATCGCCATGCAATCAGCACCCTTGGGCAGCACCACTATCTGACGGATGCACACGTGCATGCAAAAAACAGGCTTCTATGAAGCACAAACGGTTAGAACGGACGTTGGGTTGTTGTAGGCCATCACCCTGTGAGAACATAACACAATTGAGACGTCGGGCATGACATGTGATCATCGCTCTTGGACTTCACCACACGATCGGACTAATCGAGTGTGGCGACATCAGTCCTTGAGACGCAAAATAATTGGAGAATAACGTTGGGGTGGCATGCTATAATATCCCTTGGACAACATACACTAGCCCGATACCGTAGGGCGTGATGCTGTCATGGCAATTAGCAGCACATACGATAGAACAATGTCAGGAGGGTAGCATGCTAGCATCGCCCTTAGACAACAATTACGTGGACGATGAACGGCGTGGCAGCACATCATTGCCTTTGGATTGATAACACACGGTTGACAAGTCGGGCAGGGGAGGGCATTGCCTATTTCCCTTAGACATCATAAAAAATGTCGGGCGACCGTCGCAGGGTCGGTGCATCTTCCTTGGGAAGCGCACACAAAGTCGGACGACGTCGACCATGGAATGCCATCATCGCACTTGAAAAGAAATACACAATGGGAACACGTTGGGTGGTGTGACCCGTTATTCATTCGCCTTGGCAACATACAATAGGGTCGGATTACGTCGGGCGTGGCATTCCATCATCGCCCTTGGAAAACATAGATGGTAAGGTGACGTCGCGCGTGCCATGCCATCATCGCCCTTAGGCAGCACAAATGGTCGGATAACGTCAAGTATTACATGCTATAATTTCCCTTGGGCAGCTCACACGGTCGAACTACGTTGGGCGTGGCATTTTTTCATCGCCTTTGGTCAGCTCACACGGATAAACGACTACGGGCGTGACATGCCCACTTATCCCAAGGGTAGCACACACAGTCGCACGACGCTGGGCTGTACATGACATCATCGCACATGGGTAGCACACACGGTCAGATGACGTCGGTCTTGGTATACCATCATAGCCTTTAGACAGCACACATGGAAGGACAACGTCGGGCTTTGCATGTAATCAACACCCTTGGATGGAATATATGGTCAGGCTATGTCGGGCGCGGCATGCCATCATTGCCCTTGGGCAGAACACACGGTCGGTCAAGGTCGGCGTGGCATGTTATCATCGCCTTTGGACTGCACATACTCTCGGATGATGTTGGGCGTGACAATGGTCTCATCGCCCTTGGGAATCACACACGGTCGGACGATGTCGGGCGTTAATTGCCATAATTGACCTTCAAAAGAATACACGGTTGTACTACATTGGGCATGGCATGCCATCTCGTTCTTGGACAACACACATGGTCGGACGACGTCGGGCGTTTCATGCCATCATAGCCTTTGGACAACACACACTAATGAACGACATAGGACGTGGAATGCCATCATCGTCGTTGGACAACAAAAATGGTCAAACGACGTAAGGAGTGGCATGCCATCATCGCCCTTAGACAATATATACGACCGGATGACGTTGGGTGTGGCATGTTATCATCGCCTTTGGATAGAACGTACGATCGAACAACGTCGGGTGTGGCATGCCATTATTTCCCTTCGGTAGCACACACGGTCGGATGACGTCGGGCGTGACATGCTATCATCGCACTTGGGAAGCAAACACAATCGGGCGACATCGGGCTTGGCATGCAATCATCTCCCTGGGACAACACATACGGTCGAATTACATTGGGCGTGCCATGCCATCATCGCTTTTGGACTGCACACACAGTTAGAAAGATTCGGTCTTGGCATGCCCACATGTCCCTTAGGAAGCATACACGGTCGAACGACGTCGGGCGTGGGATGCCATCATCGCCCTTGAACAGCATACACGGATAGACGACGTTAGGTATGGCATGTTATCATTTCCCTTCGATTAAACATATGGTCAGACAACGTCGTGTGTGGCATTTCGTCATCGGTGATTTTAAGAAAAATGCATATTAACCTATTAAATTTTGAATTTCCCCCAATTTTGAAGAAAATTATATCTCTTTATTGCTACGAATTTAATAAAAGAAAACAGATTTTGGAATTTTGAATATCATGGCAATACATTTGAGAATGTTAATTTCAATGTTAGATAATAAATTTTGTGATAAAAAGCTTTTTTTCCCGTTCAATTTTACATTTCCCCTAGTTTTGCACAACTGGTTGGATGACATCGAGCGTGGCATGCCATCATTGCCCTTGGACAGCACACACAATCGGACTACGTTGAGCATGGTATCCCATTATGGCCCTTTGGCAGCAGACACAGTCGGACATTTAGCATGGCAGTGCCATCATTGCCCTTGGAATGCACACATGGTCGGACGACATCAGGCAAGGTGTTTCATCACTGCCCTTGAAAAGCATACACGATCGGACAACATCGGTCGTGGCTTGTTATCAATGCCCTTAGACAGCACACACGATCGGACGACATAGGGCGTGGAATGCCCTCATGGACCTTGGGTTATACAAACGATTGGATGACATCAGACGTGGCATGCCTTCATTGCCATTAGGAAGCACATGCGGTCGGACAAAGTCTAGCGTGACATGACATCTTCGCCCTTGGATAACACATATGGTGGGACGACGTCGGGCGTGTCATGCCATCATCGCCCATGGACAACATACACGGTTGGACTACGTCGGGCCTAGTATGCCATCATAGCCCTTGGCCAACACATACGATCGGACGACATCGGGCTTGGTAGGCCATCATCGACCTTGGACAGCAAACATGAGCATGTTATCATCGCCCTATGTTAGAACACACGATCGGATGACTTCAAGAGTGACATGCTCGCTCGAATCTTGGGCAATATTCACGGTCGAATGATGTCGAGCATGGCATGCCATCATCGCGCTTGGGCAGCACAGGCGGTCGGACGACGTCAGGCGTGACATTCTATCATCGCTCTTAGTTAGCACACATGGTCGGACGACATCAGGCATGGATTGACTTCATATCCGTTGGGAAACATACAGAGGGTGGTACAACGTCAGGCGTGTAATGTCATTATCGCCCGTGGACAGCATACAAGGTTAGACAACGTTAGGCATAACATGTTATCATTGCCCTTGTGAAGAACACAAAGTCGGACGACCTCGAGCGTTAGATGACATCATTGCCCTTGAGCAGAACACATGTTAGGACTACGTCGGGCGTATTACGCAATCATCAATCATGGTTGTCGCATTTTTAACTTAATACGACAGGAAGCATATTATATTTCTAGTTTTTCGTTTATATTATTGTATATAAATAAAAATATAATAATATTTTTTTAAAAAAATTAACTAAATTAAGGAGACAGAAAACAGGATCGGACAAATTCGGGTGTGGCATGCCCGCATAGTTCTTGGGCAACACACACGGTCGTACAAGGTCGAGCTTCACTTGCAATCATTGCTTTTGGGCAGCATACATTGTTTGACGATGTTGCGCATGGAATGTCATCATCGCCATGGTGAAGCACACATTGTCAGACGATGTCGTGCGTGGCATGTTGTCATCTTCTTGGACAACACACACGATCCGACCACGTAGGCTGTGGCATGCCCACATGGCCCTTGGATAGCACATATGATCGGATGACATTAGGCATGGCATGTCATTATTTCCTTTGTGTGACACACATTGGCGAAGTGGGGCATGACATTCCATCATCGCCCTTGGGCAGCACACACGGTCGGACGACGTCGGGCGTGGCATACCATCATCGCCCTTGGATAGCATACATGGTCAGACGACGCCGGGCGTGGCATGCAATTTTGACCTTAGACAAAATATACGGTCGGACTATGTCAGGCGTGGAATTCCATCATATCCCTTGGACAGCACACACGGTCGAACGACGTCGGGCGTGGCATGCCATCATCGCACTTGGACAACATACACGGTCAAAAGAACTCGGGCGTGGCATATTATCATCCCTCTTGGATAGAACATACTTTCAGACTACGTCGAATGTGGCATGCCTGCATGGTCCTTGGGTTGCACACTATCGGACGGTGTCGGGCAAGGCATGCCATCTTCTCCCTTGGACAACATACACGATCGGTCAACGTCGGGTGTAACATTCCATCATTGTCTGTGGAAAGCACACTTTGACGGACGATATTGTGCATGGCATACCATCATTGCCCTTGGACAATATACAAGTCGAACGACGTCGGACGTGGCATGCCATCATCGTACTTGGATAGCAGGCACGATCGGATGATGACGGGCGTTGCATGCCCATATGGTCCTTGGGCAACACACTAGTCGAACGACGTCGGCCATGGCATGCATCGCCTTTGGATAGAACACAGTCAAACGATGTTGTGTGGCATGCCATCATCGCCCTTGGACTACAAACAAGGGAAAACGACGTTGGGCGTGGCATGCCATTATCGCTCTTGTGCCGCCCACACTGTCAGACAATGTCGGGCGTTAGATACCATCCTTGCCCTTGGGAAGCACTCATGATTGGACAACCTCGGGCGTGGCATGCCATCTCGCGCTAGGACAGCACACACTGTTGAAACACGTTAGGCGTGGCATGTAATCATCACCTTTGGACAACACACACTGACGAACGACATCGGACGTGGCATGCCATCATCACCTTTGGACAGCACACACACTAACAACATTAGGCGTGGCATTCCAGCATGGTCCTTGGGAAGCACACACGGGTTGAGCAGCCCGGTCGGACAATGTCGGGCGTGGCATGCCATCATTGCCCTTCGAAAGAATACACGATAGGATGACGTCAAGCGTGAAATGTTATCTTCGCCCTTGGACAGCACACACGATAGACCACATACGGTGTGGCATGACCGCATGTTCATTGATAAGCACACACCATCAGATGATGTCAGGCTTGGCATGCCATTATCGCCCTTGTGCAGCACACACGGTCATACAACATCGGGCGTGACATGCAGTTATCGCCCTTGGGCTGCACATATAGGCGAACGACGTCGGGCGTGGCATGCTATCATCGCCCTTGGATAGCATACACGGTTGGACGACATCGGGAGTGGCATGCCATCTTTGTCCTTAGACAGCATACACGGTCAGACAATGTCGGGCATGGCATGCCATCATCGCCTTTACAATGAACACATGGTAAGAATTTCGGGCGTGGCATGCCATCATCGCCCTTGGATAGCATACATATGGTCTGAAGACGTCGGGCATGGCATTCTATCATCTCCCTTGGATATCATAGACAGTCGCATGACACGGGCGTGTCATGCCATCATCGCCCTTGGGCAGCACACCAATCGAACAAAGTTGGGCGTTAAATGCTATTATTTCCCTTGGGCAACACATACGGTCAGACTACGTCGGGCGTTGCATGCCATCATTTCCCTTGGATAGCACAAATGGTCGTACAACATCGGGCGTGACATGTTATCATCTCCCTTTGTAAGCACACACGGATGGACGACATCTAGCGTGGCATGCCGACATGGCTGTTGGAATGCACAATAAGTCTGACTACATCAAGAGTTGCAAGCCAATGTGGACCTTGGGCAGGACACAAAGTCGGACGATATCGGGTGTTACATACCATCATCGAGGTTGGGAAGCACTCACGGTTGGATGACGTCGAGCGTAAATGGCATCATCACCTTTTGACAGTACACACGATCGGACTACGTCGGGCGTGGTATTCCATCATCGCCCTTGTATAGCAAAACACCGAAATACACAATATCATGCGTGGCATGCCATCATCGCCCTTGGATAGCAAAACACCGATCACACAATATCATGCGTGGCATGCCATCATCGCCCTTGGAAAGATACACGATCAAACGACGTCTGGCGTGTCATGTAATCATTGCCCTTCGAAAAAACACACGATTGGATGACTTGCGGCATGGCATGTACGCATGGAACTTAGGCAGTACACACGGTCATATGACGTTAGGTGTTGCATGCTCTCATCGCTATTCGGCTGCACAAGCGGTTGAATAACATCGTTCCTAGAATGTGATCATCGCCCTTGGAAAACATACACGGTTGAAATACGTCAAGCGTGGCATGCTATCATGAACCTTGGCCAACACACGCGGACGGCAAATATCGGGCATGGCATGCCATTATCTCCCTTGAACAATATACATAGGGTAAAACGATGTTGGGTGTGACTTGCCATCATCTCCCTTGGATAGGATACACGTTCATAAGACCTTAGGCATCAAATGTTATCTTCGCCCTTGGAATGCACGCACGGTCAGACGATGTTGGGCGTGGAAATGCAATCATCTCCCTTTTGCAGCACACATGGTCAGATGACGATGGGCATTAAATGCCATTATTTCCCTTTGGACAGCACACACTATCAGATGATGTCAACGTGGCATGCCATCAAAGCCTTTGGACTGCACACACGGAGGGAATATGGGCGTGGCATGCCATTATAGACCTTGTGCAGCACACACAGTTGGACGACGTTAGGCGTGGCATGTCACATGGCCCTTGGGCATCACAGAAGGTTGTAGACGTAGGGTGTCGCATGTCAGCGTCCCTTTGGACAATAAAAACGGATGAACAACGTCGAGCATGACATGCCATTATCGCCCTTGGACTACTCATGGTGCTGGCACATGGCCCTTTAGAAGCACACATGGTTGGACGATGTCGGGCATTTCATGCCATCTTCGCATTTGGGTAACACACATGGTTGGACGACGTCTGGCATGGCATGCCATCTAGTCCTTTGAAAGCACACATGGTCGTACGACATCGAGCGTGTCATGACATCATCACCCTTGGACATGACACACGATCGGACTATGGCGGGCGTGGCATGCCATCATCGCCCTTGAGCAGCACACAAGGTCGGGATATGTCGGGCGTGGCATGCCATAATCGCCATTGGAATGAACACATGGTCGGACGATGTAGGGCGTGGCATGCCATCATCGCAGTTCGACAGCATAGACAGGGTCGGATGACGTCCTACGTGGCATGCCATCATTTCCCGTGGACAGCACACACGGTCGGACGAGTCACCGTGGCATGCCATCATCGCCCTTGGAAAGTATACATTATCAAACGACATCGGGTGTGGCATGTTATCATCGCCCTTGGACAACACACACGATCGGACCACGTAGGGCGTGGCATGCCAGCACGGCCTTTGGGAGACACATCGCGTCGCTGACGTTGGGGTGTGGCATGCATTATAACCCTTGGACACACACACAAACGAGGTCTGTGTGACATGCTCATCATGACCTTCAGAGCACACACAGTCGGATGAGCCCGTTGGGACCATAGCATGAATACACCTTAGGGAAGAACAAAAGGTCTGAAATATCCGGCGTTGAATGCAATAATTTCCCTATTGGGAACATCAAACTGGCCTCGGACGACGTGGGCGTGGCATGCCGGATAATTGCCGTTGGGAACAAACAATGGTTCAAGTAGTTGGTGTGGTGGCATTGCAATCATATACCTTGGACATCACACATATTGAAAACGTTCGGAGTGTTTCATGTTATTCGTAGTTTTGGACTTCACCCACCACTGGTGGACGACGTAGGCCTGAAAGCCCGCCTGTCCCTTGGCGCCAGCAAAACTGTAGGACCAACATAGGCAAGGGATTCCATCATCGCCCTGGGGACAACATTAACAGTTTACGAGGACGTCGTGCATGGTCTGTTATACTTATCTTTTGTGAACTTTTTCTCATTAGACGGCATAGGTGGTCAATAGTTTGCTTACAAACCAGCGATTAGTGATTGCATTCAATTGTGTTAGATCATTTCAGATTTTGGGTAGTATTGATAGGAAGAGTACTTGGTTACCGTGTGTGCATAATGGCAGATAATTGGGCCAATCATGACTCAAGCTGCTTAATCAATATTGCATGTTTATCGACTTTCTTCCAATCGTGTGCTAAATCATCTCAAAACTCTTAGTGTAGGTCATCACTAGCATCTAACCTCCTCATCATTTTCGGCAAAACACCATCCTAAACGGCGCCAATACTGTACCTACACCATCCCTTAGGAGTAACTTCACGATTTTTAGGAGGACAGAGGGCCCATTCCTACATTCTCTATCTACCATAGGTACGCCTGTTGAAGTTGTGGGCGCGGTCTGGGCATCCTTCTCGAACATAATGGCCTCACGGTTATTGTTCATAGATCTAAGTTGGTTTCCTTGTAGCTTGGGTCTAATTTTCCTGATCAGATGACTGGTCACTGGTTAAGAAAACCCCCCGTTGTTTTTTCATTTACCACAAAGGAGTCCTCCCTAAAACATTCATAATTTGGGGGTAGTGGTTTAGACAAGTAGTTGAGATTTATCTTTTCGCAACCCAGTGACATTGTTTTTAAACCCACTCCAAGCTTATTTCTGCATAGAGCCATGTCTTCACTAAGTATTGTGGCTAGGGTGTGCAGTGGATTGCATTATGAAGGCATTTCTCTAGTATTTTTCTGACTTCTAGAAAATCCAAGCTTGATTGTTCCAGGAGAGTTTCACTTAATTTTTCACTAATTCAGCATGAGGTACTCCCATACAGAACCACCCCGCTTAGTATCCAACACGCTTTATATTATCATCTGTCTCCGAGCAGAAGTATTCTTCAGGATATCATCTATACGATGATTGGGACACGTTCTCATAAAACCGAATAGAATCTATCCCAGACCAAACTAACTTACTCTCATGGTAATGCCACAAAAGTTTTTCACTATGTCTTTGTGGTTTAGATTCTTGGAGAGCGGGTAGTGGGTCAGTAGTGTCGACGTGCTAAGAAAACATCCCTTAGTTGGTTTACCAAGTGAAAATTGAGGTATAAGAGAGCCGCCAATGCAACAAATATAAGCCTCTCTCATCATGAGAGAGGAAACAAATCTTAGTCCTATTACATCAAGTCAAAGTCACGGAATCCATACACATTTTAAAACACTTCCCTTATCTTAGCTACTATGGGCATGTGGATTCTCAAAAGGTTAGGCCGTGAAACAAACCTTCTAGCAGTGAGTATTTGCATCAAGCTACTAGTTACCATAAAGGGGTGGCCTGGTGGTAGAGGATGCAAATACTAGTGCCCATATACAGAGTTTGCTCATTGCATAGGCCTCGAGTATTCTTGGAGCCGGGGAGCGGTCTTTATTTTATCCCCTCTGTTGGTTTTCCCCAGGAGGCATCGGGTATTAACTGACATGAACAATCAATGAGCTGAGATGTTATGTGTGGCTCCTCATCATTAGTACCAAGTTTGGTATTATGTTGAGTTGGGTACGATCTAAGTTGTGATCGTAGGGAAACAAGGGTTCTCTTCTCTCCAATGTACTTTGGCATTACAAGGAAGATAGGTCTGCATAATAATAAAAAATAAACAAGTAAAATAAGAAAAATGACTAACTACCTAAACTATACTAAAATTTAGTGAAATAACGGTTAAATCCCTGCAGTGGTGCCAAAAATTGAGTCTCAATGTTACTATACTGTCAAATAAGAAGTAAAGCGGTAGTTGTTCAAGATAAATAACCATAATGCTGAGGGTGGATCGTACCACGCGGAAAATAGTTTAGATTACCTTTAATTATTATTAATATGTACCACTGATCCTATTTCATTAGAAAACAAAAGAAAATAAAGGGGTTTTTTTTATAATTTAATTGAAGTTAACTAGCTAATCAAAGTGACAAACTAACAGATGACAATGTTGGGAGTTTAATCAATGTAATAAAAGTAAACTAGGGTTTAATGTGCCCCACAGGTTACCTACACTTGATAATTAACGATAACAATTAATTATACAGTATTTGCATGAAAAGTGATATGTTATGTATTTCTAAATGCTTGGTCGGCATCTTAAAATTTTACCTGCACCTTGCGTTGACGGGTTACGTGGTTGCTATACTAATCCTTATCTTTACCTCAGATAATCGCTCGTATTCGATAGTTGACTAAGTTATTACCTGTACCACTCAATATCTAGCCTATTAGATAGTATAAACTAAATCTATGTTGATAATTCGTTTCCTCTCTATCTACCTCCTTGGTCAATCAGTAGCATAGGAGGTTTTTAAGCTTGGACATAAGTTTTAAAAGATTCTATGCCGACAACGAATTATTAATACATGTAACACACTATTCTAGAATTGTTATTTTAGTTAGTTTTACCTCATTATTCCCCGGTTCTCCACAACCCTAGTGATGGAGTTTAGTCTACCCATAGTCGTAATCACAATACTCATATCTACGATATAACGATTCATGCTCACTTAACATTAATGAAACGAAAGAGAAATCCAGAAATGACTGATTAATCGACAAAATCACCAACAATAACCTCCAGGAGAGAGTAGGGTAACAATCCAAAGTCCTAATAATCTAAATAATCGTCCTTCCACAAAATAATTCTAACATAAAAGTTTCTCAATACCAAGACGTCTAATCCCCAAAACGGGTTTTTAGGGCACAACCATTTATAAAAAAAACAAAAACCTAATCATGAAAAAACTCTAGTGGCTTAAAAACTCTGTCAAATGCGGTGGGTCGATCGGACCTGCAACGGCGTCCTGGTCACGAAGGCTGTCATGGAAGTGTCTCTCCCATACTTGCCAATTCTTCTCTGCCTCTCTTCCTTACCCCCGCCGGCAGTATGAGGGATCATCAACAAGCACAACCTGGCTCCGTCGAGGGTGTCCGTCCATGACAAATCAATCTGCGATTTGGGTTATAGGCCTCCTTCTTTATCTTCAGCGACGAACCAAGAGGAGCGGATCGTAGTGGCTACGAGGTTCCTTCACAATTTTCTATCCCCACACTGGTCGATTTCCGCATCTTCTTTAGAGCTTCACAATGATGCCACTAAATACCGTCACAGTATCGACGGGACGTCACAGGCTCGTAGGTGGGTAACATTTTTGCACTTCTGCTTTTAAAACTTCATTGTGTCATCCTTGGAAAGATTTTCTCACACAATAAATGAAATCTTAGATAAAAATCAATACAAAAAGGCTTTTGGACACATACTAAACTTAAGGAACAAACATTAAATATACCTAGAAACCATGGTATATCACATGCCACGCCCAACGTCCTCCGACCGTGTGCGCTGCCCAAGGGCTATGCGGGAATGCTACGCCCTACGTGATCCAATCGTGTGTGATTTCCAAGGGTGATGATAATATGCAATGCCCTACAACGTTCTATCGTGTCTGATTTTCAAGGGCGATGATGGCATGCCACGCCTACGTCTTCAGACCGTTTGTGCTACCCAAGGGCAATGCTGGCATGCCACGCCCGACGTAGTTCGAACGTGTGTGTTATCCAAGAGCGATCATGGCATGCCATGCTCGATGTCTTGCGACCGTTTGTGATGTCCAAGGTCATGATTGCATGTCATGACCAACGTTGTCCAAACCGTATGTGCTTCCCAACTGCGATAATGGCATGTTACAGCCGACGTCGTCGGACTTTGTGTGCTGCCCAAGGGCCATGTGGGAATGCCATGCTCGATGTTATTCGTCCATGTATGTTTTCCAATGGTATGATGACATATCACGACCGATGTTGTACAATCATCTGTGCTGTCCAAGGGCGATGATGGCATAACACGCCCGACATAGTCCAACCGTGTGTGCTACCCAATAGAAATTATGACATGTAATACTCGATGTTGTTTGACCGTGTGTGCTGGACAAGGGCGATGATCGCATGGCACACGTGATGTCGTACGACCGTGTATGCATTCAAAGGGCGACGATGACATGCCACGCCTGACGTCATTCGTCCTTCTGTGTTGTCCAAAGGTGATGATGATATGACAAGCCCAAAGTTATCCGATCGTGTGTGCTGCCCAAGGGCCACGTGGTCTGCCACTCCGACGTAGTCCCACCATGTGTTTTACTTATTGGACATGATGGCATTTTTTATGCTCGAGGTCGTCTGAGAGTATATTATACCCAAGGGCTGTGATGGCATGGCACGCCCGACATCATGTGACCGTGTGAGTTACCGACAGTCCATACGGGCATGCCACACATGACTTCATCCGACTGTATGTTCTGACATAGGGCGATGATTACATGCAACACTCGACGTAGTTCGACCGTGTAAGTTGTACAAAGGAAATGATGGCATTTAATGCCAGTTGTCATCTAAGCGTGTCTGCTGCCCAAGGGCAATGATATCATTCCCACACCAGACGTTGTGTGACCGTGTGTGCTTCCCAAGGACCATGCAGGCATGCCACGCTTGATGCATCCGACCATGTGAGCTGTCTAAGGGTGATGATAACATGCCACGCCCAACAGTCCAACCATGTATACTGTCTAAGGGCAATGTAGTCACTTTACTCCTGACGATATCCGATCGTGTGTGCTACCCTAGGGAAATACTACCATGCCACGACCGACGTTGTCCAATTGTGTGTGCAGTCCAAGCGCGAAGATAACATGCCACGCTTAACGTCATTCAACACTGTGTATGTTTTCCAAGGGCGATGATGGCATGCCACGCCTGACGTCATCCGACACAGTGTATGTTGTCCAAGGGCGATGATGGCATGCTACGCCCGACGTCGTTTGACAGTGTATCCATTCCAATGGAAATGATGGCATGTCACGCCCGACGTTTTCGACCGTGTATGCTGTCAAAGGGCGATGATAGCATGCCACACCCGACGTCATCCGATTGTGTATGCTTTCGAAGGGCAATAATTACATGCCACACCCAACGTCGTTCGATCGTGTGAGATTCCCACGGGCGATGATGGCATGCCAAACCTGATGTATTCTAATCGTGTATGCTGTCCAAGGCCGATTATGACATTCCATGATTCACGTCGTCCGACTATGTGTGCTATCCATGAACCATACTAGCATGTGACGCATAACATCTTCCTACCATGTGTGCTATCCAAGAGTGATGATGGCATGCCACATCAAATGTTATTTTTCAGTGTGTGTTCACCAAAGGAGATGATAGCATGCCATGCCCCACATCATCTGACTGTGTGTGCTGTCCAAGGGTGAGATGGCATGCCACGCCCAACGTAGTATGACCGTGTGTGCTGCCCAAGGGCAAAGATTGAATCAACGTCCGACATCGTCTGACGGTGTGTGTTGCACTAGGGTAATAATGGTATGACCAACCGATATCTTTCTTCCTTCTGTTTAGTCAAAAGGCGATGATGTCATGCCATGTCGATATCGTTCGATTGTGTGTGCTGTCTAAAGGCGATGATGACATTCCATGCCCGACATCATCCGACCATGTATGGTGTCCAATGGAGATGATAGCATGCCACACCCGAGGTTGTCCGACCGTGTATGCTGTCCAAGGGCGATGATGGCATGTCACGCCCGACGTCGTTCAACCCGGTGTATGCTGTCCAAGAGCGATGATGGCATTCACACCCGACGTATTATGACTTTGTGTATTGGCCAAAGGCCATGATTGCATGCCACGCCCGACGTACTCCGATCATGTATATTGTCCAAGGGTGATGATGTCATGCCACGTTTGACGTCTTCCCATAGTGTGTGTTGTCCAAGAGTGATGATGGCATGCGACGCTCGACGTCGTCCTACCGCATGTGCAAAACTAAGGGAAATGAAAAATTTAACGTGAAAAAAGCTTTTTATCATAAAATTGATATTCTCTTATGTGTTAGCTAGGTATTTCGAACTGAAAAAATCAATTTTCTTTTTTATATTCGTAGTAATAAAGAATTACAATTGTCTTCGAAATTGGGTGAAATTCAAAATTAAATAGTTTATAACATTTTTTTTTGGAAAATCAGCGCATCCAAACCTCCTTAAGGAAGTTTGTTCGTGTAGATATAAAAAAAAATAACCTAATTGAGAAAAAAATTGCCTCAATCGGACATCCGAGTCAAAAGTTATGGCCTTTAGAAATTTCTTAAATTTACAACTACTTTGTTTGAGTTTCAATCATTGATTTGGTGAAACTTCAAATGATTGAAACTTTGGGCTCGAATATCCGTTTGACGCCTTTTTTTTATTCTTCATATTTTTTGGAGATCTACGTGGTCAACTCCACATTTTTTTTAATAAAGTATTTTTATATTTTAATTTATATAGAATAATATAGATAAAAAAAATAGAAAGGAAATATGGTTCGTGGCGTATTAAGTTAAAAATTAAGTTAAAAATAGAAAGGCAACATGATAACATGCCACGCCCGACGTCCTCTATCGTATGTGCTTTCCAAGGGCGATGATTGCACGCCACACCCAACATAGTCCCACTGTGTGTGCTGCCGAAGGGCAATGATGGCATGTAATGCCCGTCGTCATGCGACCGTCTGTGATGTCCAAGGGCGACGATGGCATGGCACGACCGACGTCGTCCGACTGTGCGTGCAGTTCAAGGGCGATGAAGGCAAGCCATGCTCGACGTCTTACGACACCATGTGTGCTGTCCAAGGGCGATGATGGCATGACACGCCCGACTTCGTCCCTTGATGTGTGTTATCCAAGGGCGAAGATGGCATGTCACACCCGACGTTGTTCGATCGTGTATGCTGCCCAATGGCGATGGCATATCACCCTTGGACGGTCAAAACACGGTCGAACCACGTCGGGTGAGGCATGCCATCATCGCCCTTGGACAGCATACACACGGTCGGACGACGTCAAGCATGGAATGCCATCATCGCCCTTGGACAACATACAAGTTTAGAAAACGTCAGGCGTGGCATGTTATCATTGCCCTTGTGTAGCACTCGGCCGGACGACATCGGGCTTTAGATTCCATCATTACCCTTAGGTAGCACACACGGTCGGACTATGTCGGGCTTGGATTGCCATAATCAATCATGGTTGTCGCATTAATACTAATCTAATATTTCTTCTAAATTTTTCCATTGCCTCGTACTTGTCTTACATTTTTAACTTAATATCGCACGTAGCATATTACTTTTCTAGTTTTACATTTATATTATTGTATACAAATAAAAACATAAACATATTTTAAAAAAGAACTAAACCAAAATAAGGAGATAGAACACACGATCGGACGACGTCGGGCGTTGCAATGCCCATATGGTCCTCGGGCAGCACACACGGTTGGACAATTTCGAGCATCGCATGCAATCATCGCCCTTGGGCAGCACACACTATCGGACGATGTCACGCGTGGCATGCAAAAATGGCTCTTCTGCAGCACACACGGTAGGACGACGTAGGGCGTTGTATGCCATCATCACCCTTAGAGAACATACACAATCAGGCGACGTCGGGCATTGCATGCGATCATCGCTCTTGGACATCACACACGATCGGACTACATCGGGTGTGGCATGACATCATGTCCCTTGGGAAGCAAACATTGTCGGATAACATCGTGGGTGGCATGCTATCATCGCCCTTGGACAACATACACTGCCCGACTACATCGGGCGTGGCATACCATAATGGCCATTGTGCAGCACATACGATCGAACAATGTCAGGGGTAGCATGCTATCATCGCCCTTAGACAACATATACTGCCAGACGATTACCGGCGTGGCATGCAATCATTGCCTTTGGATTGAACACACGGTTAGACAATGTCGGGAGTGGCATTCCATCATCTCCCTTTGACATCATAAAAAAGGTCGGGCGACGTCGGGCGTTGCGTGCCATAATTTACCTTGGACAACACACAAAGTCAGACGACATCGACCATCGCATGCCATCATCGCACTTGAAAAGCATACACGATCGGACAACGTTGGGTGTGACATGTTATCATCTCCCTTGGACAACATACATAGGGTCGGATTACGTCGGGCGTGGCATGCCATCATCGCCCTTGGACAACATAGATGGTACATGACGTCGCGCGTGCCATGCCATCATCGCCCTTAGGCAGCACAAACGGTCGGATAACGTCAAGCATTATACGCTATCATTTCCCTTGGGCAGCTCACACGGTCGAACTATGTTGGGCGTGACATTTTTTCATCGCCTTTGCTCAGCACACACGGATAAACGACTACGGGCGTGACATGCCCACTTATCCAAAGGGTAGCACACACAGTCACACGATGTTTGGCGTTACATGACATCATCGCACATTGGTAGCACTCACGGTCGGATGACGTCGGCGTGGCATGTTATCATCGCCTTTGGACTGCACATACTCTCGAACGATGTTGGGCGTGACAATGGTCTCATCGCCCTTGGGCATCACACACGGTCGGGCGATGTCGGGCGTTAAATGCAATCATTGACCTTGGAAAGAACACACGGTTGTACTACATTGGGCATGGCATGCCATCTCGTTCTTGGACAACTCACATGGTCGGACGACGTCGGGCGTTTCATGCCATCATAGCCTTTGGACAACACACACTAACGAACGACATAGGACGTGGAATGTCATCATCATCGTTGGACAACAAAAATGGTCAAACGACGTAAGGAGTTGCATGCCATCATCGCCCTTGGATAGAACGTACAATCGAACAACGTCGGGCGTGGCATGCCATCATTTCCCTTGGGTAGCACACACGGTCGGATGACATCGGGCGTGACATGCTATCATCGCACTTGGGAAGCAAACACAATCGGACGATATCAGGCTTGGCATGCAATCATCCCTGGGACAACACATACGATCGGATGACATTCGGCGTGGCATGCCATCATCGCTTTTGGACTGCACACACAATTAGAAAGTGTCGGTTTTGGCATGCCCGCATGTTTCTTAGGCAACATACACGGTCGAACGACGTCGGGCGTGGGATGCCATCATCTCCCTTGAACAACATACACAGATAGACGACGTCAGGTATGGCATGTTATCATTGCCCTTTGATTAAACACTCGGTCAGGCAACGTCGTGTGTGGCATGCCTTCATCGGTGATTTTAAGAAAAATGTATATTAACCCATTAAATTTTGAATATCCCCCAATTTTGAAGAAAATTATATTTCTTTATTGCTACGAATTTGATAAAAGAAAACAGATTTTGGAATTTGGAATATCTTGGTAATACATTTGAGAATGTTAATTTCAATGTTAGATAATAAATTTTGTGATAAAAAGCTTTTTTTTCCCGTTCATTTTACACATTTCCCCAGTTTTGCAAAAATGTTGGATGATAATCGATCGTGGATGCCATCAGTGCCATTGGACAGCACCACACAATCGGACTACGTGCAGATGGGATCCCATCATGGCCCGTTGGCAGAGAGGGAAACAGCTCGACATTTCGCATGGCAGTGCCATCATTGCCCCATGGAATGCACACATGGTCTGACGACATCAGGCAAGTTGTTTCATCATGCACATTGAAAGAATACACTATCGGATGACATCGGTTGTGCTTGTTATCAACGCCCTTAGACAGGCACACACGATGGGACGATGAGGGCGTGAAGCCTATGGACCTTGGGTAACACAAATGAGGGATGACATCATACGTGGCATGCTTCATTGCCATTAGGGAACACGCGGTGGACGACGTTGGAGGGACATGACCTCTTCGCCTTGGATAACACATATATGTGGGCACACGTCGGGCTGTCAGCCAATCAGCCCATGGGACCAACATTACACGGTTGGACTATGTCGGGCCGGGTATGCAAGCATAGCCCTGGCCAACACATACGATTGGACGAAACGGTCTGGTAGGTCATCATCGACCTTGGACGCAAGCATGGAGATGTTATCATCGCCCTATGTTAGAACACACGATAGGATGACTAAAGATTGACATGCTCGCTCGAATCGTGGGCAATATCATGGTTCAAATGATGTCGACATGGCATGCAATCATCGCGCCTGTGGGAAGACAAGGGCGGTCGGACGAAGTCTGGTGCATTCCATCACCTGCGGCATTAGTTAGAAACTGGTTCGGAAGACATCGGTATGAATGAATCATATTGTGGGGAGCAAACATAACAGGGTGGTACAACGTCAGGGTTATATGGTCCTATCACCCGTGGAAGCCATACAAGGTTAGACGAACGTTGGGCATAACATTTATCATTGCGCTATGAAGAACACAAAGGCAGCACCTCGAGAGCTTTAGATGACATCATTGCCATTGAGGAGAACACATGGTAGGAATACGTCTCGGGGTATCACCCATCATCAATCATGGTTGTCGCCCATCCTACTAATCTAATAATCTTCTCGAGTTACTATTGCATTGTTACTAGTCTTTCTTTTTTAACTTAATAAGGCACGAAGCATATTATCTTTCTAGTTTTTAGGTGTATTATTATTGTATTAAATGGAAAAATATAATAATATTTTTTATAAAAAGTTAACTAAATTAAGGAGATAGAATACAGGATCGGAAAAAAATTTGGGCGTGGAATGGACCGATTGGTTTCTTGGGCAACACAACACGGTGTAAAGCTCGAGCTTCGCATGCATTCATGCCTTGGGACAGCATACACTGTTTGACGATTGTCGCGCATGGAATGCCATAATCTCCATTGTGAAGCACACCGGTCAGATGAGGTCGTGTTGGATGTTGTATTCCCCTTGGACACACACCCATACGAACCACGTAGCGTGGCATGCCCACAGGACCTGGACAGCAATATGATCGGATGACATTAGGCCATGGCAGTCCTTATTTCTTGTGCGACACAATTAGCGAAGAGTGGGGCATGACATCCGCATTGCCCTTGGGCGGCCATCACGGTCGGACTGACAGCGGCGTGGTTAACCATCATCGCCCTTGTGATAGCATAAATGGTCAGAAAAACGTGGGTGTGGCATGCAATTTTGACCTTCAACAAAATATACAGGCGGACTATTGGTAAGGCGTGGAATTCCATCAATCTTGGAAACAAACACGGTGAAACGACGTCGGGCGTTGGCAAGCCAATTTTTTTCATCGAACTTGGGACAACATACACGTCAAAAGAAATCGGGCGTGGATATTATCATCCTCTTGGATAGCAACATACGTTTCGGACTACGTCAATGTGCATGCCTGCAGGTCCTTGGGTTGCACACAAATCGAACGGTGTCGTAGGGAAAGGGCATGACCAATCTTATCCCTTGGCCAACATACACGAATCTCGGTCAAAGTAGAAGGTTGGTGACATTCCATTATTGTCTGTGTGGAAAGCCCACCTGACTGACGATATTGAGCATGGGCATGCATATTGCTCTTGGACAAATTACAAGTCGAACGACAACCTCGGAAGTCCCGACCGCATGCCCACTCACGGCCGTACCCACGCCCGTGGATAGAAAGGCACGATCAATGATGACGGGCGTTGCATGACCATATGGTCCTTCGGCCAACACACTAGTCGAAAGACGTCGGCCATGCATGCCATCGCCTTTGGATGAACACAGTCAAATGATGTGGTTGTGCATGCCATCATCGCCCTGCACTACCAAACATGGGAAAACGACATTGGGGGGCATGCCATTATGCTTTTTGCTCTTGTGCCGCCCACACTGTCAGACAATGTCGGCGTTAGATTAACTTCCTTGCCTTGGGCGGAAGCACTCATGATTAGACTATCTCGGGCGTGGGCATGCCACTCTCGCCCCTAGGACAGGCACACAGGTCGGACCAGTTAGGCGTGGCATGCAATATCACCTGTGGACAACACACACTGACGAACGACATCGATGTGGAAATGCCATCATCCACCTTTGGACAGCACACATGGTCGGACAAGTTTTAGGCGTGGAAGCCAGCATGGTCCTTGGGAAGCACACATGGTCAAATGAAGTCGGGCAGGACATGTCATCATCTCCCTTGGGCCATCCCGCATGTTTCGGACAATGTCGGAGGATGGCAGTCGTCATTGCCATTGAAAGGAATAAACGATAGGAGAGTCGGGTGAAAAGTTATCATCGCCCTTGGAAAGCACACACAATAGACCACATACGTTGTGGCATGAACCCACATGTTCATTGTGATTTAAGAACCACCCATTCAGAGTGACGTAGGCTTGGCATGCCATTCGCCCTAGTGCATCACACACGGTCATACAACATCGGGCGGACAGCAGGTATCGCCCCTTGGACTGCACATAACAGCGTGGTGAAGACGTTCGGCGTGGCATGCCATTCATCCAACCATGGATAGCATTACACGGTGGTACGACATCGGAGTGGCCATGCACTCTTGGTCCTTAGACAGCATACACAGGTGGACAAGTGTCGGGCATGGCAGCCATATCGCCTCTTTCAATGAACACCATGTAAGAATTTCGGGCGTGGCATTGCCATCATCGCCCTGGGATTAGAATACATATGTCAACGACGTTGGGCATGGCAGCTATCATCTCCCTTGGATTGCATAGACAGTCAGATGACGCGGGGGTGTAATAATGCACAATCATCAACCCTTGGGAAGCCACACACGATCGAACAACAAAGTAAGGCTTAAAATGTATCATTTCCCATTGGGCAAACCACATTCGGTGGACTACGTAGGGCGTTGCATGCCATCATTTCCCTTGCACAAACACAAATGGTCGTACAAACATCGGCGTGACCTGTTATCATCTCCCTTTGTAAGCAAACGGATGAACGACATCTAGCGTGGCAGCCGACAGGCGTTGGATGCCCAATAGGTCGGACTACAGCGAGGTTGGGAAGCACTCACGGTTGGACGCGTCGAGCGTAGATGGCATTCATCACCTTTGACAGCACGCAAGATCGAACTATCGTAGAGCGTGGTTATGCCCTCATATACCCTTGATAGCAAAACACGATCAGACAATATGGGCGTGCATGCAATATCGCCCTTGATAAAAAATAAGATCAAAAACACATCAGGCGTTGGCATGCATCCATGGCCATGGGCAATATACACGGCACACGAGTGGCAAAATGCCCATCATCTCCCTTGGAAATGTACAGACGGTCGGATGACTCTCGGAGTGGCATTGCCATCAGCTCTTTTGAAAGATACACGATCAAACGAGTCTGGCGTGTCAGTAATCATTGCCCTTCGAAAACACACCGCATTGACGACGTGCAGCATGGCCTGTACGCATGGACTTAGGCCAGCACACACGGTCATATGAGGTTAGGCGTTCATGATCCTCATCGCTATTGGGATGCACAATGTCGTTGAATAACATCGTTCCTAGAATGCGATCATCGCCCTTGGAAAAAGATACACGTCGAACTACGTCGAGGTGGCAGTATAAGTGAATCGTGGCCAACACACAAGGTCGGTGCCAAATATCAGGCATGGCATGACATTATCGCCCATCTAACAAACATTCCATAGGGTTTAAAACGGAGTTGGGTGTTGGGACTTGCCTCATATCCCTTGGATAGGATACACGTTCAGAAGACCGTAGGCATTAAATGTATCTTCGCCCTTGCAATGCACGCACGGTCAGACGATATTGGGCGTAGAACTGCCAATCATCTCCCTTGATAGCACACACGGTCACGGATGCGGCGGGCATAAATTCCATTATTCTCTTTGGACAGCCCACACTATAGATGAGGTAGACTTGTCATGCACAACGCCTTGGACTGCCCTACTTAAGGGAAGACGGCGTGGGCATTGCCATCTAGACATTGATGCAGCAAAACAGCTCGGACGACGGTAGGCGTGGCATGTCACCATGGCCTTGGCATCACAGAGGTTGAAATAGTGGTCTGGCATGTCAGCGTCCGTTTGGAAAAAAACAAGGTGAAATGAAACGCGTGGGAGATACACAGCATCTTCGCATTTGGGCCACACACTGGTCGGACGAAGCTGGATGGCACGCCAATTAGTCCTCTTGATAGCGCACCACGGTCGTACGACATGAGACGTGGCATGACATCATCAGCCTGGACATGGACACACGATCGGGCTAGGCGAGGCGTGGCATGCATCATCTCCCATTGAGGAGCAAACTAGGTCGGGAATGTCGGGCATGGCATGCATTATCACCATTGGAAGGAAACACATGGTCGGGAAGATGTAGGGCATGGATGCCATCATCACAGTTCGACAGATAGGAAAGGGTCGGATGACTCCTAAATTGAGATGCCACCATTCCCTTGGACAGCACACAGGTCGGACGACCGTCGGACCGTGGCATGCTATCATTCTCCCTTGGAAACGGAAAAGGTATACATGATCAAACGACATGGGTGTGCATGTTATCATTGCCCTTGGGAACAACACACATGATCGGACCACGTAGGAGTGGCATGGCCAGCACGGCCTATGGAGAAAAATATGGTCGTTAACGTGGGCGTGTGGCATGCCATTATCGGCATTGTGACCCCACACCACAAATGATGTCGGGTGTGAATTGCATCATTGACTAAGCAGCACACACGGTCCGGATGACGTTGGCGTAACTGCCATCAGCACACTAGGGCAGAACACAACATCTTAAAAATGTACGACGGGCATGCAATCATTTCCTTGGACATCACATTTACGGTCGACGACGCGGGGGGTGGCATTCCATATTGCCTTTGGGCAAAAACACATGGGCAGACTAAGTCGGGATGTGCTGCAATCATATACCTTGGGACATCACCTAAGTTGCAAAACGTTGAGTGGTTATGCCGTCGCCTTTGGAGACTTCAACAGGTCGGAAGACGGTCAGCTGGCATGCCCGCTGTCCCTTGGGCAGCAAACCACTGTCAGATGACATCGGGAAAGGCATTCCATCATCGCCCTTGGACAACATACGAGGTTAGATGACGTCGTTCATGGCATGTTATCAGTATCTTTTGTGAACTTTTTCTCATTAGACGGCATAGGTGGTCAATGGTTTTCTTACCACCGCGAGTAGTGATTGCCATTCTGTATCTATCATTTTTTGGATTTTGGATAGTATTGATAGGAAGAGTACCTGGTTGCCGTGTGTGCACAATTGAAGATAATTGGGCCAATCATGACTCAAGCTGCTTAATCAATATTGCATGTGTATCGACTTTCTTCCCAATACGTGCTAAATCATTCCTCAAATCTTTAGTGTGGTCATCACTAGCATCGAACCTCCTCATCATTATATTGCAACACATCCTCAACTCGCTCCATACTACCTCCACCATCCAGAGGAGTAACTTAACAATTTTGAGGAGGAACATAGGGCCCATTCCTATCATTTCAGTTACCATAGTTATGCCTGTTGATGTTGTGGTTGCGGTTGTAATTTCCTTCTCGAACATAACGGCCCTCACGGTTATAGTTACCATAGATCTGAGCTTGGTTTCCTTGATCTTGGGGCTAATTTTCCTGATCAGAGCCTTGGTCACTTGGTCGAAAACCCCTAGTTACATGTTTTAACACCAACCCAAGCTTAGTTCTCATAAGATCCATTTATTCACTAATCTCATCTGTGGCAGGGTTGTGAGTGGATTGCACTACGAAGGTATATCTCCCAGTATCTGACTTCCTAGAACTCCAAGCTTTATTGTTCGGGAGATTTGCTATAATTTTTCAGCAATCTCACCATGAGGACACTCCCCATAAGAACCACCCGCTATAGTATCCAACACCGTTTTATTATTATCATCCTATCCCCGATAGAAATATTCCTTCAGTGACTCATCATCTATATGGTGATTAGGAACGCTTCTCAAAAATGAAGTGAATCTATCCCCAAGAACTACTGACTGACTCTCCTGGTAATGCCACAAAGTCTTTTCCACTATGTCTTTGTGGTTTATTTTCTTGGAGACGGGGTAGTAGTAACGTGATAAGAAAAATCAATTAGTTGGTTCCAAGTGAAAATTGAGTTAAAGATGAGGCTCAATGAACCAAATATCAGCCTCTCTCATCAGTGAGAGATGAAACACTTTTAGTCCTATCACATCTAAGTCAAAGTCAGGCATCCCTATACAACTTTTACACACTTCCCTTACCTTAGCTATATGGGCATGTGGATCCTCAATAGGTAGCCCTGAAAATAAACCTCTAGTAGTGAGCATTTGCATCAAGCTACTAGGTAGCACAGAGGTGTGGCCTGGTGGTAGAGGAGGTAATACTAGTGGCCTATCGGATTCTTCTACATTTTCATAGCCTCTGTAGTATTCTTGTAGCCGTGGAGTGGTATTTTATCCCCTCTATTGGTTTTCAGCAGGAGCATCGGGCATTAACTGACCATGAACATCAACTGGAGCTAGGATGTTCTGGTGTGGATCATCATCATAAGTACCCATGTTTGGATTCATGTTGCGTAGTGTACGCTGTAATTCGTAATCGTAGGGAAACAAGGGTTATCTTCCTCTCCATGTATTTGGCATACAAGGAAGATAGGTCTGCAATAATAAAAAAATAAACAAAGTAAAAATAAGAAAATATCGACTAAACTATAGTAATAAGTTTAAGTTAATATAAAAGCTAAAATCCCCTGCAACGGTGCCAAAAATTGATACTCTCAATGTTACTTCTCAAATAAGAAGTAAAGTGGTCGTGTCAAGTAAATAACCCTACTAATGAGGTTGGGATCGTTACCATGAGGAAAATATTTTAGACTTAACCTTAATCTATTATTACTAGTGTACATTCAATTATTTCCTTAGAAAATAAAAGACAATAAACGGGGTTTTTTATTTCTAATTGAATGAAGTTAATTAGCTAAATCAAAGTAGACAACTAACAGATTAAAATGTTGGAGTTTAATCAATTAATAAAAGTAACTAGGGTTAAGGTTCCCACAGGTTCCTAAATGATTAATTCTAAACTATAAAAATTCTTTCTAGTATCTTGCATGCAAAGTGATATCTTATGTTTTTAATTTTCCTAAATGCTTGGTCTGCATCTAGAAATTCACTCCGCACCTGGCCGGTTACGTGTGTTGCTATTATAACTAATCCTTATCTTTACTATATAATGATCGTATTCGATATTTGACCTAAGTTATACCTCGTACCACTAAAATTACTAGGCCTATAGATAGTATAAACTAAATCGATGTTGATAATTCGTTCTAATCTACCTCCTTGGTCCGTCAAGTAGCAAGAAGGCGAGTTTTAACATCTGGAAATATGTTAAAAAGACTTCTCTGCGAGAGAACGAATTATCAATTACATGCAACACACTATTCTAGAATTGTTATTTTAGTTAGGTTTTACCTATTATTCTCCCAGGTGTCCCACAAACATAGTTATGGAGTTTAGTTACCCATAGTCCATAATAACAATATTATATCTACGATTATAAGAATTCATGCACTTACAAATGAGAAAAGAAGAAAATCCAGAAAAATTTAGTGATTTAATCGATCAAAATCACCAACAATACTCCAGGAGAATAGTTGTAACAATCCAAGGTCTAATAATCTTAAATAATTCTCACAAGAGAATTAACATAAAGTTTGAATCACCAAAGAGTTCAACCCCAAAACGAGGTTTTCAAACTATTTATAAAAAAACAAAAACCTAATCAAAGAAGAACCTCTATTTTCAAAAATCGTCAAAACGCAGTTGGGTTGACGACCTCGGGACGGCGTCCTGGTAAAGAAAGGGCTGCATGGAACCGTGCCCATTACTTTGCAAATTCTTCTTGATATTCTCTCATTACCCTCGACCGGGCAGTATGATGGATCATCACAGGCACAACGATCCGGCGAGGGTCTCCGTTCCATGACACATCAACTCTGGGAATTGGGGTTCTAGATAATCTTGATCTCACGACGAACAAGCCAGACGGATCGTCGTGGCTCCGACTGGTCCTTCACACACTTTGTATCCACACACTTGGTCAGACTTCCCCATCTTCTCAGCAGATCAACATGGATGACAACCGACGGAACTCTGTTCACAGGGCTCGAGGACCGTCCAGGCTCGTATAGGTGGTAAATTTCGCACCTTCTGCTTAAAAACTTTCTGTGTTCATCTTTGGAAAGATTCTACAAATAAATTGAAACGTACATAAAATCCAATACAAAAGGCCTTTTGGACACACACGAAAATTATGGAAAAAAACATTAAATATACCTTTGAAACCATGGTATTATCACACTTCCATGCCCGACTGTCCCTCAGACCCGTGTGCCATCTAAGGGCCTATGCGGCATGCTAAGCCCTACGTATCCCATCGTGTGTGCTTTAAAGGGTGATGATATATGCAATGCCCAACAAGTTTTATCGTCGTCTGATTTCCCAAAGGGGGGGGCGATGAGGCATTGCCACGCTACGTCTTCAGCCGTTGTGCTACCCAAAGGGCAATGTGCGCATGGCACGCCCGACGTAGTTACAAACGTGTTGTGCTGTCCAAGAGCGAGATGGCATGCCATGATCGATGTCTTCGACATTGTGTGATTCCAAGGGGTCAGATTGCATTGGCCAGACCAACGTGTTCCAAACAGTTGTGTGCCTTCACGTGCGATAATGGCATGTTTACGGCCTACATAGTCCGACGGTGTTTTTGGACTTGCTCTCCCAAGGGCCATTCGGAATGCCATGCTCGATGTTATCGCCATGTATGTTTTCCAATGTGATGATGACATGTCACGACGATGTTGTACAATCGCTGGGTTGTCAAAGCGCGATGATGGAGAACACGCCCCGACAAGTCCAACCGTGTGGTGCTACCTAATAGAAATTATGACATGTAAAACACTCGATGTGTTTGACCGCTGTGGTGTTGGACAAGGGGCGATGATAGCACATGGCACACCAGATGTAGTAAGACAGTTGTGTATAGTTCCAAGGGCGATGATGACATGACACGCCTACGTATCAGACACAGTGATGTTGTCCAAGGGCGATGATGGCAGCCACGCGACACGTTGACCGTGGTTTGTTGTCATTCCAAGGCGATTTGATGGCATGGCCGCCGACGTCGTTCGACCGTTGTATGCGGTCAAAAGGGCGATGAGAGCATGCCATGCACGAAGTATTCTGACTATGTGATTGGCCAAAGGCAATGAGTGCATGACACGCCCGACGTTATCCGACTTTGTTATCTTGTCCTAGGGTGATTAGTCATGCACGTTTGCCGTCTTCCCATCGTGTGTGTTGTCTCCAAGAGTTGATGATGGAATGCGATTTCGACGTCCTCTACTGCGTGTGAAAACTAAGGGAAATGTAAAATTTAACGGGTTTTTTTAAAAAACGATTTTTACCATAAATTGGTTAACATTAAAATTGACTTCTCTTATGTGTTGGCTGCTATTCGAACTGAATCTATTTTCTTTTTTTTATATTCGGATGAGTAATTAAAGATAAAACTTTTCTTCGAAATTGGGTGATGAAAATCAAAAGAATGGGTTAAAGTAAAACATTTTTTTTTGGAAAATCAGCGCATCAAACCATTGTTTGGGCTGTTTGTGGTGTTTGTAGATGTAGCTATAAAAAAAAATAAATCTAATTGAGAAAAGAATCGCCGAAATCGGAATCTGATAAAAGGTTATGCCTTTAGACATTTCACAAATTTTACAAAAGCTACTTGTTTGGTTCAATCATGATGGGGTGAAACTTAAATGATTGACAACTTTGGGCTCAAATATCCGTTTGACGCCTTTTTTTTATTCTTCATATTTGTTGGGGATCTACTGGTCAACTCACAATTCTTTTTAAAAATATTTTTATATTTAAGTATATAGAATATATAAATAAAAAACTAAAAAGGACATAGGTTCGTGGAGAGAAATTATAAATAAAGACTAGTACAATGCCAATCTGAAAAAATCGAGAACAGAACATAATTTAGATAGTACGAATGCGACAACCATGATAAATTATGGCGTGCCACGCCCGACATAGTCCGACCGTGTTTGTTTCCTAAGGGAAATGATGGAATCTAACACCCAACGTTGTCCAACTGTATGTGATTCCCAAGGGAAATGATGGCATGCCACGCCCGACGTCGTCCGACTATATGTGTTGCCCAAAGGCCATATGGGCATGCCACGCCCTACGTGGTCAGATCGTGTATGTTGCCCGAGGGTGATTATAACATGCCACACCCAACACCTTCTGAGCGTGTATGCTTTACAGGGCGATGTGTGGGAGGCCACAACCGACACCCCCCCCCCCCCCCCCCACGACGTCGTTTGACTGTATGTTCTGCCCAAGGACGATGATGGCATGCCACGCCTGAAGAAGTCCGATCTTGTGTGTTGTCCAAGGGTGATAAGGGCATGCCACGTTCGATGTCATCCGACCATGTGGTCTGTCCAAAGGCAAGATGGCATGCAATGCCCGACGTTATCCGACCGTGTGTGCTTCCCAAGTGCGATAATGACATGAAACGCCAGACGTCGTCCCACTGTATGTGCAGTCCAAAGGCGATGATGGCATGCCACGCCCGACGTCCTCTATCGTATGTGCTTTACAAGGGCGATGATGGCACGCCACACCCAACTTAGTCCCAGTGTGTGTGCTGCCGAAGGGCAATGATGGCATGTAATGCCCGTCGTCATGCGACCGTCTGTGATGTCCAAGGGTGACGATGGCATTGCACGACCGACATCGTCCGACTGTGCGTGCCGTTCAAGGGCGATGAAGGCAAGCCATTCTCGACGTCTTATGACACCGTGTGTGTTGTCCAGGAGCGGGGTGGTGGGTGATGGCATGCCAGGCCGATTCGTACCTTGGGGTGTTCTCCAAGCGGAAGATGGAATGTCACACCCGACGTAGTTCGAACGTGTATGCTGCCCAATGGAGATGGCATTCACCATTGACGGTCAAAACACTGGTCGAAAACACGTAGGGGGGTGCAGGCAATGCCATATCGCCATTGGACAACATACACACTGGCCGGACGACGGCAAGCAGTGGATGGAATGCAATCATCGCCCTGGGACAACATACAAGTTTAGAAAACGTCAAGCGTGGCACGTTATTATTGCCCTTGTGTAGCACTCGGCCGGACGACATCGGGATTTAGATTCAATCATTACCCTTAGGTAGCACACACGGTCTGACTATGTCGGGCGTGGATTGCCATAATCAATCATTGTTGTCGCATTCATACTAATCTAATATTTCTTCTTAATTTTCCCATTGCCTCGTACTAGTATTTCATTTTTAACTTAATATCGCACGAAGCATATTACTTTTCTAGTTTTACATTTATATTATTGTATACAAATATAAACATAAAAATATTTTTAAAAAGAACTAAACCAAAATAAGGAGACAGAACACACGATCGGACGACGTCGGGCGTTGCAATGCCTATATGGTCCTTGGGCAGCACACGTGGTTTGACAATGTCGAGCATCACATGCAATCATCGCCCTTGGGCAGCACACAATGTCGGACGATGTCACGCGTGGCATGCAAAAATGGCTCTTCTCCAGCACACACGGTAGGACAACGTTGGGCGTTGTATGCCATCAGCACCCTTGGAGAACATACACAATCAGGCGATGTCGGGCATTGCATGCGATCATCGCTCTTGGACATCACACACGATCAGACTACATCGAGTGTGACATAACATCGTGTCCTTTGAGAAGCAAATATTGTCGGATAACGTAGGGGGTGGCATGCCATCATCATCCTTGGACAACATACACTGCCCGACTACGTCGGGTGTGGCATGCCATCACGGCCATTGTGTAGCACATACAATCGAACAATGTTGGGGGTAGCATGCTATCATCTCCCTTAGACAACATATACTCTTGAACGATGACCGGCGTGGCATGCCATCATTTCCTTTGGATTGAACACACGGTTAGACAAAGTCAGGACTGGCATGCCATCATATCAATTCGACATCATAAACAAGGTCGAGCGACGTCGGACGTGGCGTGCCATCATTTCCATTGGACAACACACAAAGTAGTATGACGTCGACCGTGGCATGCCATCATCGCACTTGAAAATCATACACGATCGGACAACGTTGGGTGTGACATGTTATCATCTCCCTTGGACAACATACATAGGGTCGGATTACGTCGGGCATGGCATTGCATCATCGCCCTTGGATAACATAGATGGTCAGATGACGTCGCACGTCCCATGCCATCATCGCCCTTTGGCAGCACACACGGTCGGACAACGTCAAGCATTACATGCTATCATTTCCCTTGGGCAGCTCACACACTCGAACTACGTTGGACGTGGCATTTTTTCATCGCCTTTGGTCAGCACACATAGATAAGCGAATATGGGCGTGACATTCCCACTTATCCCAAGGGTAGCACACACACTCGCACGATGTTGGGCGTTACATGACATCAGCGCACACGGGTGGCACACACGGTCGGATGACGTCGGGCTTGGCATACCACCATAGCCTTTAGAAAGCACACAGGGACGGACAACATCGGGCTTTGCATGTAATCATCACCCTTGGATGGCACATATGGTCAGACTACGTCGGGTGCGGAATTCCATCATTGCCCTTGGACAGAACACACGGTCGGTCGACGTCGGTGTGGCATGTTATCATCGCCTTTGGACTGCACATACTCTCGGACGATGTTGGGCGTGACAATAGTCTCATAGACCTTGGGCAGCACACACGGTCGGAAGATGTCGGGCGTTAAATGTCATTATTGACATTGGAAAGAACACACCGTTGTACTACATTGCGCATGGCATGCCATCTCCATCTTGGACAACACAAATGGTCGGACGACATCGGGCGTTTCATGCAATCATTGCCTTTGGACAACACACACTGATGAATGACATAGGACGTGGAATGCCATTATCGTCGTTGGACAACAAAAATGGTCGAACGACGTAAGGAGTGGCATGCCATCATCGCCCTTAGACAATATACACAACGGGATGACATCGGGCGTGGCATGTTTTCATCGCCTTTGGATAGAACATAAGATCGAACAATATCGGGCGTGGCATGCCATCATCGCCCTTGGGCAGCACACACGGTCGGATGACGTCGGGCGTGAGATGCTATCATCGCACTTAGGTAGCAAACACAATTGGACGACATCGGGCTTGGCATGCAATCATCTCCCTTGGACAACTCATACGGTCGAATGACATTGGTCGTGGCATGGCATCATCGCTTTTGGACTGCACACACAGTTAGAAAGAGTCGGTCTTGGCATGCCCGCATGTCCCTTTGGCAGCATACATGATCGAACGACGTCGGGCGTGGGATACCATCATCGCCCTTGAACATCATACACGGATAGACGACGTCAAGTATGGCATGTTATTATTGACCTTCGATTAAACACACGGTCAGAAAACGTCGTGTGTTGCATGTCGTCATCGGTGATTTTAAGAAAAATGTATATTAACCCATTAAATCTTGAATTTCCCCCAATTTTGAAGAAAATTATATTTCTTTATTGCTATGAATTTAATTAAAGAAAAAAGATTTTTGAAATTGGAATATATTGGTAATACATTTGAGAATGTTAATTTCAATGTTAGATACTAAATTTTGTGATAAAGATCTTTTTTTCCCATTCAATTTTACATTTCCCCTAGTTTTGCACAATAGGTTGGATGACATCAAGCGTGGCATGCCATCATCGCCATGGAGTACAAACAAGGGAAAACGACGTTGGGAGTGGCATGCCATTATCGCTCTTGTGCCGCCCACACTGTCAGACAATGTCGGGCGTTAGATACCATCCTTGCCCTTGGGAAGCACTCATGATTGGACTACCTCGGGCGTGGCATGCCATCTCGCCCTAGGACAGCACACACGGTCGGACGACGTTAGGCGTGGCATGCAATCATCACCTTTGGACAACACACACTGACGAACGACATCGGACGTGGCATGCCATCATCACCTTTGGACAGCACACATGGTCGGACAATGTTAGGCGTGGCATGCAAGCATGGTCCTTGGGAAGCACACACGGTCAAACGAAGTCGGGCATGACATGTCATCATCGCCCTTGGGCAGCCCGCTCGGACAATGTGGGGCGTGGCATGCCGTCAATGCCCTTGGAAAGAATACACGATAGGACAACGTCGGGTGTGAAATGTTATCATCGCCCTTGGACAGCATACACGATAGACGACATACGGTGTGGCATAACCGCATGTTCATTTATAAGCACACACCATCAGATGACATAAGGCTTGGCATGCCATTATCGCCCTTGTGCAGCACACACGGTCATACAACATCAGGCGTGACATGCAGTTATCACCCTTGGGCAGCACATACAGGCGAACGACGTCGGGCGTGGCATGCCATCATCGCCCTTGGATAGCATACACGATTGGACGACATCAGGAGTGGAATGTCATCTTTGTCCTTAGACAGCATACACGGTCAGACAATGTCGGGCATGACATGCCATCATCGCCTTTACAATGAACACATGGTAAGAAGATTTCGGGTGTGGCATGCCATCATCGCCCTTGGATAGCATACATATGGTTAGAGGACATTGGGCATGGCATGCTATCATCTCCCTTGGACAGCATAGACAGTCGAATGACGCGGGCGTGCCATGCCATCATCGCCCTTGGGCAGCACACACAGTTGAACGAACTCGGGCGTTAAATGCTATCATTGCCCTTGGGCAGCACAAATGGTCGAACTACGTCGGGCGTTGCATGCCATCATTTCCCTTGGACAGCACAAATGGTCGTACAACGTCGGGCGTGACATGTTATTATCTCCTTTTCTAAGCACACACGGATGAACGACATCTAGAGTGGCATGCCGGCATGGCTGTTGGACTGCACAATAAGTCGGACTACATCGAGAGTTGCAAGCCAATGTGGACCTTGGGAAGGAAACAAAGTCGGACGACATCAGGTGTTACATACCATCATCGCGGTTGGGAAGCACTTACAGTCGGATGACGTCTAGCTTTGCATGCCATTTTCGCGTTAGGACAGCACACAAGGACGGACTATGTCGGGCGTGGCATGTCATTATCACCGTTGGACATCACACACGATTGGAATAAGTCAGGCGTGGCATGCCATCGTAGCCCTTGGGTAGTACATACGGTAAGATGACTCCGGCCGTGGCAATGCCATCATACACCTTGGAATGCACACACTGTCGAACAAAATCGGACGTGGCATGCCATCATCACCCTTGGAAAGCATACACAATAGGATGATTTTGGGTGTGGCATGTTATCATCTCCCTTGGACAGCACACACAATCGGATGTCGTTGGGCGTGGCATGCCCGCATGGACCATGGACATCTACACATGATACTATGACGTTGAGTGTGGAATTCCATCATCTCCATTGGGAGTGCAAGCGGTCAAACTATGTCGGTTGTGACATGCCATCTTCTCCCTTGGAGAACACATACGTTGGTTCGGAAAGCATGCATGGTCGAACAAAGTCGATCTTGGCATGCCATCATCGCCGTTGGACAGCATGCACGATTTGACTACGTAGGGCGTGGAATGACATCATGGCCCTTGCGTAGCACACACGGTCGAACGACGTCGGGCATGGCATGCCATTTTGACCTTAGACAAAATATACGGTACAACTACGTCGGGCGTGGAATTCCATCATATCCCTTGTATTGCACACATAGTAGGACGACGTCGGGCGTGGCATGCCATCATCGCACTTGGACAACATACACTGGGTAAAACGACGTAGGGTGTGGCTTGCCATCATCGCTCTTGGACAGCATACACGGCCAGACAACCTAAGGGATTGCATATTATCTTCGCCCTTGGCCTGCACACAAGGTAAGACGATGTTAGGCGTAGACATGCTATCAACGCCCTTTGTCAGAACACACGCTCATATGTTGTCGGGCATGAAATATCATTATTGCCCTTTGGACAGCACACACTATCAGATGTTGTCGATGTGGCATGCCATCAAAGCCTTTGGACTCAACACACGGATGGAAGACGGGCGTGGCATGCCATCATAGCCCCTATCCAGCACACAGAGTCGGATGATGTTGGGCGTGGCATGTCACATGGCCCTTGGGCATCACAGACTGTTGTATGTTTAAGACGTCGGGGTGCATGTCAGGTCCCTTTGACAACACACAAGGATATGACGACGTCAGATGGCCATGCCATTATCGCCCTTGGACTGCTCATCTGTTGGACGACTGAGTGTGGTTATGCCACATGGCCCTTGGAAGCACACAGGGTCGGTGAGTCGGGTATTACATACCATCTTTGCATTTTGCCAAAACACACATGGTCGAACGACGTCGGACGGGAATGCTATCTAGCCCCTTTGGTACACGCGCACATGCTCTACGACGTCAGCGTTGGCAGGAATCATCACCCTTGAAGTCACCAACCCGATCAGGACTATTTAGGCATGGAATGCCTAATTGCCTTGGGCCAAGCACACATGGTCGGATGACGTCGGGCGTGGCATGCCATCATTTCCATTGGAATGACCACATTGTCAGATGACATAGGGCGTGGCATGCAATCATCCCCGTTCGATAGCATACACAGGGTCGGATGACGTCGTACATGGCATGCAATCATTTCCCTTGGACAGCACATACGGTGGGACGACGTCAACCGTGGAATGCCATCATTGCCCTTCGAAAGTATACATGATCAAACGACATTGGGTGTGGCATGTTATCATCGCCTTTGGACAACACACACGATCGGAAACGTAGGGCATGGCATGCCATCATGGCCTTTGAGCAGCACACACGGTCAGATGACGTCGGGCGTGGCATGTCATCATCGCCTTAGGGCAACACACGGTCTAACAATGTCGGGCATAACATGCAATCATTTCCCTTGGACACTACATACGACCGAACGATGTCTGGCGTGGCATACCATCATCACCTTTCGGCAGCACACACGGTTGTACGACGTCGGGCGTGGCATGTAATCATATTCCTTGGTTAGCACATACGGTCGAATGACGTTGAGCGTGTCATGCTATCATCGTCTTTGGACGTCACACATTGTTGGACGATGTCAGTCATGGAATAACTGCATGTCCTTTGGGCAGGAAACACAGACTGACAACGTCGGGCGTGGCATGTTATCATTGACCTTGGACAGACACTCAGTCAGATGATGTCGGGCGTGGCATGCAATCATATACCTTGGACTGCACATACGGTCGAAAGACGTCGACGCGGTCATGTATCATGTGTTTGGACCTTCAAACATGGGCGAACGACGGCCAGGACATTGCATGCCCGATGTCTCTTGGGCAGCAAAAACGGTCGGATGTGACGTCGCGCGTGGAGGTTATTCATTGACCTTGAAGAAAAACGGTCAGAAGAATCTGAATGACATGCCTTATACCGATTTATTGAAAATGTTTATTAACCCAGTAAATAATTGAATTTCCCCTAATTTTGAACGATAATTGTAATTCTTATTGCTACGTCGGGACGCTGGTTATGACATCATCGTTCTGGATAGCAAAACACGATCGGACATAGCGGCGGCAGTTATCATCGCCTTGAATATCAAAAAACATGATTAGGACAACATCGGGCGTGGTATGCCATCAGGGGCCCATTTGGCAATACACACGGTCATATGACGGTGGGCCGTGGCACTGCATCATCGCCCCCTTGGATTACCACACGGGCGGATGCTAGAGAGTGGCGCATGCCGTCATCGCCCCTGAAAATACACGATCAAACGACTCTGGCATGGCATGTAATCATGCTCTTCGAAAACATACACATATGGACGAGTTGCGGGTTGCATGTCGCATGACTTGGCATCACAGAGGTTGTTTGTAGACGTCGCGGGTGGGCATGTCATGTGTCCTTGGGATCAAAACACACGGATGAACGACGCGAGCATGACATCCTTATCCCCTTGGGAAACTCATACTGTTGGACGACATGAAGCGCGGTGGTTATGCCCACATGGCCCTTAGAGGCACACATGGTCGGACGATGCGGGAGTTTCATGCAATCTTGCATTTGGGCAACACACATGGGGGGACATGCTATCATTGCACTTGGGAAAAAAACACACAACTCGGACGGACATGGGGTTGTGGCAGCAATAATCTCACCTTGGAACAATACGGTCGAATAAAGTTGGTGGCATCGCATCATCGCTTTTGGACTGCATACACAGTTAGACAGCCGTCAATCTTGATGCCCGCATGCCATTATGCGCTGACCATGTCGGAATGAGCGGGTGTGGATCCATCATCGCCCTTCAACCGCATAACTAACAGACGACATCAGGCATGGCATGTTATCATCGCCTTCGATTAAATAACACTGAAAAAGTCGGTCTGGCATGCCGCCAGCGATGGATTTAAGAAAAATCTCTTTTAAAAACATTAAATTTCTAATTTTCCATAATTTTGAAGAAAATTATAATTTTTCTTGATACGAATTTGATAAAAATAAAAATCAGAGATTGAATTTGGAAGTATCTGTGTAATTACATTTGAGAATGTTAATTTTAATGTTTGATAATAAATTTTGATTTAAAAAAAGCTTTTTTCCTGTTCAATTTTACATTTCCCTGTTTTGCACACTCGGTTGGATGACGTAGAGAGCGTGGCTGCCACATTGCCCTGGACAACCAAATGATCGGACTACGTTTGTGCATGGATCCCATCATGGCTATGTGCCAGCAAACACACGTCGGACATTTGGCATGGCAGTCCATCATCGTCTTTGGAATTCACCCATGGCGGGAAACATTCAGGCAAGGTGTGTCATCATTGCCCTTGAAAAAAGTATACAGTATTCGGACGACATCATTGTGGCCTTGTTATCATCGCCCTATAGAAAGACACACACGATCAGAGACGTAGGTCGTGGAATGCCGTCATGGAACTGTGTAACACAAGCGTTGGATGACGTATCAGATTGGCATGCCTTCATCGCCATTGGGCCAGCACCACGCGTTCGAACGACGTCTGGCGTTAACCACGACATCTTCGCCTAAGATAACATATACGGGGGACGACGTCGGGCTTGTCATGACATCATCACCATTGGACAGCATAAAACGGTAAGACTAAGTCTGGCCTGGTATGCATCATAGCCCTGGCAAAACAATACGATCGGACGACGTCGGGCTTGGAAAGCCCTCTCGACTTTTGGACTGCAACACACATGATTAGAAAGGCGAGTCGAGATGGCCCGAGTCCCTTAGGCACTACATGGGCCTCGAACGACGTGGGCGTGGGATGCATCAAGCCCTGAACAGCATACACGGATAGACGACGTCAGGTATGACATGCCATTTTGATCTTAGACAAAATATACGGTCCGACTATGTCTGGCGTGGAATTCCATCATATCCCTTGTAGTGCACACACAGTAGGACGACGTCGGGCGTGGCATGCCATTATCGCACTTGGACAACATACACTGGGTAAAACGACGCCGGGTGTGGCTTGCCATCATCGCCCTTGGACAACATACACGGTCATACAACCTAAGGCATTGCATATTATCTTCGCCCTTGGACAGCACACAAGGTAAGACGATGTTAGGTGTAGAAATGCTATCATCGCCCTTTGTCAGAACACACGCTCAGATGTGCGGGGCAGAAAAGTAATTATGCCCTTTGGACAGAGCTAACACTACGGTGATGTAAGTGCACTGGTGGCAGGCAATCGAAGCCTTTGGACTGCACACACGGATTGGAAGACGGGCGTGGCATTGCCATCATAGACCTGTGCAGACACACAGTCGGATGATGTTGCTCGGGCATGCTGCATGGCCTTGCGGCATCACAGATTTTGTAAGATGGTCGGTGGGGTTGTGTGCATGGAAGTGACCCTTTGGACAAACACCCCACGGATGACCGACGTCGAGTATGGCATTGCCATTATCTCCTTGGTTGCTCATACGTTGGACGAACATGAATTGTGGTATGCCATATGGCCCTTGGAAGCACCCATCGTCGGATTTGATGTCGGGCATTTACAGCCATTTCGCATTTGGCCAACACACATGGTCGGACGACGTCGGGCGTGGCATGCCATCTAGCCCTTGGACAGCGCACATGCTCGTACGACGTCGAGCGTGGCATGACATCATCACCCTTGGACGTCACACCCGATCAGACTATGTTAGGCATGGCATGCCATCATTTCCCTTGGGCAGCACACTTGGTCGGATGACGTCGGGCGTGGCATGCCATCATTTCCATTGGAATGACCACATTGTCAGATGACATAGGGCGTGGCATGCAATCATCCCCGTTCGATAGCATACACAGGGTCGGATGACGTTAATGGCATGCCACTCATTTCCCTGGAAGCACATACGGTGGGACACGTAAACGCTGGAATTGTTGGAAATGCCATCATTGCCTACCTTGAAGTTACATGATCAAACGGAAATTGGCGTGTGGAATGTTATCATCATTTGGACACAAACACAACACCGATCGAAACATAGGAATGGGCATGCAACATGGCCTCTCTTGAGCAGGCACAACACGGTCAGATGAAGTTTCGGGCGTGCATGTCGTATCGACTTAGGGCAAACACGTCTAAATTTGTCGGGCATAACATGCCATCATTTCCCTTGGACACTACATCGACCGAACGATGTCTGGCGTTGGCTTACCATATCAACTTCGCAGCACACAGGTGTACGACGTAGGGCCGTGGCTGTAATCATATTCCGTGGTTCGCACATACGGTCGAAACGACGTGACGCGTTTTCATGATATCATCATCTTTGGACGTCACACATTGTTGGACGATGTCAGTCATGGAATAACTGCATGTCCTTTGGGCAAGAAACACAGGCTGACAACGTCGGGCGTGGCATGTTATCATTGACCTTGGACAGACACACAGTCAGATGATGTCGGGCGTGGCATGCAATCATATACCTTGGACTGCACATACGGTTGAAAGACGTCGAGCGTGTCATGCTATCATTGTGTTTGGACTTCACACATGGTCGAACGACGTCAGGCATTGCATGCCCGCATGTCTCTTGGGAAGCAAAAACGGTCAGATGACGTCGCGCGTGGCATGTTATCATTGACCTTGGAAAGAACAAACGGTCAGAAGACATCTAGAATGACATGCCATTATCACCGATTTTATGAAAAATGTTTATTAACCCATTAAATATTGAATTTCCCCTAATTTTGAAGATAATTGTAATTCTTTATTGCTACGTCGGGCGTGGTATGCCATCATCATCCTTGGATAGCAAAACACGATCGGACAGTAGCGGGCGTGGCATGTTATCATCGCCCTTGAATATCAAAACATGATTAGACAACATCGGGCGTGGTATGCCATCATGGCCATTAGGCAATACACACGGTCATATGACGTTGGCCGTGGCAATGCCATCATCGCCCTTGGAATGTACACACGGTCGGATGACTTAGAGAGTGGCATGCCATCATCGCCCCTGGAAAGATACACGATCAAACGACATCTGGCATGGCATGTAATCATTGCTCTTCGAAAACATACACAATTGGACGACGTGCGGCTTGGCATGTCCGCATGGACCTTGGGCATCACAGAAGGTTGTAAGACGTCGGGTGTGGCATGTCAGTGTCCCTTTGGACAAAGCACACGGATGAACGACGTCGAGCATGACAATCCATTATCGCCTTGACTACTATCTGTGGGACGACATGAAGCGCGGTATTGCCCACCATGGCCATTAGAAGCACACATGTCGGACGCTGTCGGGGAGTTTATGCTGCACTCTTCGCATTTGGGCACACACATGGGCGTGACATGCTATCATTGCACTTGGAAAAAAAAAAAAAAACCACAATCGGAGAACATCGGGCGTGGCATTGCAATCATCTCCTTGGACAACACATACGGTAGAATGACGTTGGGCGGGCAGGAAATCATCGCTTTGGACACTGCATAAACAGTTAGACAGCGTCAACTTGCATGCCCGCATGTCATTTGGACAGCTAAGACTTACATGGTCGAATGACGTCGAGCGTGGGATGCCATAACCCCCTTCAACAGCATACACTAAACAGAGATCAGGCATGGCCTGTTATATCGCCCTTCGATAAAATCACATTCTGAAAACGTCGTTGGTGGCATTGCCGCCATCGATGATTTTAGAAAAAAAATCTCTTTTACAACCATTAAATTTTGAATGTTCCATAATTTTGAAGAAAATTATAATTCTTATGATACGAATTTGATTAAAATAACAGATTTATTGAATTTGGAATATATTTTGTATACATTTGAGAATGTTAATTTTAATGTATTGATAGTAAATTTTTGATAATAAAAAGCTTTTTTTTCCTGTTCAATTTTACATTTCCCCTAGTTTTGCACAACGCGGATTGGATGACCGTAGAGCGTGGCATGCAATAATTGCCCCTTGAGAAAACACACATGATCGGACTACATTGTGAATGGAATCCCATCAGGCTATTGCCAGCACACACATCGACTTTGGCATGGCAGTGCCCACTAAATCGTCTTTGGAATTCACACATGGTCGGATGAAATCAGGCAAGGTGTGTCATCATTGCCCGGAAAAATTATACAGTATCGGACGAAATCACGTGTTGGCTGTTATCATTCGCCCCTTAGAAAGCACACCACGATCAGATGAGTAGGTGTGGTGGAAGCCGTATGGACCTTTTGTAACAAAGCGGTTGGATGAGCAGATGTGGTATTGCCTTCATCGCATTGGGCGCACACGCGGTCGAACGACGTTCTGCGTAACATACATCTCGCCCTAGATAACATATACGGTGGGCGAGTCGGGGCTGTAATGCCATCATCACCCTTGGACAGCATAAACGGTAAGACTAGGGTCTGGGCCTGGTATGCCATAATAAGCCCTTGGCAACACATTACGATTCGGAACGGACACCAGGCTGGAAAGCCATAATCGACTTTTGGACTGCACACACCGTTAGAAGCGTCTTCTAAGCATGCCCGATGTACTTAGGAAGAATACATGGTAGAACGAGTCGGGGTGGGAGGATGCCTCATCGCCCTTGAACAGCATACACGGAATACGACGACGTCAGGTTAATGACATGCCATTTTGATCTTAGACAAAAGATACGGTCCCCGATACGTCTTGGCGTGGGAATTCATCCTTATCCCTCGTACTGGGCACCAAAAGTAGGATTGACGTCGCGGCGCGTGGCATGCCATTATCGCACTTGGACAACATACACTGGGTAAAACGACGCCGGGTGTGGCTTGCCATCATCGCCCTTGGACAACATACACGGTCATACAACCTAAGGCATTGCATATTATCTTCGCCCTTGGACTGCACACAAGGTAAGACGATGTTAGGTGTAGAAATGCTATCATCGCCCTTTGTCAGAAACACCACGTCAGATGCGTGGCATGAAATGTAAGTATTGCCCTTTGGACAGCCCACCACTATCGGAGATGTCGATGTTGCATGCCAGCGAAGCCCCTTGGACTGCACACACGCATGGAAGACGGGGCGTGGCATGCCATAAGGGACCTTGTGCAGCACACACAGTCGGATTGATTGTTGGGCGTGGCAATGTTGCTGGCCACTTGGGCATAACAGACTTTTGTTAAGATTGTGTGCTGTGGAATGTCAGTTGTCCCTGTGGAAACACACCGGAATGACCGACGTCGAGTATGGCATGCCATTATCGCCCTTGGACTGCTCATACTGTTGGACGACATGAAGTGTGGTATGCCCATATGGCCCTTGGGAAGCACACATGGTCGGATGATGTCGGGCATTACATGCCATCTTCGCATTTGGCCAACACACATGGTCGGACAACGTCGGGCGTGGCATGCCATCTAGCCCTTGGACAGCGCACATGCTCGTACGACGTCGAGTGTGGCATGACATCATCACCCTTGGACGTCACACCCGATCAGACTATGTTAGGCATGGCATGCCATCATTTCCCTTGGGTAGCACACTTGGTCGGATGACGTCGGGCGTGGCATGCCATCTTTCCATTGGAATGACCACATTGTCAGATGACATAGGGCGTGGCATGCAATCATCCCCGTTCGATAGCATACACAAGGTCGGATGACGTCCTACATGGCATGCCATCATTTCCCTTGGACAACACATACGGTGGGACGACGTCAACCGTGGAATGCCATCATTGCCCTTGGAAAGTATACATGACAAACAAATTGGGTGTGGAGTTTCAGCGCCTTGGCAGCACACAATGATAGGAAGATGTAGGGTATGGCATGCATTTTCTGTTCCATTGGCTTTGAGCAGCAGACCTTGTTTTTCCTTGTTGGTCGTGATGGTTTTTGGTTTTTGATGGACGTCGGGCGTGGCATGCATTCGCCCTCTAGGGCAGCAACACGGGTATGACAATGTCGGGCGTAACATGAAAATCATTTCCCTTGACATACATACATAGGACGGATGTTGGCGTGGATTACCATCATCGCCTATTCGGAGAACACACGGTTTAGACACGTCAGGAGTGGGCATTGCAATCTATCCTTGGTTAAAGCAAATCTGGCGAAATGACGATCGAGCTTGTCATGCTATCGTCGTCTTTGACGTAACACATTGTTGGACGAGTAGTGCATGGCATAACCGCATGTCCAGTGGGCACAGGAACAAGCGTTACTACAACGGCGGGCGTCGGCATGTTATTAAATTGACCTCCTGGACAGGAACACCAGTCAGATGATTCGGGGGGCATGCAATAATATACCTTGGAGCACCATAACGGTCGACAACGAAGTCCAAGCGGTCATGCTACATCGTGTTTGACTTCACACAAAGTAGGATTGACGTCAGGCGGCATGCCTGCCGATGTCTATTGGGCCAGGCAAAAAAACGGTGGATAATCGGGCAAGGCATGCCATCATCGCCTGGACAAACATAAAGGTAAGACGACGTCGCGCGTGGCATATATCATTGACCTTGGACAGAAAACACGGTTCGAAGACTTCTAGAAATTACATGCATCATCACCGATTTTTGAAAAATGTTTATTAACCCATTATTAAAATTTTGAATTTCCCCCTTTTGAAGAAATTGTTAATTACTTATTGCATACGTTCGGGGCATGGCATGCCATCATAGCCCTTGGAGGAAAAACAACGATCAGACAATAGCGGGGGTGGCATGTTATCACTCGCCCCTTTTGGGATTATTTCAAAACATGATCAGACAACATCGGGCGTGGTATGCCATCATGGCCATTAGGCAATACACACGGTCATACGACGTTGGCCGTGGCAATGTCATCATCGCCTTTGGAATGTACACACGGTCGGATGACATCGAGCGTGGCATGCCATCATCGCCCTTGGAAAGATACACGATCAAACGACGTCTGGCATGGCATGTAATCATTGCTCTTCAAAAGCATACACGATTGGACGACGTGTAGCATGGCATGTCAGCATGGATCTTAGGCAGCACATGATATCATCGCCATTGGGCTGCACAAGCGGTTGAATAACATCGATCCTAGAATGCGATCATCGCCCTTGGAAAACATACACGGTCGAACTACGTCGAGCGTGGCATAGCCATCATGAACCTTGGGCAAAACACACACGGTCGAAAAGATCGGGCATGGGCATGCCATTATGGCCTTGAAACAAACATTAATAGGGTAAACAACGTTCGGGGGTGTCTTGACATCATTGCCCTTGGGATAGGATACACGTTTAGAAGATTAGGAATGAATGATGATTTTCTCCCTTGGAATTCACACACGGTCAGAAGAGTTTGGCGGGAAATGGAGGAAATGCTTATCATCTCCCTTTGGCAGCAAACATGGTTTTGGGATGATGTCAGCATTAAATCAATTATTGCCATATTTGGAAAGTAGGACACATCGGATGTGTCGATGTGGAATGACATCAAAACTTTGGACTACACACACGGATGTTGTTAGACGGGCGTGGCCATGCCATCATAGACCTTGTGCAGCACCACGCAGTCGGGACAACGTAGGCGTGGCCTGTAGCAGGCCTTGGGATCAAAGAAGGTTTGGTTGTAAGACGTCGGGTGTGGCATGTGAGCTCCCTTTTGACTACACACATGATGAACTACGGAGCATGACATTCATTATCCCCTTGGACTACTCATTACGTTTGACGGACATTGAACGCGTGGTAGCCCACATGGCCAGTAAGAAGAACACATGGTCGGCCGATTGTAAGGCGTTAATGCACATATTCGCATTTGGGAAACACATTATGGTTCGGCCACGTCAGGCTGGCATGCCATCTATCCCTTTGAATTGCGCCCATGGTGTTATTATGATTATGAGATGTGGCATAACCATCATCAGCATTCGACATGACACCACGATCCGACTATGGCCGGCGTGGAATGCATCATCGCCCTTGAGCCAGCTCACAAGGTCGGGCCATTGTCGGGCGTGGTGGCATGACCATGATCTCCATTGGAATTGAAACACAGGTCGGACGTGTAGGGTCGTGGCCATGCCAATCACGAAGTTCGGAAGCATAGACAGGGTAGGGATAGGTAGGTGAGGATGACGTCTACTGGCATGCCATCATTTCCCTTGGACCGGGTGACAGCACACACGTATCGGACGACTCGACCGTGGCATTCCATCTGACGACCTTGCGAAATATAACCTGATCAAACGAATCGGGTTGTGGAGATTATCAGCGCCATTGGACACAACAAACGATCGGGACCACGTAATGCGTGGCATGCCAGCCTGGCTTTTGGGCGTAACATACGGTCACACGCATTGATCGCTACATGCCATTATGGCCCCTGAAAACATACACAGATGCGTAGGGCGAGACAGCCATTATTGACCTTGAGCAGCACACGTTACGGTCGATTGACGTGAGAATGGCATTCATTAGCGCCCTTAGGCATTACAAAAACGTTCGACAATGTATCCGATGTGCATGCAATAATTTCCCTTGGACATCACCAGGGTCGGACGATGTCGGTCCTCTACTCTCCGTGGCATGCCATTATTGCGTTGGGCAAAACCACTATGGTCCGACTACATCGGTGTGGCAGGCAATCTTATACCTTGGACAGCAACTTACAGTTTTGAAAAACCATCGGCGTGTATTTGCTATATGTCTTAGAGTTAACACCACCGGTCGCACGACGCAGATGGCATGCCCGCATGTCCCTGGGAGCAAAACAATGTCAGAGAAATCGGGCAAGGCCATTCCTCATTGCTCTTGAGACAACATCACGAGGGATAGATGAACGCGTGAATGGCATGTTTCATGACCTGGAAAAAATACACACGGTCAAGCAACTTTATAGCGTGATAGCAATCATCACCGATTTATTGAAAAAATGTCTTTAACCATAACACTTTTGAATTTCCCTATATTGAATAATTGTAATTCTTTCTTGGATACGAATCTTGATAAAGAAGATAGAATTTTGAGTTCGGAATACCTTGGTTAACATATTGAGAATGTGACTTTTAATGTTATATATCAATTTTATGATTAAAAAGCTTTTTCATGTTATTTTTTCAATTATTAACTTTCCCTAGTTTTGCCAACGGTTGAGAAGACGTTGAGCATATAAATGAACTCATCACCTTTGTGAAGAACACAACGATGGACTATGTCGGGTGGTATGCCCATCATCGCCATTGGATAGCCCAAACATGATCAGACAAATCGGGATGGCAGCCTCACGCCTCGGATAGCAAAACACGATCAGATAACTCGAGTGTGGATGGTCATCTGGCCAGGCCATGGGCAATATATAAACGGTCAGCGCGTGGCCCAATGGCAAATCGCCCATCAATTCCTGGAATGTTTAAGACGGTTGGATGACTTCGAGGTGGCATGCCATCACGCCCTCCTTGGAAAGTACAGGATCAAACGACGTTTGGGTGGACAATGTTGTCATTTCCCTTCGAAACACATGATTGGATGAATGTTTGCAGCATGGCATGTCGCATTTGAACATAGGCAGCACCACACGGTCGGAGGACGTTAGGCGTTGACGTGCTATCATCGCCAGTAGCTGCACCAAGCGGTTGAATACATCGGTCCCTAGGATGCGATCATCGCCTTGGATAAACAACACGTCGTGAACTAAGTCGAGCGTGGATCCCATCATGAACCTTGACAACAACAGACACGGTCAGAACATATCAGTCATGGCATGCAATTATCGCCCTTGAACAAACCATACATAGGGTAAGTTTTTTTAATTTTTTAAAACAACGTCGGGTGTGGCTTGACATCATTGCCCTTGGATAGGATACACGTTCAGAAGACCTTAGGCATGAAATGTTATCTTCGCCCTTGGAATGCACACACGGTCAGAAGATGTTTGGCGTGGAAATGCTATCATCTCCCTTTGGCAGCACACACGGTCGGATGACGTCGGGCATTAAATGCCATTATTGCCCTTTGGACAGCACACACTATCGGATGATGTCGACATGGCATGCCATCAAAGCCTTTGGACTGCACACATGGATGTTAGACGGGTGTGGCATGCCATCATAGACCCTGTGCAGCACACACAGTCGGACAACTTTAGGCATGGCATGTCGCATTGCCCTTGGGCATCAAAGAAGGTTGTAAGACGTCGGGTGTGGCATGTCAGCGTCCCTTTGGACAACATACACAGATGAACTACGTCGAGCATGACATGCCATTATCGCCCTTGGACTACTCATACTGTTGGACGACATGAAGCGTGGTATACCCAGATGGCCCTTTAGAAGCACACATGGTCAGACGATGTCAGGCGTTTCATGCCATCTTCGCATTTGGGCAACACACATGGTCGGACGACGTCAGGCATGGCATGCTATCTATCCCTTTGATTGCGCACATGGTTGTACGATATCGAGCGTGGCATGACATCATCAGCCTTCGACATGACACACGATCGTACTATGGTGGGCATTGCATGCCATCATCGCCCTTGAGCAGCTCATAAGGTCGGGATATGTCGGGCGTGGCATGCCATCATCTCCATTGGAATGAACACATGGTCGGACAATGTAGGGTGTGGCATGCCATCATCGTAGTTCGACAGCATAGATATGGTAGGATGACATCCTATGTGGCATGCCATCATTTCCCTTGGACAGCATAAACGGTCGGACGACGTTGACCGTGGCATTCCATCTTCGCCCTTGGAAAGTATACCTGATCAAACGATATCGGGTGTGCATAAAATCATCGCCCTTGGACAACACAAACGATCGGACCACGTAAGGCGTGGCATGCCAGCATGGCTTTTTGGAGATACATATGATCGCATGACGTTGGGAGTTGAATGCCATTATGGCCCTTGTAACACACACACAGACGATGTCGGGCGAGACATTCCATCATTGACCGTGAGCAGCACACACGGTCCGATGACGTTGAGCCATGCATGCCATAAGCGCCCTAAGGCAGCACAAACATTTTGACAATTTCCGATGTGGCATGCAATCATTTCCCTTGGACATCACATACAGTCGGACGACGTCGGGCGTGGCATGCCATCATTGCCTTTGGGCAAAACACATGGTCAAACTACATCGGGTGTGGCATGCAATTTTATACCTTGGACATCACATACAGTTAAAAAACATCGAGTGTGTCATGCTATCATCGTCTTTGGATTCACACACGGTCGCACGACATCACGCATGGCATGCCTGCATGTCCCGTGGGCAGCAAACACTGTCAGACGACATCGGGCAAGGCATTCCATCATTGCCCTTGGACAACATACGAGGTTATATGACGTCGTTCATGGCATGTTATCATTCACCTTAGACAGTACACACGGTCAGACGACTTCAAGCGTGACATGCCATCATCACCGATTTTATGAAAAATGTCTATTAACCCATTAAATTTTGAATTTCCCCTAATATTGAAGATAATTGTAATTCTTTATTGATACGAATCTGATAAAAGATAATAGATTTTTGAGTTCGGAATACCTTGGTAACACATTTGAGAATGTGAATTTTAATGTTATATAATCAATTTTATGATAAAAAGCTTTTTATCCCATTCAATTATAAATTTCCCCTAGTTTTGCACACACGGCTGGACAACGTCGAGAATAGATGACATCATCACCTTTTGTCAGCACACACGATCGGACTACGTCGGGCGTGGCATGCCATCATGGCCATTGGACGATATACACGGTCAGACGACGTTGGCCGTGGCAATGACATCATCACCCTTGGAATGTACAAACGGTCGGATGACTTCGAGCGTGGCATGCCATCATCGCCCTTGGAAAGATACACGATCAAACGATGTCTGGCGTGGCATGTTATCATTGCCCTTTGAAAACACACACGATTAGATGACGTGCTGCATGGCATGTACGCATGGAACATAGGCAGCACACACGGTCGGATGACGTTAGACGTTGCATGCTATCATCGCCATTGGGCTACACAAGCGGTTAAATAACATCGTTCCTAGAATTCGATCATCGCCCTTGGAAAACATACACAGTCGAACTACGTCGAGTGTGGCATGCCATCATGAATCTTGGCCAACACACACGGTCGGTAAATATCAGGCATGGCATGCCAGTATCGCCCTTGAACAACATACATAGGGTAAAACGATGTCGGGTGTGGCTTGCCATCAATATCCCTTGGATAGGATACACGTTCAGAAGACCTTAGGTATGAAATGTTATCTTTGCCCTTGGAATGCACGCATGGTCAAACAATATTGGCGTGGAAATGCTATCATCTCCCTTTGGCAGCACACATGGTCGGATGACGTCGAGCATTAAATGAAATTATTACCTTTTGGACAGGACACACTTTCAGATGATGTCGACGTGGCATGCCATCAAAGCCTTTGGACTGCAACACGGACGGAAGACGGGCATAACGTGCCATCATAGACCTTGTGCAGCACACACAGTCGGAAGGCCCTTGGGCATCACAGAAGGTTGTAAAACGTTGGGTGTGGCATGTCAGCGTCCCTGTGGACAACACACACGGATGAATGATATCGAGCATGACATGCCATTATCGACCTTGGACTTTTCATACTGTTGGACGACATGAAGCGTGGTATTCTTGCCATTATTGCCCTTTGGCAGCACACATGGTCGGACGACGTCGGGCGTTTCATGCCATCTTCGCATTTGGGCAACACACATGGTCGGACGACGTCTGGCATGGCATGCCATCTAGCCCTTTGATAGCGCACATGGTCGTACGACATCGAGCGTGGCATGACATCATCACCCTTGGACATGACACACGATCGGACTATGGCGGGCGTGGCATGCCATCATCGCCCTTGAGCAGCACACAAGGTCGGGATATGTCGGGCGTGGCATGCCATCATCGCCATTGGAATGAACACATGGTCGGACAATGTAGGGCGTGGCATGCCATCATCGCAGTTCGACAGCATAGACAGGGTCAAATGACGTCCTACGCGGGATTCCATCAATTCCCTTGGACAACAATCACAGTCGGATGATGTTGGGCGTAGCAAGCCATCAGTGCCCTAGGACAGAACAAACGATCTGAGAATGTCCTGCGTGTCATGCAATCATTTCCCTTGGACATCATATATGGTCGGATGACGTCGGGCGTGGCATGCCATTATTGCCTTTGGGCAAAACACAAGGTCAGACTACGTTGGGTGTGCCATGCAATCATATACCTTGGACATCACATACAGTTGAAAAATGTCGAGTGTTTCATGCTATCGTCATCTTTTTACTTCACACACGGTCGGACGACGTCAGGCATGGCATGCCCGCATGTCAGTTAGGCAGCAAACACTGTCAGACGACATCAGGCAAGACATTCCATCATCGCCCTTGGACAACATACGAGGTTAGACGACGTCGTGCATGGCATGTTATCACTGACCTTGGTTAGTACACACGGTCAGATGACGTCTAGCATTACATGCCATCATCACCGATTTTATGAAAAATGTTTATTAACCCATTAAATTTTAAATTTCCCCTAATATTGAAGATAATTGTAATTCTTTATTGCGATGAATCTGATAAAAGATAATAGATTTTTGAGTTCGGAATACCTTGGTAACATATTTGAGAATGTGAATTTTAATGTTATATAATCAATTTTATGATAAAAAGCTTTTTATCCCATTCAATTATAAATTTTCCCTAGTTTTGCACACACGGTTGGACGACGTCGAGCGTAGCATGACATCATCACCTTTTGACAGCACACACGATCGGACTACGTCGGGCGTGGCATGCCATCATCGCCCTTGGATAGCAAAACACGATCAGATAATATCGGGCGTGGCATGCCATCATCGCCCTTTGATAGCAAAACACGATCAGACAACATCGGGCGTGGCATGCCATCATGGACATTGGGCAATACACACGGTCATACGACGTCGGCCGTGGCAATGCCATCATCGCCCTTTGAATGTACACACCGTCGGATGACTTCGAGCGTGGCATGCCATCATCGCCCTTGGAAAGATACATGATCAAACGACGTCTGGCGTGACATGTTATCATTGCTCTTTGAAAACACACACGATTGGACGACGTGCGGCATGGCATGTCCGCATGGAACTTAGGCAGCACACACGGTCGGATAATGTTAGGCGCACATGATATCATTGCCATTGGGCTGCACAAGCGGTTGAATAACATCGGTCCTAGAATGCGATCATTGCCCTAGGAAAACATACACGGTCGAACCGCGTCGAGCGTGGCATGGCATCATGAACCTTGGCCAACACGCACGGTCGGCAAATATCGGGCATGTCATGCCATTATTGCCCTTGAACAACATACGTCGGGTGCGTCTTGCCATCATCGCCCTTGGATAGGATACACGTTCAGAAAACATTAGGCATGAAATGTTATCTTCGCCCTTGGAATGCACACAGGGTCAAAAGATGTTTGGCGTGGAAATGCTATCATCTACCTTTGGCAGCACACACGGTCGGATGACGTCGGGCATTAAATGCCATTATTGCCGTTTGGACAGCACACACTATCGGTGATGTCGACGTGGCATGCCATCATAGACCTTGTGCAGCACACACAGTAGGACAAAGTTAGGCGTGGCATGTCGCATGGACCTTGGGCATCATAGAAGGTTGTAAGACGTAGGGTGTGGCATGTCAGTGTCCCTTTGGACAACACACATGGATGAACGACGTCGAGCATGACAATCCATTATCGCCCTTGGACTACACATACTGTTGGACGACATGAAGCGTGGTATGCCCACATGGCCCTTTAGAAGCACACATGGTCGGACGATGTCGGGCGTTTCATGCAATTTTCGCATTTGGGCAACACACATGGGCGTGACATGCTATCATTGCACTTGGAAAGAAAACACAATCGGACGACATCGGGCGTGGCATGCAATCATCTCCCTTGGACAACACATACGGTCGAATGATGTTGGGCGTGGCATGCCATCATCGCTTTTGGACTGCATACACAATTAGAAAGAGTCAATCTTTGCATGCCCGCATGTCCATTAGGAAGCATACAAGGTCGAACGACGTCGGGCGTGGGATGCCATCATCCCCCTTTGAACAACATACACTAACAGACGACATCGGGCATGGCATGTTATCATCTCCCTTCGATAAAATACACGTTCTGAAAACGTCGTGTGTGGCATGCCGCCATCGATGATTTTAAGAAAAATGTCTTTTAACCCATTAAATTTCCAATATTCCATAATTTTGAAGAAAATTATAATTCTTTATTACAACGAATCTGATAAAAGAAATCAGATTATTGAATTCGGAATATCTTTATAATACATTTGAGAATGTTAATTTTAATTTTAGATAATAAATTTTTTGATAAAAAGCTTTTTTTCCTGTTCAATTTTACATTTCCCCTAGTTTTTCACACTCGGTTGGATGACGTAGAGTGTGGCATGCCATCATTGCCCTTGGACAACACACATGATCGGACTACGTTGTGCATGGCATCCCATCATGGCTCTTTGGCAGCACACACAGTCGGACATTTGGCATGGCAGTGCCATCATCGCCTTTGGAATTCACACATGGTCGGATGACATCAGGCAAGGTGTGTCATCATTTCCCTTGAAAAGCATATAGTATCGGACGACATCACGTGTGGCTTGTTATCATCCCCCTTAGAAAGCACACACGAACAGACGACGTAGGGCGTGGAATGCCGTCATGGACCTTTGGTAACACAAGCGGTTGGATGACGTTAGACGTGGCATGCCTTCATCGCCATTGGGCAGCACACGCGGTCGGACGACGTCTGGTTTGTCATGCCATCATCACCCTTGGACAGCATAAACGGTCAGACTACGTCTGGCCTTGTATGCCATCATAGCCCTTGGCCAACACATACGATCGGACGACGTCGGGCTTGGCAGGCCATCATCGACCTTTGACAGCAAACATGAGCATGTTATCATCGCCCTATGTTAGAACACATGATCGGATGACGTCAAGAGTGACAAGATCGCTCGAATCTTGGGCAATATTCACGGTCAAACGATGTCGAACATGGCATGCCATCATCGTGCTTGGGCAGCACAGGTGGTCGGATGACGTCAGGCGTGACATTCCATCATCGCCTTTAGTTAGAACACACGGTCGGATGACATCGGGCATGGCATGGAATCATATCCCTTGGACAACATACACAGGGTCGTACAACGTCAGGTGTGGAATGTCATCATCGCCCGTGGACAGCATACATGGATAGACAATGTTGGGCATAACATGTTATCATTTCCCTTGTGCAGAACACAAAGTAGTACGACCTCGAGCGTTTGATGACATCATTGCCCTTGAGCAGCACACATGGTAGGACTATGTCGGGCGTATAACGCCATCATCAATCATGGTTGTCGCATTCATACTAATCTAATATATCTTCTCGATTTTCCCATTGCCTTGTACTATACTTTCATTTTTAACTTAATACGGCACAAAGCATATTATATTTCTAGTTTTACGTTTATATTATTGTATATAAATAAAAATATAATAATATTTTTTTTAAAAAAAAATTAACTAAATTAAGGAGACAGAATACACGATCGGACAAAGTCGGGCGTGGCATGCCCGCATGGTCCCTCGGCAACACACACGGTCGTACAACGTCGAGCTTCGCATGCAATCGTTGCCCTTGGGCAGCATACACTGTTTGACGATGTCGCGCATGGAATGCCATCATCGCCCTTGGGAAGCACACACGGTCAGACGACGTCGTGTGTGGCATGTTGTCATCCCCTTGGACAACACACACGATCCGACCACGTAGGCCGTGGCATGCCCACATGGCCCTTGGGTAGCACATACGGTCGGATGACATTAGACATGGCATGTCATTATTTCCTTTGTGCAACACACATTGACGAAGCGGGACATGACATTCCATCATCACCCTTGGGCAGCACACATGGTCGAATGAAGTCGGGCGTTAAATTCTATCATTTCCCTTGGGCAGCAAATACGGTCGGACTACGTCGGGCGTTGCATGCCATCATTTCCCTTGGACAACACAAATGGTCCTACAACGTCAGGCGTGGCATGTTATCATCTCCCTTTATCAGCACACACGGATGAACGACCTCTAGCGTGGCATGCTGGCATGGCCGTTGGACTGCACAATAAGTTGGACGACATCGAGAGTGGCATGCCAACGTGGACCTTGGGCAGGACACAAAGTCGGATGACATCGGGTGTTACATACCATCATCGTGGTTGGGAAGCACTCACGGTCGGATGACGTCGGGCTTTGCATGCCATTTTTGCCTTTGGACAACACACAAGGATGGACTACGTCGGGCGTGGCATGCCATTATCACCGTTAGACATCACACACGATTGGAATAAGTCAGGCGTGGCATGCCATTATAGCCCTTGGGTAGCACATACGGTCAAACGACTCCGGCCGTGGCAATGCAATCATCAACCTTGGAATGCACACACTGTCGAATAAAATTGGGCGTGCCATGCCATCATCACCCTTGGAAAGCATACACAATAGGATGATTTTGCGTGTGGCATGTTATCATCGCCCTTGGACAGCACACACAATCGGATGACATTGGGTGTGGCATGCCATCATGCCCTTTGGGAAACTCATACGGTCGCATGATGTTAGGCGTGGCATGCCATTATCGCCCTTGTGACACACACATAGACGACGTTGAAGTCACATGCCATCATTGCCCTTGAGCAGCACACATGGTCGGATGACGTCGGGTGTGGCATGCCATCATTTCCTTAGGGCAGCACACATGGTCAGACAATGTCGTGCGTGGCATGCAATCATTTTCCCTTGAAAACCACATACAGTTGGACGACGTCAGGCGTGGCATGCCATCATCGCCTTTCGGCAGCACACACGGTTAAACAATGGCGGGCATGGCATGCAGTCATATACCTTGGACAACACATACTGTCAAAAGACTTCGAGTGTGTCATGCTTTCGTCGTCTTTGGATGTCACACATGGTCGGACGACGTCATTCATGGAATGCTGTCATGTCCCTTGGGCAGGAAACATGGTCGGACGACGTCGGGCGTGGCATGCCATCATCGCCCTTGGACAACATACAAGGTCAGACGACGTCGCCTGTGGCATGTTATCATTGACCTTGGACAGAACACACGGTCAGACGACATCGGGCGTGACTTTGTTAACACATTTGAGAATGTGAATTTTAATGTTATATAATCAATTTTATGATAAAAAGCTTTTTATACCATTCAATTATAAATTTCCCCTAGTTTGGACACACGGTTGGACTACGTCGAGCGTAGCATGACATCTTCACTTTTTGACAGCACACACGATCGGACTACGTCGGGTGTGGCATGCCATTATGACCGTTGGATAGAAAAACACGATAAGACAATATTGTGCGTGGCATGCCATCATCGCCCCTAGATAGAAAAACACGATCAACCAACATCGGGCGTGGCATGCCATCATGGCCATTGGGCAATACACACGGTCAGACGACGTCGGCCGTGGCAATGCCATCATCGCCCATGGAATGTACACACAGTTGGATGACTTCAAGCGTGGCATGCCATCATGGCCCTTTAAAATATACAGGATCAAACGACGTTTGGCGTGGCATGTTATCATTGCCCTTCGAAAACACACACGATTTGACGACGTGCGGCATGACATGTACGCATGGAACTTAGGCAGCACAGACGGTCGGATGACATTAGGTATCGCATGACATCATCGACATTTGGCTACACAAGCGGTTGGATAACATCGGTCCTAGAATGCCATCATCGCCCTTGGAAAACATATACGGTCGAACTACGTCGAGCGTGGCATTCCATCATGAACCTTGGCAATCATACAAGGTCAGAAAACGTAAGGCATGGCATGCCATTATCGCCCTTCAAAAACATACATAGGGTAAAACGACGTCGGGTGTGGCTTGCCATTATCGCCCTTGGATAGCATACACAGTTAGAAGAACTTCGGCATGGAAAGTTATCTTCGCCCTCGGACTGCACACACGGTCAGACAATGTTGGGTGTGGAAATGCTATCATCTCTTTTTGGCAGCACACACGGTCGGATGGCGTCGGGCATTTAATGCCATTATTGCCCTTTGGACAGCACACAGTATCGGATGATGTCGCCGTGGCATGCCATCAAAGTCATTGGACTGAACACACAGACGGAAGACGGGTGTGGCATGCAATCATAGACCTTGTGCAACACACACAGTCGGACAACGTTAGGCGTGGCATGTCACATGGACCTTGGGCATAACACAAGGTTGTAAGACATCGGGTGTCGCATGTCAGCGTCCCTTTGGACAACACACATTGATAAACGACGTCGAGCATGACATGCAATTCTCGGCCCTTAGGACTACCAGATTGTTTGGACTACATGAACGTGGTTATGCTTACCTGGCCCTGGTATAAGCACACAAAAAAAAAAAATGGTCGGAGCGATGTCGGGCGTTTCATTCCATCTTCGCATTGGTGCAACACACTGGTCGGGACGACTTAAGCATGGCATGCCATCTAGACCTTTCATCATAGCGCACATGGTCGTACGACATCGAGCGTAGTCAAAATGACTCTCATCAACCCTGGAGATGAAACACATGATCGGACTGCAGGCGGGCATGCATCATCGCCCTTGAGCAGCACACAAGGTCGGGATATGTCCGAGTGGCATCCATCACGCCATGGCATGAACGCATGGTTAGACGATGTAGGGCTTGGCATGCCTCATCGCTGTTCGATAATCATATACAGGTCGGATTTGACGTCCCTAGGGACATGCCATTATTTTCCCTTGGACAGCACACGACGGTCGGAACGACGTCGTACCGTGGGAAATGCCGTCCAATGACTTGGAAAGGACATGATCAACGAAAAAAAAAAAGCTGGGGTGTGACTGGTTAATCAATCACGCCTTGGACACACACACGACGGCACCACGTAGGGCGTGGCATGCCATCATGGCCTATGGGAACACAATCCGGTCCGCGTGAAGTTTGGCGTGGCATGCCATATATCGCCATTGTGACCAACATACAGACGATGTTAGGTGTTGACATGCGATCATTGACCTTGAGAAGCACCATCCGTCGGATGACGTTGGCGTTGCAATCCAATCAGAGTCCATAGGGTAGCACACCAACGTCTGACATCTCTCCCTTGGACACATCACATTACGGTTCGGACACTGTCGAGCGTGGCATGCCATATTGCTTTGGGCAAACCACAGGGTCAAACGACTACTTCGGGTGTGGCATGCAATCATATACCTTGCACATCATATACAGTTTGAATAACGTCGAGCGTTCATGCTATCGTCGCTTTGACTTCACACAGCGTCCGTGCAACGACTTCAGCAAGGCATCCCCATCATCGACCCTTGGGACAACATCAAGATAGACGACGTGGCGGCCTTGCATGTATCATTGACCTCTTGGACAGATCACATGGTCAGACGACGTTTACGTGCTGCCATCATCACCGATTTTATGAAAAATGTCTATTAGCCCATTAAATTTTGAATTTACCCTAATTTGAAGATAATTGTATCGGAATACCTTGGTAACACATTTGAGAGTGTGAATTTTAATGTTAGATAATCAATTTTATGATAAAAAGCTTTTTATCCCGTTGAATTATAAATTTCTGCTAGTTTTGCATAGTGGGTTAGACGACGTCGAGCGTGGCATGCCATAATTGCCTTTTGAAAGCACACATGATTAGACAATGTCGGGCGTGGAATTCCATGATGGCCCTTCGGCAACACACACAGTTGTACGACGTCGGTCGTGGTAATGCCATCATCGCCCCTGGAATGCAGACATGGTAGGACAATGTCGGGACTAAGGAGAAATAATGATCGGTGCAATAATGATCGGTGCAGACCCCAATTTTTCTTTTAGATCGCCGAATGCTTTAAGACAGGATTCATCAAAATAATATTTACAATCTTTCTCTAGTAATTTGCAAAATGGATGTGCAATTTTTGAAAAATCTTTGATGAATTTTTGGTAAAAACATGCATATGAAAGCTTCTCATACCTTTACAGAAATAGGTGGGTGAATTCTCTCTATTTCCTCGACTCTAGTCGAGTAACCTCTATTCCGTTTTCTGAAATGCGATGACCCAAAACAATACCTTGTTTCACCATGAAGTGGCATTTCCCCCAATTTTGTAATTAATTGCAGTCTTCACATCTCTTATGGACCTAAGATAAATTGTTCAAACACCGCTCGAATGATTCCCACCCAGCAAAATAACTCCATTAAAAACTTTCTATCTATCTCCACCATGGTCGGAGAATATCGAAATCAACATCTCTTGAAATGTGGGCGGGTGCATTGAGCCCACCCAAACGACATTTCTTGAAAACGCAAAGGTCCTATATGGACAAGTAAAGGTGTTTTTCTCTTGATCTTCTGGTGTTAAAGAATATGATTATACCCCGAATAACCATCAAAAACGGTACCACCCTTTTCGTTAAGTCTCATCGAACATCTTATCCTGTAGAGCAGGAAAATTGGTATTTTTTCAGTCCATGCATTCATTTACGTAATCCATACAACCCTTCATCCATAAAACCGGTCCCTCATTTTGAAAAAAGTTTCCATTTTTCTCATTTTGGGGACCACATTCATTCCACCCCTTTATTTATTCTTCGGTACAACACTGAACAGGGCATACCCCAACTACTAGACGGTGATAATATAGATTCTCCGGCTCTAACCACTTAAGGATTTCCTTTCTTCACAAACCTCTTTAATAGGTGGATTTACGCTCTGGTGCTCAATTACTTGGCTTATGATCGGGCTTGAAGTTTTGATTTAATGAGAAAAAATACAGGGGTATACCAAATAATATACCCAATAGTCCACCCAATAGCTTCTTTTTGAATCTTTTATTAGGAGCACTTTAACAAAAAAATCTCAACTTTTCTCAACTTGTTTTTATATTCATATCTGATACAATGATTATCGCAAAGTGTACATTTCCTTAGACTCATACCTGAGATGTGTGGGAGAGCAATTATTTTAACTTTGAGCCTCCTCTAATATTGGTTTCGCGGTGGAGACTCCTGAATTTTTCATGTCCGAACTCATATTCTTCGGTTTAAACCGAACATCCAACATGATTCAAGGGCGCGACTAATGACTCACAACTCTTCAATGCAATCGTTATCCAAATTCTGATCACAGCCTCTTATGCTTCTATACCTAGATTGTTCTTCATTGGTGTCTCAGTTACCTCACCATCTTTTTAGGATATAGCAGATACGATTGTATCTCACCACTTTGCCTCATGACCTACAATGTTTGAAAGTACTTCTTCTGTTTTAAGAACCGAAATTTCCATCTGCCCAGTTTTTCCATATAAACTAGGTCTACGTGAAAGGAATTTCCTCCAAGAATAATAGCATTCAACATCGATTTCCAATCAAATATACAAAATCTGCCGAAAATCTGAGCGACCCATCCACTTTTACTAAATATTTGTGGCAGTAATCCTATAGGACTTTTTACTGTTCGATCGGCAATCAGTAGCCGCATCACAGCGGTCTTTGGATCCTCCGGATCTTATTTCTATTGTACCCGAGATCCTGTAGAAATATCACTACAATGCTTCATTCTATCATCATCCTCAAAAGTGACCGATCTTTTCTTTGTGACCACATCTTTCGTAAACTTGGCATAACCGTGCATTTGTTCTAAAGCTTCTACAAAAGGGACATTGATATAAACCTACTTCAACATTGTTATAAAACACCGATATTTACCATCTTCGATCTTTTTCACTAATCTCTAAGGAAATAGGGGCGGTCTAGGCATAGGAGTGACCTTTTTAGTCATTTCAGCATCTTTTCCGGTGTTATATTATACTTCAGCATTAACCTCTACCACTTTATCAGTATCTTTTGTGAACTTTTTCTGATTAGACGACATAGGTGGTGAATGGTTTGCTTACCACCGCGAGTAGTGATTGCCATTCAATGTCTATCATTTTTCGGATTTTGGATTGTATTAATAGGAAGAGTACTTGGTTGCCGTGTGTGCACAATTGAAGATAATTGGGCCAATCATGACTCAAGCTGCTTAATCAATATTGCATGTGTATCGACTTTCTTCCCAATACGTGCTAAATAAATCCTCAACTCTTTAGTGTGGTCATCACCGAGCAATCGAACATCTTCACATCATTTTCTGCAACATATCCCAGTCGCGCTATCTACCTCAACCATCCCTAGAAGTACTTCAACACGATTTTGTGGAGGATCATAGGACCCAGTCCTATCATTTCTATACCATATTTCCTGCTTGTTTGAAGTTTTGGTCGCGGTTGTATTTCCTTCTCGAACATAACATCCCTCACGTTATGTTACCATAGATCCGAGCTTTGGTTTCCTTGATGTTGGGGATAATTTTCCTTCTCATCATTAGCCTAGTCATTGGTCGGAAACCCCCCATCTTGCTCATTACCGCCAAGGAATCCTCCTCATAATAACAATTCATCATTTGGTGGTGTGTTTAGACAAGTAGTTGACGCACTTATCTTTCTGCATCCTTCGTGACCTGTTTTAACACCAACCCAGCTTAGTTCTCATAGAGCATTTTTTCACTAATCTCAGCTTTGCGTGTTGTGAGTGGGATGGCACTACGAAGGAATTTCCTCCGAGTAATTGACTTCCTAGCACTCCAGCTTTTTATTCCAGGAGATTTTCTCTAATTTTTTCATTTTTCAGCACTCTCGCATGAGGGATATTCCCATAAGAACCACCCACTATAGTATCCAACACCGCTTTATAATAATCATCCTGTCCCTGATAGAAGTATTCCTTCAGTGACTCATCATCTATACGATGATTGGGTAACGCTTCTCAAAAACGAAGTGAATCTAACCCAAGAACTACTAACTGACTCTCTTGGTAATGCCACAAAGTCTTTCACTATGTCTTTGTGGTTTAGTTTCTTGGAGACCGGGTAGTAACGTGCTAACAAAACATCCCTTAGTTGGTTCCAAGTGAAAATTGAGTTATAAGAGAGCTCAATGAACCAAATATCAGCCTCTCTCATTAGTGAGATAGGAAACAGTCTTAGTCCTATTACATTCAAGTCAAACCTCTAGCAGCGAGCATTTACATCAAGCTACTAGTTATCACAAAGGTGTGTCCTGGTGGTAGAGGAGGCAATACAAGTGGCCTATAGGAGTTTGCTACATTGTCATAGCCTCTGTAGTATTCTTGGAGCCGTGGAGCGGTATTTTATCCCCTCTGTTGGTTTTCACCAAGAGCATCAGGTATTAACTGACCATGAACATCAACCGGAGCTGGGCTGTTCTGGTGTGGATCATAATCATTAGTACCCAAGTTTGGATTCATGGTGCGTAGTGTATGCTCTAATTCGTGATCGTAGGAAAACAGGGGTTCTCTTTCTCTCCATTTGTTTGGCATACAAGGAAGATAGGTCTGCATTAAATAAGAAAAAAAACAAAGTAAAATAAGAAAAATATCGACTACACTATCGTCATAATTTTTAAGTTAATATCAAACTAAAATCCCCTGCAATCGGTGCAAAAAATTGATCCTCTCAATGGGGACACATAGTGTTGTTACTTGTCAAAAAGAAGTAAAGGCGGTCCGTGTCAAGTAATAACCCTACTAATAAGGTGGATCGTTTAGACCACGAGGAAAATAATTTAGACTTAATTTAATTCTATTATTACTAGTGTTCATCAATTATTTCCTTAGAACAAAACTGTCAATAAAAGGGGGGGTTTTTTATTTCTATTGAATGAAAGTTAAGTAGCCTAAAACAAGTAGAGAACTAACAATTAAATGTTTGGTTTAAATCATTAATAAAAGTAACTAACTAGGTTTAAGTGTTCCACAGGTTCCAACTTGATAATTCTAACTATAACAATTCTTTTCTAGTATCTTTAACATGCAAATGATTATGTGTTATGTATTTCTAAATGCTTGGTCCGATCTAGAATATTTTCACTCTGGCATCTTGTCCGGTTACTTGTTTTGCTATAGTAATCCTTTCTTTACCTCATTTAAGCATCGTATTCCGATATTTGACTGTTATTACCGTCGTAACCAATCAATACTAGCCTATTGATAGCATAAACTAAATCTTTTTGACCCATTCGTTTCCTATTAATTCCACCTCCTTGTCCGTAAAGTAGCACTAGGTGAGTTTTAACATTGGCATACTTAAAAAGACTCTTAATGATCGAAAAATATCAATGCATGCACACACTAATTCTAGAATTGTTATTTAAGTTAGGTTTTACCTCATTATTCCCCCCATGGTTCCCGACCACCCTAGTTTATGGAGTTTAGTTCCCATATTCTAATCAAATATTTATACTATACGATATAAGAATCATGCACTTTACATTAATAAGAAAAGAAGAATCCAGAAATTTACTTGATTAATCGACAAAATCACCAACATTAACCTCCAGAGAATAGTGTACAATCCAAAGTCTAATAATCTAAATAATCTCTTCAGAAAGAATCTAACATAAAAGTTTCTAATATCCAAGAGTCTAACCCCCAAAACAAGGTTTTTCAAACTATTTATAAAAAAACAAAAACCTAATCAAAGAAGAACTCTATTTGCTTAAAAATCTTTCAAAATGCGGTTGGGTTGACGAACCTCGCGACGTTCGTCCTGGTCATGAAGAGTTGTCATGGAATCCGTCGTCCCATACTTTGCAAATTCTTCTGCTGCTCTCTTCTTACCCTCGACGGCAGTATGACGGATCATCACAGGCACAATGGTCCGTCGAGGGTCTCCGTTCCATGACACATCAATTCTTTGAATTTGGGTTCTAGGACTACTTCTCTAATCTTCACGATGAACCAGCAGGACGGACCGTCGTGGCTACGATGGTCCGTCACACACTTCGTATCCCCACACTTGGTAAGACTTCCCCATCTTCCTTCAGCAGCTTCACCATGATGCCACCTACGGACCGTCACAGGCTCGATGGACCATCACAGGCTCCGTAGGTGGTAACTTTTCTGCACTTTTTGCTTAAAAACTTTTGTGTTCATCCTTGGAAAGATTTCCTACAAATAAATAGAAACTTACATAAAAATCAATACAAAAAGGCTTTTGGGGACACACTAAAATTAAGGAAAAAATATTAAATATACCTTGAAACCATGGTATATCGCATGCCACGACCGTGTGCACTGCCTAAGGGCTATGCGGGAATGCTACGCCCTATGTGATCCAATCGTGTGTGCTTTCAAAGAGTGATGATAATATGCAGTGCCCAACAATGTTCTATCGTTTCTGATTTCCTAGGGCGATGATGGCATGCCAGGCCTACGTCTTCAGACCGTTTGTGCTGCCCAAGGGCAATGTTGGCATGCCACGCCTGACGTAGTTCAAACGTGTGTGCTGTCCAAGAGCGATGATGGCATGTCATGCTCGATATCTTTCGATCGTGTGTGATGTCCAAGGTCATGATTGCATGCCACGACCAACGTCGTCCAAACCGTGTGTCTTTCTAAGTGCGTTAATGGCATGTTGCGGCCGACGTCGTCCGACTATGTGTGCTGCCCAAGGGCCATGTGGGAATGCCATGCTCGATGTTATTCGTCCATGTATGTTTTCCAATGGGATGATGACATGTCACGACCGATGTTGTACAGTCGTCTGTGCTGTCCAAGGGCGATGATGGCATAACACGCCTGACATAGTCCACCCGTGTGTGCTATCCAATAGAAATTTTTACATGTAACACTCGACGTTGTTTGACCGTGTGTGCTGGACAAGGGCAATGATCGCATGGCACACCCGATGTCGTAGGACCGTTTGTGCAGTCCAAGGGCGATGATGACATGCCACGCCTAACGTCGTTCGTCCTTGGGTGTTCTCCAAATATGATGATGATATGCCAAGCCCAAAGTTATCCGATCGTGTGTGCTGCCCAAGGGCCACGTGGCACGCCACTCCGACGTAGCCCCACCATGTGTTTTACTTAATTGCCATGATGGCATTTTTTACGCTCGAGGTCCTATGACACTATATTCTACCCAAGGGCTGTGATCGCATGGCACGCCCGACATCATGTGACCGTGTGTGTTACCAAAAGTCCATACGGGCATGCGACACATGACTTCTTCCTACTGTATGTTCTGACATAGGGCGATGATTACATGAACCACTCGACGTAGTCCGACCGTGTATGTTGTACAAGGGAAATGATGGCATTTAATGCCAGTTGTCATCTAAGTGTGTCCTGCTGCTAAGGCAATGATACATTGCGACAGCCAGTACGTCGTGTGAAACCGGGTGTGCTCCCAAGGAACCATGCGGGCGTGCCACGCTTGGGATTCTCCGCCCATATGTGGTTGTCCTAAGGGCGATGATTAACATGCCACGCCCAAACAGTCCATTCACAGCGTTTATACTCTATTCAAGGCAATGTGTGGCACTTAAATCCTTGACTATATCTGAATCGTGTGTGCTGCCCAAGGGAAATACTACCATGCCACGCCCGACGTTGTCCAATTGTGTGTGCAGTCCAAGCGCGATGATAACATGCCACGCCTAACGTCATCTGACACTGTGTATGTTGTCCAAAGGCGATGATGGCATGCCACGCCTGATGTCATTCGACATTGTGTATGTTGTCCAAGGGCGATGATGGCATGCCATGCACGACGTCGTTTGATCGTGTGTTCATTCCAATGGCGATGATGGCACGTCACGCCCAACGTCGTTTGACCGTGTATGCTGTCAAAGGGCGATGATAGCATGCCATGCCCAACGTCATCAAATCGTGTATGCTGCCCAAGGGTAAGGATGGTATGTCACGCCCGATGTACATCGTCTTCTATCACTTTACGCACCATTTATGGCCATATGGCTTATTGAGGACTATCTCACTCTACGACTCCGGGCTTGTCCCCGCCTTTTTTGTTCTCTCATCCATGGCGATAATGGCATGCCACACCCGATGTCATCTGACTGTGTGTGCTGCCCAAGGGCCTTGCTAGCATGCCACTCCCTACTTGGTCTGAAATTGTGTGCTATCCATGGGCGATGATAACATGCCACACCCGATGTCATCCGATTGTGTATGCTTTCCAAGGGCAATGATGACATGCCACACCCGACATCGTTCGATCGTGTGTGATTCCCACAGGCGATGATGGCATGCCAAGCCTGACGTATTCTAATCCGTTTTATTGCTGTCCCCAAGGCCATTATGGACATTCCTGATGTGACCGCGTCCGAACCGTGTTTTGCAAATCCATGAACCACAATGGCATGTGAAGCCTACGATCGCCTACCATTCTGCTATCCAAGCGCGATGATGGCAATGCCATAAAAAACAAAACATCAAATGTTATTTGTCTTGTTTAATGTTCCCAAAGGGCTCGATGATGCAATTTCCATGCCCCACTTATCTGACCATGTTGCTATCCATGTGAGCATGGCATCCACCCCCACTAGATGACCGTATTGTGCGCCCAAGGGCAAAGATGAATCACCGCCCCGACATCGTCTGAGGTGTGTGTTGGCACTAGGGTTAATAATGGGGGTAATAATGGTCTGACACGCCGAATTCTTCCGTCTTCTGTTAGTCAAAAGGCTATGATGGCATGCCATACTACATCGCGTATCGACTGTGTGTGCTGTCCAAGAGGAGATTATGACATTCCCATGCCCACATCATCCGACCATATATGGGTCCAATGGAGATGATAGCATGCTACGCCCGAGTTTTCCGACACGTTTATGTTGTCCCAGGACGATGATGGCATGTCACAACACCCAGCACACCTGACGTCGTTCAACTCGGTGTATAATACTGTCCCCCGAGAGATGATGGCTTCACACCGATATCTTCCTTCATGACTGAGTGTAATTGGCCAAGGCCATTATTGCATGCCACGACGGCCCGACTTACTCCGATCTCGTATTTGTGCGGTGACTGATGTCATGCCAACGGTCTGAGTCTTCCATCGGTGTGTGGTTGTCAAAGATGATGCGGCATCGACGCTCTACGTCGGCCTAACTGGTTGTCAAAATAAGGGAAATGTAAAATTTAACAGGAAAAAGAATTTTTATCATACAATTGACATTCCTCTTAATGTGTTAGCTAGGTATTTCGAACGAATAAATCGATTTCTTTTTTAATATTCCTTAGTACTAAGAAAATAACCAATTTTCTTTGAAGTTGGGTGAAATTCAAACAATTTATTGGGTTAAAACACTTTTTTTTTTTAAAATCAGCGCTATCCAACCTTCTTTTGGGCCGGTTTGTGTTCGTGTAAGATTATCAAAAAAATAACCTAATTGAGAAAAAAATCGCCTCAATCGGGACATCCGCGGTCAAAAGGTTGGGCTCGAATATCCTTTGACCCCTTTTATTTTATTTTCATATTTTTTGGAAGATCTACGTGTCCAATCCACATTTTTTTAAAAGTATTGTTATAATTTTAATTTATATATAATAAATATAATAAAATAGAAAGGCGTATGGGTTCATGGCGTATTATGTTAAAAATTAAAGACTAGTTAAATTCCATTGAAAATCGAGAAGATTAAATTAGATAGTCGAATGCGACAACCATGATAAATTATGGCATGCCACACCCGACATAGTCCGACCGTGTTTATTGCCCAAGGGAAATGATGGAATCTAACAACCAACGTCGTCCAACCGTATGTCATTCCCAAGGGAAATGATGGCATGCCACGCCTGACGTCGTCCGACTATATGTGTTGCCCGAAGGCCATATGAGCATGCCACGCCCGACGTCGTCCGACTATATGTGTTTCCCAAAGGCCATATGGGCATGCCACGCCCTACGTGGTCAGATCGTGTTTGTTTGTCCGAAGGGTGATATATAATAACATGCCCAAAACCCAACCCCATACCGGATCAGTGTATGCTTGTCCTTCCAAGGGGCGATGATGGTAAGCCACACCCGACGTCGTTTGACCGTATGTGTTGCCAAAGGACAATGATGGCATGCAACGCCTTATAGAAAGTCACGATCTTTTGGTGTGTCCAAGGTGATGAGAGCATGCCACGCTCGACGTCATCCGACCATGTGTGTTGTCCAAGGGAAAGATGGCAATTCAATGCCCGACGTTATCCGACTGTTTTGTGTGCTTCCCAGTGCGATAATGACATAGAAAACGCCAGAACTTCGTCCCCACGGTATGTGCAGTCCAAAGGCGATGATGGCAATGTGCCACGGGCCTAGTCCTCTATCGATGTTCCTGTCCAAGGGCGAGATGTCAACTCCACACTCAACGAGTCGCACTGTTTGCTGCCAGAAGGTCAATGAGGCAATGTAATGCCCCATCATCATTTCACCGTCTGTGATGTCCCAAGGTGAAACGATGGGCGATGGCAAACAACGACGTCGTCCGCTGTGCGTGCATCCCAGGGGCGATGAAGCGAAGCACATGCTCGCGTCCCCTTGCCGACACAACCGTGTGTGCTGTCCAAAGGCGACAGATGGCATGACACGCACGACTTCGTCCCTTGATGTAGTGTTATCCAATGGCGAAGATGGCCATGTCATCACCCGAAACATCACAAACCCCGAGTTGTTCGACATGTATGCTCCCAATGGCGATGGATATTCCTTGGACGGTCACAACACGGTCGAACCCACGTCGTGTGAGACTGCATGCCATCATCGCCCTTGGACAGCATACACCTGTCGGACGACGTGCTAAGCGTGGCGAATGCCATAATCGCCCTTGACAACATACAAGTTGGTTAGAAAACGTCAGGCGTGGCATGGGATCAGTCCCTTGTTGTAGCACTCGGGCCGGCGACATCGTGTTTTTAGATTCCAATCAATTACCCTTAGTTAGCACAAATGGTCGGACGACGTCGGGCGTTTGCAAAATGCTCATATGGTCCTGGCAGCAAGAACACCCGGTTTTGGACAATATAGCGTCACGCTGCAATCATCGCGCCTTGGTCGCACACCTATCGACGATGTCCACGCGTGGCATGCAAAAATGTCTCTTCTGCAGCCACACCACTGGTATGACGATTTTGGGCGTTGTAATGCCATCAGACACCTTGAGAACATACACAATCAGCCAACGTCGGGCCATTGCAGCGGATCACTTCTCTTCTCTTGGACATCACACACGATCGTAACTACAGGCATCGGGTGTGGCATCGACATCATGTCCCTGAGAAGAACATATATGTCGATAGACGTCGGGGGTGGCATGACATCATCGCCCTTGGACAACATACACTGCCCGACTACGTCGGCGAGTGCATTCCATCATGGCCTGTTCAGCGACCTACACGATCAACATGTCGGGGGTAGCATGCTATCATCACCCTTAGACAACATACACTATCGGACGGATGACCGCGTGGGCAATGCCATCATTTGCCTTGGAATGAACACACGTTAGACAAAAGTTTCAGTGGCATGCCATCATCTTCCTTCGACATTCATAAACAAGGTCGGTGCAACGTCGGCGTGGCATGCCATCATTTCACTTGGACACCTCACACAAAGTCCGGATGACGTCGACCGTGGCATGCATCATCATCGCACATTTTAAAGCCTACACGATCGGACAAGTATGGTGTGACATGTTATCATCTCCGTTGACAACATACATGGGGTCGGATACGTCCGGGCAGCGGCAGCCATCACGCCCTTAGGACAACATAGATTGGCAAGATACGTCGCGCGTATCCATGCCATCAATTGCCCCTAAGGCAGCCCACCGGCCGACAAATCAAGCATACATGCTAATCATTCCATGTGAGCAGCTCACAACGTCAAACTGTGAACTAACGTTGGGCGTAGCCTACTTCTTCTCCTCATCGCCTTGGTTGTCACACAGACGGATAAACCGACTACGGTCGCTGACATGCCACTTACCCACGGGTAGACACACAGTCGCACGACGTTGGGCTTGTTACAATACCATAATCGCACATATGTAACACACCCGGGTCGAATGCATGTCATGCTTGGCATACCTCTAGCCTTAGACAGCACACATGACTACACGGCCAACGTCTTGCTTTGGCTGTAATCATACCCTTGATGACACATATGTCCGACTGACAGTAACTAACGTCTGGCTGGCATTGCCCATCATTCCTTGGACATAACGACAATTCGTCGTTCGCGCGTCGGCGACTGCATGTTACATCGTCTTTGGACTTCACATACTCTCGGACGCTGTTGGGCCGCAGACAATGGTCTCATCGCCCTTAGGGCAGCACACACCGGTCGGACAATGTCGGGCATTAAATGCCCATCATTGACCCTGGAAAGAACAACAACACGGTTCTACTACTGGGCATATGCAATGCCATCTTGTTCTTGGACAACACACATGGTCGGTGAAAAGAAAAAGTACGACGTTCGGCAGCGTTTCATGCCATCATTGCCTTTGGCAACACACAAATTCACTACTGAACTACATAGGACGTGAATGACATTTCATCTTTCGTTGGGAAAAAAATTGTCCGAACGTCGCAGTATGATGGCATGCATCATCTCCCTTAGACAATATACAAAACGCTCGGATAACTTTTTGCATGGCATGTTATCAACATGCAGGCCTTTGGATAGAAACATACGATTCAGAGGCGACGCGGGCGTGGCAATCCATCCATCTCCTTGGGCATCACACAAGCCTCGATGACGTCGGGCGTGACATTGCTTCCATCGCACTTGGAAGCAAACACTCGGACAACATCGGGCTTACGACATACCATTACTTTCCCTTGGACAACCACTACGTCGAATGACTTGACATGTCATGCCAGCATCAGCTTTTGACGGCACCAACAAAGCAGTTGAAAGAGTAGTCTTAGGCAATGCCCACCTGTTCCCTTAGGCAGCATACACTAACGAACACGTCAGGCGTGGATGCCATCATCGCCCTTATACCAGCCTACCGGATAGATGACGTCAGGTTGGCATGTTATCACTGCCCTTCGATACACCAACTTCAACTACATTGTGTGGGCAATGCCGTCTCCGGTGATTTTAAGAAAATGTATATTAACCCATTAAATTTTGAATTGTCCCCCAATTTTGAAGAAATTAATAATCCTTTATTGCTACGGACTTTTATAAAAGAACAATTTTTGGAATTTGGAATATCCTTGGTAAATACATTTGAGAAATGTTAGTTAAATTTCATGTTAGATATAAATTTTGTGATAAAAGGTTTTTTTCCCTTCAATTTTACATTTCCCCTAGTGTTTGCACAACGGTTGATGAACTCGAGCAATGGCATGCATCATTGCCCTAAGATAGCACACGCACAAAAGGACTACGTTTATCATGGTATCCTTTAGTCCCTTTGGCAGCAGACACAGTCGGACATTTGTCATGGCATGGCATCATTATTGCCGTGGAATGCACACATGTCCGGACTAAATCAAGGCAAGGTGTTTAATCATTGCCCCTTGAAAACATACACATCGGACGCTCGGTCGTGGCTTGTTAATAAGCCCTGGACAACACCCGATCGGACGACGTGGGCAATGGAATGCCCTCCTGGACCTTTGGGTTCACAAATGAGTGGATGACATAGAACGTGGCATGCCTTCAATCCCCCATGGACAGACACCACGCGATCGGGCGACGTGTGGCGTGACATGACATCTTCGCCCTTGGATAACACTATGGTGTGGATGTACGTTCGGGTCGTGTCAAGCCATCCTCACCCTTGGGACAACATACAACGGTTGGACATACGTCGGGCCTATAATGCCATCATAGACTGGCTAACACATACTGATTGGACGACATCGGCTTGGCAGGCCATCTCGGACCTTGGACCACAAACATGAGCATGGTATCATCTCCCTAGTGGTTTAGAACCCCAATCGGTGACGACAAGAGTACAGTCCCGCTCGAATCTTGTGGCAACATTCCCGAGTCGAAACGCTGTCGAGAATGGCAATGCCATCATCGCGCTTGGGCATCACACGGGGTCCGGACTACGTCAGGCGTGAACATGTCAATCTCTCCGCTTAGTTAGCACACAAACGGTCTAGCGGGACATAAGGAATGGAATGACATCATAACCGTTGGACAACCATACACAGGGTGGTACAAACGTCAGGCGTGTAATTTCCTATGAGCCCGTTGACGCATACTAGGGTTATACGACTTTGGGCATAACATTTACTCATTGCCCTTGTGCAGAACCAAAGTCGGACGACCTCCGACGTTTAGATGACCATCTATTGCCCATAGAGCAGAACACATGGTAGTACTACGTAGGCGTATTATCGCCATCATCAAGCAGGTTGTCGCATCATACTAATCTAATTATCTCTCGATTTTCCCATGTGCATTGTACTAGTCCTTTCTCATTTGTTAACATAATGACGACCGAAGCATATTTATTTCTAGTTTTACGTACTATATTGTATATATAGATAAAAATATAATAATATTTTTTAAAAAAAATTAACTAAATAAGGGCAGAATACAGATATGAACAAAAGCGGCGGGGTCAATGCCCGCATGGTTCTGGTGCAACACCAACGGTTTTAGCAATTCGACTTCGCTGCATCATTGCCCTTGGGACAATCATACCTGGCTTAATGATGTCGCGCAATGGAATGCCATCTCAACAGTTGGGAAGCACACACACGGTTAGACGATGCGTGTGTGGCAACATATTCAATCCCCTTGGACAACACACACTATCCGACCACGTAGGCCGTGTCATGTTTCACATGGCCGTTGGGATAGCACATACTCTTTTTTTAAAAACTGTTTTGATATTAGGCATGGCAATTATCATTATGTCCTTTGTGCGACATAGATTGGGAAATTCGGCCAATGACATTCCATCAATCGCCCTTGGGCATGCACACACGGTCAGAAATAAGAATTGGATAAGAAGGGGGTCGAGACCGACATGGGAAGAGCGCAAGAGGGGAGCGGGTGGGTTGAGGGGACGTGTGTGGGGGAGGTATGACGGAGAGATTTGGGTTGAAAAGTCCAAGATTGCGTCTTGGGCTTGCATTTATGTGGAAGGGTACGAAACATCGGGCGTGGTATACCATCATCGCACCTTGGAATAGCATACATGGTCAGACGACGTCGGTCGTATGCATGCAATTTTTGCCACACTAAGACAAAATATACGTCGGACTTGTCAGGCGTGGAATTCCATCATATCCCTTGGACAACGCACACAGCGGTCGAAGGACGTCAGGGCCGTCGCATTCCATCACGCACTTTGGCCAACATACACACGGTCCAAAAAAACTCGGCAGCCTATTTATAATCCCTTTTGGATAGAACATACTTTTCGGACTACTCGAATGTGGCATGCCTCATAGTCCTTGGGTTGCACACTAGAAGAGGGGCCTCGGGAAGGCATGCCATCTTCTCCCTTGGACAAACATACACGATCGGTCCACGCCGGGTTTACATTCCATCATGTCTGTGGAAAGCACACTTTTGCAGACGATATTATTAGCAATGGCATGCCATCATATTGCCCTTGGACAGATATAAACACTCGAACAACTTTGGACATGGCAATGCCATCAATCGTACTTGGCTAGCAGGCACGATCGAGATATGACGGGCGTGCAATGCCCATATGGTCCTTGGGCAACACACTAGTCTAGTCGAACGACGTCGCCATGGCATGCAATCACCTTTGGATAGAACGACATCAACGATGTTGCGTGGCATGCCATCATCCGCCTTTGGACTACAAAAAGGAAAACGACGTTGGGCGTGGCATTCCGATTATCGCTCTTTGTCCGCCCCACTGTACCAACAATGTTCGGGCATTAGATACCATCCCTTGCCCTTGTGATCACTCATGATTGGACTAATCGGGGCGGAATGCTCAGCAGTCGCCCTAGTAAGAACACCGGTTACAGGACGATGTTTAGATTGGTCATGCATCATCACCTTTGGAACAACAACACACACACAAGAGCGAATGACAATCGACGTGGCATGACCAAATCAATCAACATTTGACACACACTTGGGTCGGACACATTAGGTGTGGCAGCAGTATTTTTCCTTGGAAGCACACATGCAGACTGTCAAACGAAGTCGAGCAATGACTATTCCATTCTCGCCCTTGGACTACTCATACCTGTTGTACGACATTGAAGCGTTGTGATAGCGCACATGTCCCTTTAGAAGCACACATGGTCGGTAGAGGAATGTCGTGGCGTTTCATGCTAATCTCACCTTTTTGGAAACACCCATTGTTGGACGACGTCTGGCAGGCAATGCAATCTAGCCCTTGGATAGCGCACATGTTCGTACTATATCGAGCATGGCATGACATTATCACACCCTTGGACATGACACAACCTCGGAATGATGCGGGCGTTTGCCTGCCATCAAGTCGCTGTTTGGTTTTGGGCAAAACACATGGTCAAACTACGTCGGGTGTTGATGCAAGTCTATACCTTGGACATCACATACGGTGTAAATGTCAAGTGTTTCCTGCTAGCGTCACTTTGGATTTCACACACGGTTGGACGACATCAGTCAATGGCTGCCACTGTCCCTTGGGACAGCAAACACGGTCGGAACTACGGCGGCAAGGCATGCTATCATCATTCTTGGACAACATAAAGGGTAAACACACGATTGCGCGTAGCCTGTTATCATTGCCCTTGGACAGATCCCAAAACAAAAACAACGGCATATATGCCGTCTAGAATGACATGGCCATCATCACCTATTTATGAAAAAAGTGCTATTACCCCCATGAAACATTATTGAATTTCCCCTAATTTTTGAAGAAATTGTAATTCTTTCATTGCTAACGAATCTGACAAAAGAAAATGATTTTTGGTTTCGGAAGAACTTTGTGACATATTTAAGAATGTGAATTTTAATGTTATATAATAATTTACATGATAAAAAGCTTTTTCTCCCATTCACTTAATATATTTCCCCTAAGTTTTGCACACGGTTGGACGACGTCGAGCGTAGAGCATGACATCTTAACCGTTTTGACAAGCACACACGATCGACTAACGATCGGGCGTGGCATGTGCCATCATCGTCCCTGGATAGAAAAACAACGATCAGACAATACAGCGCTGTTTATGCCATCATCGCCGTTGGATAGAAAAACCCAATCGCAACATCGGGCGTGGCATGCCTCAATGGCCATTTGGGCAATGACAACAACTGTCAGACGACTCCGACCCTTGGCAATGCCATCATCGCCCTTGTAATGTACACCCGGTCTTGATGACTTTCGAGCGTGCATCCATAATCCCCCTTTAAAAAAGATACACGATCAAAGACGTTTGGCATGCAATGGTTTTCATTTGCCCTGCGAAAACACAACACGATTGGACGCAGTGCGACATGGCATGTTCGCATGGGAACTTAGGCAGCACACAACACGTTCGGGAGGACCATTAAAGCATCGCATGCCATTTCGCCATTGAAAAAAATAGGCTGCACCAGCGGTTGGATTAACATCGGTCCCCTTAGAATGCCAATCATCGCCCTTGCGAAACATACACGTTCTAACTACGTCGAGGCCTGTGGCCCATTCCATATATGAAAACTCTTGGCCAACCTACCAATCGGTCAAAAACGTCGGCATGGCAATGCCCCTATCGCCCTTGGGAACAACATACATAGGGTAAAAACGAAGTCAGGAGTGTGGTCTTGCCATTATCGCCCTTGGATAGCATACATACACGGTCGAACAGAACATTAGGCATGGTAATGTTAGCTTCGCCCTTGGTACTTCCACAACACGGTAAGAAAGCATAGTTGGGGCCCATGGAAATGCTACCACTGTTCCATTTGGCAGCACACACGGTCAGATGGCGTCGGGCATTAAATGTCATTATTGCCCTTTTGAAAGCACACACTATCGAATGATGTCGACGTGGCATGCCATCAAAGTCTTTGGACTGCACACACGGATGGAAGACGGGTGTGGCATGCTATCATAGACCTTGTACAGCACACACAGTCGAACGACGTTAGGCGTGGCATGACACATGGCCCTTTTGCATAACAGAAGGTTGTAAGACGTCGCGTGTGGCATGTTAGCGTCCCTTTAGACAACACACAGGGATAAACGACGTCGAGCATATCATGCCATTATCGCCCTTGGCCTACTCATACTGTTGGACGACATGAAGCGTGGTATGCTTACCTGGCCCTTTAGAAGCACACATGGTCAGACGATGTCGGGCGTTTCATGCCATCTTCGCATTTGGACAACACACATGGTTGGACGACATCAGGCATGGCATGCCATCAAGACCTTTTATAGCGCACATGGTTGTACGACATCGAGCGTGGCATGACATCATCACCCTTGGACATGACACAACGATCGGACTATGGCGGAGCATGGCAATGCCTCGATCCGCCTTGAGAAACACACAAAGTCGGGATATGTCGGGTGTGGCATGTCATCATTGCCATTGGAATGAACACATGGTCAGGAGATGTAAGGTGTGGCATGCCATAATCGCCGTTTGACAACATAGAAAGGGTCGAATGACGTCCTTCGTGGCATGCCATCAATTTCCTTCCCTTGGACACAAGCACACACGGTTGGAAACGACGAACGTCGCCCCAGTGGACCATCAAATTAGCTCCCTAGGGAAACACAAGCGGTCTGACAATCTCCGGCGTGGCATGCAATCATTTCCCTTGGAAATCACATACGGTCGAACACCATCGGGCATGGCATGCTATCATTGCCTTTGGGCAAAACACATGGTCAGCTAACGTGGGTGAATGGCATTCAATCATATACCTTGCACAACACTTACAATTGAAAAACGTAAGTGTTTCAAATGCTAATCAGTCATCTTTTGGACTTCACACATCGGTCGCGAGACGACGTCAACATGTCATCCACTGTCGCTTAGGCAGGCAAGCACGGTCAACGACGTCGGGCAAGGGCATGCCATCATCCCTTGGACAAAATACAAGTGAGACGGGATGTGGGCGCGTGGCATATTACATAACCTTGGATAACACACAGTCATACGACATCTATCTTGACAAATCCAATCATTCACCGATTTTATAAAAATTCTATTACCCATTTATGTTGAATTTCCCCTAAATTTTGAAGATAATTGTAAATTCTTTATGCGACGCATCTAATAAAAGAAAATAGATTGGTTTTGCGTTTGTGGACATCCTTGGTTACACATTTGAGAAGTGAATTTTAATGTAGATAATCAATTTATGATAAAAACTTTTTATCCCATTCACTTATATATTTCCCTATTAGTGCACACGTTGACGCGTCGAGCGTAGCATGACCATCTTCCACCTTTGACAGCAACATAATACGATCGGACTACTTCGGCCGTGCAATGTCCATCATACCTCGCCCTTGCACTGAAAACACGATCAGACAATATCGGGCGTGGCATGCCATCATCGCCGTTGGATAGAAAACACTATCAGACAACATCAGGGCGTGGCATGCCATCATGGCCATTAGCATACCACCGTCAAGACTAACGTCGACGTGGTCACGCCATCATCGCCCTTGTAATTTACAGCAACGGTCAAAAGAAAGAAAGAGGCTTCGGCGTGATTCCATAATCTCCTTAAAATATACACGATCAAGATAACGTTTGGCGTGGCATGTTATCACATTGCCCTTCGAAAACACACAACGTTGGACTGAAGTGCGACATGCATTCCGCTGGAACTTAGGCGCGTAGCCCACGGGCGGATGACATTAATCCATCCATGCCATTCACTCGCCCATCGGGCTGCACAAGCGGTGGGATAACATCGGTCCCTAAGAATGCCATCATCTGCCCTTCGAAAACATACACGCTCTAACTACGTCGAGCGGGCATGCCATTATGAGAACCTTGGCCAAATAGGGTGGAGCAGGACTGTTCGGGGTCAAAACGTCGGCATGGCATGCCATTATACGCCCTTAAAAACATACATAGGTAAACGAAGTCGGGGTGTGGCTTTCCAATTACGACCCTTGATAGTCATACACGGTCAAAAGAACTTCAGGCATGGAATTTATCTTCGCCCTTGAACATATCACACCGGTAAAGGCAAAATGTTGGGCAAAGAAATGCAACCATCTCTATTTGGCACACACACAGTCCCGATGGCGACCCGGGCATTAAATAGCCATTTATTTGCCCTTTTTAAAGCACACACTATCGATTATGTCGACGTGCATTCCACAATCTTTGGACTTGCACACAAGTATGACTGTGGAAGAACGGTGTGTGGCCTGCCATCTATACCTTGTGCAGAACACACCACGAGTCGAAGACGTTAGGCGTGGCAAATGACACCTGGCCCTTTGCATCACAAGAGGTTGGTAAGACGTCGTGTGTGGAATGTTACGTCCCTTTGTACAACACACAGTGAAAAACGACGTCGGCATATCAGGCCGTATCGCCCCTTGGCCTACTCATACTGTTTGACGACATGAAGCGTAGTATGCTTACTGGCCCTGGAGAAGCACCGCATGTCCAGACGATTTCGGGCCAGTTTCATGTCCATCCTCTCCGACATTTGGACAGACACAATGGTCGGAGAAGGGCCAAACCAATAATAAGGTGGTCACACGGGGGGAGGTCTGGGAATGAGAATTGAAGAGCGTTAGAGATGTGTGTGAGAGCTCGGCGGGGTAGCGCGGGCATGGGGAGGTGAGGGGGATGGGGTGGGGTGGGGAAACGACATCAGGCATGGCATTCCATAAGACCTTTTATAACCGCACATGGTTTTACTACAATCGAGCGTGGCAATGACATCATCAAACCCTTGGACATGACACACCACTATCGGACATGGAGGGCATGGGCCGCCATCAATCGCCCTTGAAAACACACAAGGCGGGATATGTCGCTGGTGTGTCATGTCAAATCATGCCATTGTAAAATGAACACATGGTCGTGAAGATGGAAGTGTGGCATGCCATAATCGCCGTTTGACAACATAGAAAGGGTCGGATGACGTCCTTCGTGGCATGCCATCAATTTCCTTGGACAGCACACACGGTTGGACGACGTCGACAGTGGCATGCCATTACCTCCCTAGGGCAACACAAGCGGTCTGACAATCTCCGGCGTGGCATGCAATCATTTCCCTTGGAAATCACATACGGTCGAACACCATCGGGCATGGCATGCCATCATTGCCTTTGGGCAAAACACATGGTCAGACTACGTCGGGTATGGCATGCAATCATATACCTTGCACAACACATACAATTGAAAAACGTCAAGTGTTTCATGCTATCGTCGTCTTTGGACTTCACACACGGTCGGACGACGTCAAGCATGGCATGCCCACATGTCTCTTAGGCAGCAAGCACGGTCAGACGACGTCGGGCAAGGCATGCCATCATCGCCCTTGGACAAAATACAAGGTGAGACGATGTGGCGCGTGGCATATTATCATTAACCTTGGATAGAACACACAGTCATACGACATCTAGCTTGACATGCCATCATCACCGATTTTATAAAAAATGTCTATTAGCCCATTTAATTTTGAATTTCCCCTAATTTGAAGATAATTGTAATTCTTTATTGCTAAGCATCTAATAAAAGAAAATAGATTTTTGCGTTCGGAATACCTTGGTTACACATTTGAGAATGTGAATTTTAATGTTAGATAATCAATTTTATGATAAAAAGCTTTTTATCCCATTCAATTATATATTTCCCCTAGTTTTGCACACGGTTGGACGACGTCGAGCGGAGATGACATCTTCAACCTTTTGACAAAGCACACATACATCGTAACTATCGTCGTTCGTGGTCATGCATCATCGCCCTTGGATAGAAAAACCCGATCATGACATATCGGCGTGCATTCCATCATCGCCGTTGGATAGAAAAAAAACACAATCAGACACATCGGGCGTGGCATGCCATCATGGCCATTTAGGCAAACACACGGTCACACGACGTGGACGGTGGCAATGCCATCAATCGCCCTTTGTAATGTACAAACGGTCCGGATTACTTCGCGGTGGCATGCCATAACATCTTCCTTTAAAAGGATACACGACCAAAACGACGTTTGCGTGGCAAATGATATCATTGCCCTCGAAAACACACACATTGGACGAAGCTGCGACATGCATGTCCGCATGGAACTATAGGCAGCACACAACGGTCGGATTACAGAAGCATCGTGCATGTCAATTATCGCCATTGTGGGCTGCACAAGCGGTTGGATAACATCGGTCCTAGAATGCATCATCGCCTTCGAAACAACCGGTCCTAACTAACGTCGAGCGTGGCATGCCATTATGAACTTGGCACATACACGGCAAAAACGTCAGGCATGGCATGCCATTCTCGCCCTTGAAAAACTACATACGGGTTAAACGAAGTCGGGTTTGGCTTGCCATTTATCGCCCTTGGATATCATACACGGTCCCGAAATGAACTTAGGCCATGGAATGTATCTCGCCCTTGGGACTTACCCACACGTAAAGGCAATGTTGGGCATGTTACATGCTACCATCGTCTATTTGCCTCACACACGGTCAGATAGGGCGTCGGCATTAAATGCCATTACATGTGGCCCTTTTGAAATCACACACAATCGGATGATGTCGACGTGCATGCCCCATCACAGTCTTTTGACTGCGCACACAGCACTTATGGAGACGGGTGTTGCATGCCCTCTAGACCTTGTGCACCCCACACAGTCGAACGACGTTAGGCTGCATGACACATGGCCCTTTGGCATAACAAAGGGTTGTAGACGGCGCATGTGGCATGTTAGCGTCCCTTTGGACAAAACACACAGGATAAACACGTCAAGCATATAATGCCATTATCGCCTTGGCCTACTCATACTGTTGGACGACATGAAAGCGTGGTATGCTTTACCTAGGCCCTTTAGAAGCACACATGTTCAGACATGTCGGGCGTTTCACATGCCCATCTTCGCATTTGGACCACAAACACCTGGTCGGACTACATCATGGCAATGGCAATGCCATCAAGACCTTTATAGCGCACATGGTTGTACTACAGTCGAGCTGTGGCAGACATCATCAACCCTTGGGACAGTGACAACTATCGGACTATTGCGGGCATGGCATGCCATCATCGCCCGTGAGAACCACACAAGGTCCGGGATATGTCGGTGTGTGGCCTGTCTCATTGCCATTGGATGAACAACCTCGGGTCTGGAGATGTAAGGTTTGCTGCCATAAGCCCGTTTGACAACATAGTGAAAGGGTCTGATGACGTCCTCGGGGCATTGTCATCAATTTCTTTGAACAACACACACGGTTTTGACGACGTCGACCCTCCCCCCCGTGGCATAGCCATATAGCTCCCTAGGTCAACACACAGAGCGGTCTGAAGATCTCCCAGCGTGGCATGCAATCAGTTCCCCTTGGAATCACATAAACATACGTCGAACCCCAGCGTGAGGCAGGTACTGCCATCCATTGCCTTGGCAAAACAGCAATGGCAGACTAGTCGGGTGTGGCATGCAAATCATCAATCCTTACCACACACACTACAATTGAAAAACGTCAATTTTTCCATCTAAATCGTCGTCTTTGGACTTCACACAAAATTCGGTCGGACGACGTCAAGCATGGCATTCCCACTGCTCTTAAGTCAACAAGCACGGTCAGACGACGTCGGGCAAGGCATGCCATCATCCCTTGTGACAATACAGGTGATAACGATGTGGCGCGTGCATATTCGATTAACCTTGGATAGAACACACAGTCTAGACCTCTAGTCTTTGGACCTGGCCATCATCACCGATTTTTATGAAAATGTCTATTAGCCCATTTAATTTTGATTTCCCCTAATTTGAAGATAAGTGTAATTCTTTATTGATAAGCATCTAATAAAGAAAATAGATTTTTTTGGCCGTGGCGGTTGGGGGAAGTACCTTGTTTAACACATTTGAGAATGTGAATTTTAATGTTAGATAATCAATTTTATGATAAAAAGCTTTTTATCCCATTGAATTATAAATTTCCGCTAGTTTTGCACACACGGTTGGACGACGTCGAGCGTAGCATGCCATAATTGCTTTTTGACAGCACACATTATCAGACAACGTCGGGCGTGGCATGCCATCATGGCCCTTCGGCAGCATACACAGTTGTACGACGTTAGTCGTGGCAATTCCATCATCGCCCCTGGCATGCCATCATAGCTTTTGGACTGCACACACAGTTAGACAACGTCGATCTTGGCATGCCCGCATGTCCCTTAGGAAGCATACACGGTCGACGATGTCGGGCCTGGGATGCCATCATCGCCCTTGAACAACATACATAAACATAACTGAAAAATGACGTCATTCATGCATATTTAATCATCCGCCCTCATTAACACACGGTCAGAAAACGTCATGGGTGTGGCATGCCGTCATCGGTGGATTTTAAGAAAATTCTTAAACCCATTAATTTTGAATTTCCCGTTTCTTTTTCCCCCCCAATTTGAAAAAATTATAATTCTTTCTTGTCTACGACTCTGCTAAAAGCAACAAGGTTTTATGGGAATTGGAATATTTGGTCAACCCTTTGCGAATGTTTTATTTTAATGTAGATACTAAATTTTTTTTACACAAGTTTTTTTTCTAGTTCAATTTTACATTTTCCCTAGTTTTGCATATCCGGTTGGATGACATTGAGCGTGGCATGCAACCATTGCCCTTGGACAGCACACACGATCGAACTAAATTGAGCATAGCATCCCATCATGGCCCTTTGGCAGCACACACAGTTGAACATTTTGCATGGAAGTGCCATCATCGCCCTTGGCATCACGACAGGCAAACTACACAGGCAAGGTTTGTCATCATTGCCCCTTGAAATGCATATATCGATCGACACATTGGGGCATCGCTTGTTACATCTCCCTTATATCGCACCCCCGCTCGGCACGACGTAGGCTTGGAATGCCTCATGGACCTTGGGTACACAAATACAAGGGATGACAATCAGACGTGGCATTGCCTTCATCGTCAACATTCGGCCATTTGGCACACAAGCGGTCGGACAACGTCAGGCGTGGCATGACATCTTCGCCCTTAGATAACCCATACGGTGGGACGACGTTGGGCGAGTCATGCCATCATATCCCTTGGACAGCATACAAGGTCAGACTACGTCGGGCCTGGTATGCCACCATAGCCCTTGGCCAAAACATACGATCGGACGATGTCGGGCTTTGTAGGCCATCATCGACCTTGGACAACAAACATGAGCATGTTATCATCGCCCTTTGTTAGAACAGACGATTGAATGATGTCAAGAGTGACATGCTCTCTCGAATCTTGGGCAATATTCACGGTCGAACGATGTCGATCATGGCATGCCATCATCGCGCTTGGGCACCACAGGCGGTGAGACGACGTCAGGCGTGACATTCGATCATCGCGCTTAGTTAGCACACACGGTCGGACAACATCAGGCATGGCATGATATCATATCCCTTGGATAACATACACAGGGTCGTACAACGTCAGGCGTGGAATGTGATCATCGCCCGTGGACAGCATACACGGTTAGACGACGTTGGGCATAACATGTTATCATTGCCCTCGTGCAGAACACAAAGTCGGATGACCTCGAGCGTTAGATGACATCATTTCCCTTGAGCAGCACACATGGTAGGACTACGTCGGGCATATCACGCCATCATCAATCATGGTTGTCGCATTCATACTAATCTAATATATCTTCTCAATTTTCCCATTGCATTGTAGTAGTCTTTCATTTTTAAGTTAATACGGCACGAAGCATATTATATTTCTAGTTTTACGTTTATATTATTGTATATAAATAAAAAAATAATATTATTTTTTAAAAAAATTAAGTAAATTTAGGAGACAAAATACACGATCGGACAAAGTTTGGCGTGGCATGCCCGCATGGTCCTCGGGCAATACACACGATCATACAATGTCGAGCTTCGCATGCAATCATTGCCCTTGGGAAGCATACACTGTTTGACGAAGTTCGCGCATGGCATGCAATCATTGCCCTTGGGAAGCACACACCATTAGACGACGTCGGGATTTGCATGCCATTATCTCCCTTGCGCAGCACACACGGTCAGACAACATCGGGCGGACATGCAGTCATCTCCCTTGGGCAGCACATACAATCAAACGACGTCGGGCGTGGCATGCCATCATCTCCCTTGGATAGCATACACGGTTGGACGACATCGGGCGTGGAATGTCGTCTTCGTCCATAGAAAGCATACACGGTAGGAAAGTGACGGGCATGGCATCCCATCATCGCCTTTACAATGAACACATGGTAAGATGATGTCGGGCGTGGCATGCCATCATCGCCCTTGGATAGCATACACATGGTCAAACGACATCGGGCATGCCATGCCATCATCTCCCTTGGAAAGCATAGACAGTCGAACGAAGTCGGGCATTAAACGTTATCATTGCTCTTGGGCAGCACATACGGTCGGACTACGTCAAGCATTGCATGCCATCATTTAATTTGAACAGCACAAATGGTCGTACAACGTCGGGCGTGGCAAGTTATCATCTCCATTTTTCAGCACAAACAGATGAATGACATCTAGTGTGGCATGCCGGCATGTCCGTTGGACTGCACAATAAGTTGGACGACATCGAGAGTGGCATACTAATGTGGACCTTGGGCAAGACACAAAGTCGGATGACATCGGTTGTTACATACCATCATCGCGGTGGGGAAGCACTCACGATCGGATGACGTCGGGCTTTGCATGCCATTTTTGCCTTTGGACAACACACAAGGACAGATTACGTCGGGCGTGGCATGCCATTATCACTGTTGGACATCACACAGCACACGACCAGTGCACATTGGAATAAGTCATGCGTTGCAAGGCCTCATAGCCCTTGGGTACACTACGGTCAGACGACTACGGCCTTGGCTCCCTCTTAACCTTTGAATGCACACACTGTCGAATAAAATTTGGCGTGGCATGCCATCATCACTCTTGGAAAGCATAGACAATTGGATGATTTTCGGTGTGGCATGTTATCATTGCCCTTCGACAGCAGACACAATCGGATGAGGTTGGGTGTGGCATGCCCGCATGAACCATGGACATCTACACAAGATCGTACGACGTTGAGTGTGGAATGCCATCATTGCCATTGGGAGCGCAAGCGTCAAACGACGTCGGTTGTTACATGCTATCTTCTCCCTTGGAGAACACACACGTTGGGCGTGGCATGCCATCATCACCCTTGGAAAACATGCATGGTCGAACAATGTTGATCTTGGCATGCCATCATCGCCCTTGGACAACATGCACGATTTAACTACGTCGGGTGTGGCATGACATCATGGACGTTGTGTAACACACACGGTCGGATGACATCGGGCGTGGCATGCCATTTTGACCTTAGACAAAATATACAGTCCGACTACGTCGGGAGTGGAATTCCATCATATCCCTTGGACAGCACACACGGTCGGACGAAGTAGAGCGTGGCATGCCATAATTTATCATAGTTATCGCATTCGTACTAATCTAATATATCTTCTCGATGTATGGTGTCCAATGGAGATGATAGCATGTCACGCCCGAGGTTGTCTGACCGTGTATGTTGTCCAAGGACGATGATGGCATGTCACACCTGACGTCGTTCAACTCGGTGTATGATGTCCAAGAGAGATGATGGCATTCACACCTGATGTATTCTGACTATGTGTATTGGCCAAAGGCCATGATTGCATGCCACGCCCGACGTACTCCGATCTCGTATATTGTCCAAGGGTGATGATGTCATGCCACGTCTGAAGTCTTCCCATCGTGTGTGTTGGTCCAAACAGAGTGTGAGTGGTCCTGCGACGCTCGACGTCTGTCCTACTGGTCCCGGTGGGCCAAAACATACGGGAATGTAAAATTACCGGGAAAAAAGCTTTTTATCATAAAATTGACATTCTCAGACCATGGATCCTGTGTGTTGTTAGCCCCCCGTCGGATATGTGCATCAAACTGAAAATTGATTATGTTTCTCTTTTTTATTAACCGTCCAGGTGTAGTAATAAGATACCAATTTTCTTTGAAATTGGGTGAACTAAATTCAAAAGTTGAATTGTGGTGACAACCTTGGCTATGTAACTGTTCGGAAAATCGCAGCATCCGCACCTTCTTTTGGTGCGAGCGGTGCCGGGTGTTGCGTGGCGTAGCGTGACGTATGTCGGACCCTGGCGGAGGTCGATAGTGGCAACGCGCAAACAACAAATAGACCGACATAAGATGTAGATAGGGAGGCTGCACCCAGCCCGACATCCTGTCCATCGTTCTCGACCCCGACGCGGGGGCAGCGCAGCGGGAGAGCGCGACCTCAAGAGAAATAGCGAGATACGGCGTGGGGGGCTTCCGTGAGCGTTCGAGGATCACGCGAGTCGAAACAACTACTATCTGCGCTTTGCAGGAACTTTCACGCAAATAGCTTTACACGAGGGCGCGCGTACCTGCTGGCTTGTCTAAGGTGCCGTTCGACTACTATTGAACCATAATAATATTGCAGAGGGTGGCCCTCCACAATATCCTGCAGGGGGGAACAAACCAGACCGAGCTAACTAAACACGACAGCGGCTGGGGGGAAGCAACAGTGGGGGGGGTAATGGGAAGTAGGAACAACAGAGCGTTCAGGCGACGAAAAGACCGCAGGGTGCAAGAGGGGGGTGGGGGGCACCAACGCGGGGTGTGGGGGTGTACAAAGAAACTCAAAAAACTATACACTAATAATCTTAAAAAGAATGTATCAATAAAACAATGTTTTTTAGAGGAGATCTAACCCAATAGTACAAACACTACAAACAACAAATTATTTCATCTCTAAAAACCAAGTACAGGGTTCGAAATCAAGAATTTCGATAAATTTAGAGACGAGTACCCGGTCCTAAGGGGACATAAAGAAGTGAACAGTATAATATAAAAAAAGATGTGAAAAAAGTCATCCTAATCGCACATCTCTGGCGTTCCGTCTGCGGCGCTGGTATTTACTGTCGTCTAAACCCACCTTACAAAACGACGCTCCGAGTACCGCGACATTGCCATATACTGCAAATAATGAGAAGATATATTAGATTAGTACGTTAGGTGGTGGCGGTGGACGAGGGACCATGATAAAATTATTGCATGCCCCCGCCCGACATAGTCCGACCGTGTTTTTTGCCAAGTACATGATGGAATCTAACAAACCAATACCAACCAACAGTAGTCCCAACCCATAGTTTATCCCAATGGAAATGATGGGATGCCACGCCCGAGCTTCGTCCGACTCATATGTGTTTGCCCAAAAGGCCATATTGAGCCATGCCACTTCCCGACGTCGCCGAGCCGACTATATGTGTTGCCCAAAGGCCATATGGGCATGCCACGCCCTACGTGGTCAGATCGTGTATGTTGTCCGAGGGTGATTATAACATGCCACACCCAACCCCTTCGGATTGTGTATGCTTTCCAAGGGCGATGATGGTAAGCCACACCCGACGTCGTTTGACCATATGTGTTGCCCAAGAACGATGAGGGCATGCCACGCTCGACGTCATCCGACCATATGGTGTCTTTCCAGGTCAAATGGGCATGCCTGACCGACTTATCCGACCGTTGTGTGCTTCCCAAGTGGCGAATCATGCCATGAAACGCCAGAAGACTTCGTCACCACGTAGGTGCCTTCCAAAGGGCGCTGATGGCATGTCCCGGCCGACGTCCTCTATCGTATGTGCTGTCCAAGGGAGGATGAATGGCCCCCCACCCAACGTCGTCCACTGTGTGTGCTAATCCGAAGGGCCAATGATGGTATTTTATGCTCGTCATCATGCGACTTCTGTGAGTCCAGGGCGACGAGGCAATGGACGACCGACGTTGTCCGACTGTGCCGTACAGTCCAAGCGATGAAGGGCAAGCCATGCTCGACGTCTTAACGAAACTAGAAACGGACAGGCGTTGCCCGTGGGTGCATGTCCAAGATTGATGATGGCATGAACACGCGCCCGACTTCGTCCCCTTGTGTGTGGTTTTCCAAGATCCAAGGGCGAAAATGGCATGTCACACACCGAACGTGTTCGTTCGAACCTGTGATGCTTCGTAAGTGGCGATAGCATATCACCCTTGGACGGTCAAAACACGGCTCGAAGCACGTTAGTGAGGCTGCCATCATCGCCCTTGGACCACATACACCTGGTCGGTACCGACGTCAAAGAGTGTAGATGCCATCAGCGACCCTCGCACATACAAGTTTAGGAAAACGTCAGGCGTGGCATGTTTATTGCCCTTGGTAGGCACTCGGCCGGACACAGATCGGGTTTTTATATTCCATCATTACCCTTAGGTAGCCCACTTGTCGGACTGTCGGGCGGGATTTCCATAATCATAGGTTGTCGCATTCATACTAATCTAATATTTTTCTAAATTTTCCCCTTGCCTTGTACTAGTCTTTCATTTTTAACTTAAATGGGCACGAAGCATTTGACTTTTTCTAGTTTTACATTTATATAATTGTATACATAACAACATAAAAATTTTAAAAAAAAGAACTAACAATTAAAGGGAGACAGAACACACTATCGGACGCGTCGGGCGTATGCAATATGCCCATATGGTCCTCCGGGCAAGCACACACGGTTGGACAATATATAGCATCGCCTGCAATCATCCAATCATCGCCCTTGGGAAGCACACACTGTAAGACGATGTCCGCTGGCATGCCAAAAATTGTCTCTGTCCTCTCCTCTTCTGCAAGCACACACGGTAGGACGATGTTGGCGTCTTTCGTATTCCATCCAGGCAACCCGTTGGAGAAACATAGCACAATCAGCGACGTCGGGCATTGCATGCGATCAATCACTCTGGACATCACACACGATCGACTACATTCGGGTGGTGGCATGGAACATCAATATGCCCTTGAGAATCACCTATTGTCGGATAACGTCGGGGGTGGCATGCCATCATCTCGCACCTTGGAACCACATACCGCTCCGCCGTTACGTCAGGCGTGGCATGCATCATGGCGCATTGTGCAGCAACATACGGCGTGGTCCCTCGTCTCGAGTTCGAACACACAAATTGCACTCGTGGCCGGTCAGTGCATGCCTTATCATCACATCGCTGCGTACGACAACATACCCTGCTCTGGGTCGTTTACACGTGTCGACATCGATGAGCCTCGGTACGTGGCATGCCATTCAGAGTTATGCCTTTCTCAATCGATTGCACACTGCGAGCTTGTTAGCCCAAAGCTTTCCGGGAGGATGTCCGTGGCAATTGCATCATCCGTCCTTGCATCGACATCAATAAACAGACGTCAGTGGTTCGGGCGTCAGCGGTCGGGCGCTCGGCGTTGCGCAATCAAGCTGGCTTCATCTAATTGGCACCACACAAAGTTGGCGATGTCCGCCTTGTCGACTGTAAAGCGATGTGCCGATCATCACCTGTACGTTCGGGCTCAAGGACAGATAGTCAGCATTGGGGAGCGCACGGAGATCGCGGGCTAAACAACGTGGGTGTGTCGACCATGTTCACTCCTGGATGCGGCGTAGCGCTCGGTTAGTGATGCAACCCGTAGGCCGGCCTAGATGTGGTCTGGAGTGGCGACCAGCTCGGGTTGGCCCATGCCATAACCATCGCCGCCTGTGAGCAACGACCCCCAACATGTCAGAGTGGCTGTCCCTATTTACGCGGTTCGTCGGCCGCTGTTGCCATTTGTGGCCGAGAGTAGGTCATCTTCACGCACGATGGGGGAGTGCTGCGACGGAAGCAGAGCGAGGGAGGGAGGCGTACATGGTGCGACGCCCCTCGTTGAGGGCAGCTCGCACGTCAGATTCGATTCGCGCACAACTTCAATCATTATTCTTCTTTATCATTTCCATGGGCGCTCACTGCACTCACTTTCCGCATCCGCATATGGGGCGGTATCGTGTGGGCGGTGTGAAATTTTTTTTCATCGCCTTTGGTTGACTCACAGCGGGCACGGATAAACGACCTTACGCTGGGGGCGTGGACTGCAACCGCTTATACCCGAAGGGTGGCACCACACGTCCCTCCGCGTTGGGCCCGCTTACATCCCATACATTCCCGGGCTGACTCCTCTGCTAGCCGCCGGGGGCGTAGTCCACCAGCGGGATGACGATCATTGCTGGGTGCATAACGCAATCATGTTGTCCTTTAGATCAGGTAGCACCAACATGACCTTGACACACCGCGGCTTGCCCGGGGTCTTTGCATGTAATCACTCATCCTTCGATGACACTCTTTGGTAACTACGGTCAGGTCTGCTGCATGGCCATCATTGTCCGTTCGACAGAACACATGTCGTGAGGGCCATCCTCCTTGGCAGTTGGTGTGCGTGAAACCGTTACTAACGTGTGGTCTCGCCATTGGACCCTTTATTCCGGTTATGTGCATTTGTTATACGCAACATTAATTTGAGATTCGTGTCACCCCTTACAATGTTTACGTCCCTGTCAGAGGGTCTGGTCTCTACATCGATGTGGCAATGTTTATCATACGCTTTGGAACTGGCACATACTCTAGGCCGATGTTTGGGCGCGACAATTGTATCATCGCCCTTGGGCAGCAAGCACAAACGGGGCCGCCCTTCGGTTTACACACAATGGTCCTGGTGGTGTCTTTATGAGCACTTGCCCGAAGTCGTGATTTTGACCAGCACTGGAGAAACTACACACGCCGGGATGTCTACTACGTGGGGGCATGGTGCATTGCCTCAGCTGGAGGGCGGTGAAGAGATGAGGGAGAGTCGGTCGCGAGCGCGGGAGTGCCGCGGAAAATGGGGCGTCCGCTTCAGGTCACGCGGATCTCAGACATCTAGGCATGTGGCAGCAAGTGCAGAGAACCGCTAGGGATAATGAAAGGGAAGCCTGGGACCGCGGTTGGGACGGCGGGCGGAGCGGCGTGCGCTCCGGCTTAACGCGTTCGTCTGCGCGGACGGATCGCCCACCGGCGCGCCGCTCGGCGGTGCCAGCGAGGGTCGCGGGGTGGCGCTCATCAAGAGCTTCACGGCTGAGTCCGATCATTGGCCTTTTTGCGACAAAACACACTGATGAACGACATAGGCCGTGGAATGACATCATCGTTTGTTTTGGGAAAAAAAAAATGGTCGGACACGTAAGGAGTTGCATGCCGATCGATCTCCCTTAGACATCTCACGATCGGAACTAACGTTTGGTTTGGCATGTTATCATCCCCTTTAGATAGAACATTAGTCGATTGACGATGTTCGGGCGTGGCAATTCCATCATCTCCTTGTGCAAAGCACACCCATCGCGTTCGGACTACGTTGGGCAGTGCATTTTTTCATCGCACTTGTAAGCCACACACAACTCGGACACATCGGGCTTGGCAATGCAATCCTCTCCCATCCCTTGACAACACATAACGGTCGTATGACATTGGCCGTGGCATGGTCCATGCATCGCCTCTTTTTTGAACTGCACCACATTGTAGAAGAGTCGGGTCCTTTGCAGATGCCCACCTGTCCCTTAGCAGCATACACGAACGAACGACGTCGGGCGTGGGAATGCCATCATCGATCCGCCCTTGACATACCCGTCATACCACGTATAACGACTTCAGGTATGGCATGTTATCATTGCCCTTCGTTATACAACCCGGTAAGGCACAAAATCGTGTGTGGCATGCCGTCCATGCGGTGAATTTTAATGAAAAATGTCTAGTTAACCCCTTAATTTTTGATAGCCCCCCATTTGAAGAAAATTATACTCTTTATCTGCTAAGAATTTTAATAAAATAAAACAGATTTTGGAATTTGAACTATCTGTAAAGTGACATTTTGAGATGTTAATTTCAATGTTAGATAATAAATTTTGTTGCTAAAAAGGTTTTCTTTTTTCGTGTTCATTTACATTTCCCTCCCCTAGTTTTGCACAACCGGCTTTGGGATGACTCCGGAGCGTGGCAGGCCAATCATTGCCTTGTACAAGTAACAGCACCACAATCGGACTATAACGTTAATCATGGTATCCCTTTATGGCCCTTTTTGCCGCATCGGGAATGTGTAAACTGAGCATGTATCATCACCCCTATGGTTAGCAACACACGATCGGATGAGGGTGTCATAGTAGACCTCTCGCTATGAATCCTGGGCAAATTCACGTCGAAGATGTCGAGAATGGCATGCCATCAGCGCGCTTGGTCCCGCACACGCGGTCGGACGACGTCAGGTGTGCATTCAATCCATCGCGCGTAGTTAGCACATGCACGGTCGAGCGACATCGGGAAATGAATGACATCATATCTGTTGGGCACCATACCCAGAGGGTGTACAACTCAGGCTTATGTCATTAATAGCCCATGGATTCATACAGGTTAGCCGACGTTGGTCATAACATTTTATCATTGTCCTTGTGAAGAACACCAAAGTCGGACGACCTCGATGGTAGATGATATCATTTCCCTTGAGAAGACACGGTAGGACTCGTAATGGCATATTTACGCCATCATCAATCATGTTGTCGCCTCATACTAATTCTAATATAACCTTCTCGTTTTCCCATTGCAATTGTACTAGTCTTTAAGTCTTTTCATTTTTTAAACTTATCAGAACGAAGCATATTATATTTCCTAGTTTTAACGTTATATTATGTATATAGATTAAAATATAAATAAGATTTTTTTTAAAAAAAATTAACTAAATTACCGAGACGAATACAAAGGAAGGACAATTCGGGCGTGGCATGCCCCCCGCATTGTTTCTTGTGGCACACCAGAACGGTCTGTACAATGTCGAGCTTCGCTGCAATCATTGCCCTTGGGCAGCATATCTGTTTGTGATGTCGCGCATGTACTGCCATCATCACCATTGGGAAGCACACACTTTTACAAGATGTTGTCGAGTGGCCATGTTTCATCCCCCTGGACAACACACACGATCCGCCCACGTAGGAGTGGTGCCGTGGCATTTCCCACGATTGCCCTTGGGTAGCACCGTACAGTCGTGCTCAAGTCCCATTTAGGAGGCATAAGAACGATATGTGCATATGACGGGACGGCATTCATTATTCGTCCGTTTGTGTGCGCACACCCAGCATTGTGGGCTAAACGTGGCAGCGCATGACATCCATTGGTCGCCCTTTGGGCACACATACGGGGTTCGGCATGACATCGGGCGTGGTATACTCATCATGCTCCGGCTTTGGATAGCATCCATGGTTCGACGACATCGGGGTGCGTGGCATGCGATCTTGACCTCCGTAGACATAAATATCAAAATCGGTCCGGACATAATGTCAGTCTTGACTTCATCATTCCCTTGGACAGGGCGCACACACGGTCGAACGACGTCTGGCGTGCCCTTCGCTCTCGAACATTCCACTCCCTGCCCGCACTTTGGACACCCATACCGGTCCAAGAAAAACTCAGGCGTGCATTTATAACTGCTCTCTTGGATAGCAAACTACCTTATCAGGACTACGTCGAATGTGGCATGCCTTCATGGGCCTATTTGGGGGTGCCCACTATAAGGACGGCTCGCCAGAACCAGGCAATGTGGGCCATCTTCATCCCTTGGACACCATACACTACTCGGGATCCAACATCGGGTGTGACATTCCTACATTGTCTCCTGTTGAAAGCACACTCTGACGGGACGATATTGTGCATGGCATTCCATCATTGCCCTTAGCACAATATACAAGCGACAATGTTGGACGTTGGGCATGCCCATCATCGTACTTGGAGAGCAGGCACGATTTCGCGAGTGATACGTGCATTGGCCTGCCCATAGTGGTCCTTGGAAATCCCTAGTCGACGCCGGCGGCCATGGCATGCTTACCTTTGGATTAGAAACACAGGCAACGCGATGTTGCGAATGGCATGCCATCCACCTTTGGAACTACAACCACGGAACAATGTTGGCACGGCAGCATTATCGCTTCTTGCGCCCCACACTGTCAGACAATGTCGGGCATTAGTATACCATCCTTGCCCTTTGGGAAGCACGCATTATTGGACTACCTCTAGCGATGGGCATGCCCTCGATCGCCTGGAACGAACACATTTCCACACACCTGTCCGGAACGACGTTAGGAGTGGCATGTAATCAACATCACCTTTGGACAACACCACAGATCGAAAGACATCGGACTGTGGCCTGCATCATCACATTTGGAGAGCACACATGTCGGACAACATAGGCGTGCATGCCCAGTAATGGTCCTAGGGAAAGCATACGGTCCAAACGAAGTCGGAGCATTACATGTCTCAATCGACCTTGGGCATCCTGTCGGACTCCATCCGCCCTTGGGCATGCACAACGGTCGGATGACGGGGCGTGGGCAAATGCCATCATAGAACCTTGTGCAGCACACACAGGTCGGACGACGTTAGGCGTGGCATGTCGCTGGCCCCTTGGCATGCACGAAGGTTTGTAAATATCAGGTGGGCATGTCATCGTCCCTTTGGACAACACATGGGATGAATGACGTCGAGCTGAACATGCCATTATTATCGCCCTTGACTACTCTACTGTTGGACAAAATGAGCGTTGTATGCGCACCATTGCCCGTTAGAAGCCACACTCGTGGTCGGATGATGTCAGGGCGTTTCATTTCTCATCTCGCATTTGGGCAACCACACAATGGTCGGACGACGTCTGGAAGGGGTCATGCATCTCACCCTTTTATAAATTTTATAGCGAACATGTCCCGTATACATCGAGTCATTGCATGACATCATTACCCTTGGAATGTACACCTGGTCGCAATGTCCGAGCATGCATGCCACTCATCACCCTTGGAAACCATACAAGATCGGACGACGTCATGCGTGGTATGTTATCACTCGCCCTAAGAAATCACACCGCTCAAATGATGTCGGGTGTGGCATGCCAAATGGACTTTGGGAAGCACACGCCACACCGTCGCGGCCATCCATCCGCCATGAGGCATCAAACACATTTTGGATTGGACGTCTAGCGTGAACATGCAATCTTCGCCCTTGTATAACAACACGGTGGGCGCCGTCCGTATTGCGTGCCATCATTCCCGCCTTGGACAGCATACACGGTTTGGACTACGTTGGGGCATCGGGCGTGCCATCATAGCCCTTGGCCAAGAACACGGTCCAGCGACGTCGAACGGGCCTGGCATCATCACTTGGATACACAGATGGTGTAAGATGACGTCGGGTTTGGCATAACATCATCACCTTTGACAACACACATGACGGACACGTCGAGCTTTGCATGTAACATCACCCGTGGACGACACATATGGTCGGCATGCCTTACACCCCTAGGAAAGCACCCACGGTCGATCGACGAGAGGTGGCATTTATCATCGCCCTGGACTGTACACCTGTCGACGATGGTTGGGGGCACGACAATGAGTATAATCGTACCTTGGGGGCAACCACACCGTGTCCGACGATGTCGGGCGTTAAATGTCGTCATTGACCTTGGAAGAACACAACACTTTTACTACATCGGGCGTGGCATCCATCATCCGCCCTTTGGACAAAACACATGGTCGTACGTACAACGTCGGCGTTCTATTCAACATTGGCCCTTTGGAAAATACACATTTTGGACAACGACATAGGACGTTGAATGCACATCTCGTTGGACACCAAAATGTCAAACGACTTAGGAGGTGGCATCCATCATCGCCCTTGGACTACATACATGGCCGGATGAATCGGGCGTGGCATGTATCATACCTTTGACAGAACACCATCGGACACGTCAGCGTGGCATGCCATCTCTCTCCTCTCCTTGGGCACCGACACATGTCGGATGACGTCGGGGCTGTGCAGCTATCATCACCCTTGGGAATAAAACATAATTGAACGACATCGCTTGTCATTGCAATCATCTCCCTTGACACCAATGTACTGTCGAATACGTCGTGCATGCATCCCATCCATGGCCCTTTGGCAGCACCCAGTCGGAACTTTGTCATGGCATCGGCCATCATCGCCCTTGAATACACACCTGGTCGGACGGCATATGCAAGGTGTGGGCAATCATGGCCCCTTGAATAGCATACACGTCGGACGAATTGGCGTGTCTTGTTCACATCGCCCTTAACCAGCACACACTGGACAGATTTTGGTAACACAACAATTGGATACATCACACTGGCAGTGCCTTCATCGACTTGGGCCAGCACGCGCGGTAGACGACGTCCTGGCGTGACATGACCTCTTCGCCCTTTGATAACACAAACGGGGACGCATGTCGGGCGTTCATTCATCATACCCTTGGAAAGCCACACGGTCGGACTACGTCGGTCCTGGGATGCCATCATAGCCCTTGGACAACCCATACAATCGGACGACGTCGGTCTTGGCAGGCCATATCGACCTTGGAAGCACACATGAGCATGTTCTCACGCGCTATGTATAGACCAACGCACGATCGAATGACATCAGATTTACATGCTCTCTCGAATCTTGGGCATATTCTTGGTCAAAACGATGTGCATGCATGGCATGCCATCATCCGCGCTTGGGTAGCAGCACAGGTGGTCGGATTAATGTTCCAGGCGTGACACTTCCATCATTGCAACTTAGTTAGCCACACACATCATCCATCGATGCTGCACTGTCTTGAGACTACATCCGGTGCGAGTCATGACAACTTCGCCTTGGATAGCATACACATTCATACGCGTCGATCCGTGACATGCTATACTCGGCTTAGAATGAGAAACAAAACACGGTCCGGGACTATGAGGAAAGAGAGGGAAGGGAAAGATGTAGTAGGGAGTGGGGGCGTGCATTTTGTAAGCGAGGGAGGGGGTGAGACTGTGGAGGAACAGTGATAGTAGGAAATAGGGGTGATGGGAGGTTGACGGAGGAGGACAAGGAGGGGGGGAAAGACGGGGGAGGTGGGGAAAGAGGAGAGGTTGGAAGAATCGGGTTGAGGGGTGGGGGTAGTTTTCGGAAGGAGGGGGGTGGGAAGGGGCGGTTTCGCGGGAAAGAGGGGAAGGTGGGGGCGTGGGGTCAGTAGGGTGGGCGCGGGGTGGGGAGTCGGATGGGCCGAGAGAGTTTTGGGTTGGTGGGGAGTTGGTGGGTAAGTGGGGTGTGGGTGAATGGGAGGGATGAGGGGGGGAGTGGAGGGGTGGGGATATGCGATGGCAGTATGGGAGTTTGGTTGAGGAGGGTGTGTTGGGGTAGACGTGGCGGGGGATGAAGGATGTGGGGAGTGAGTGCAGGGGGAGGGGATGTATTGGTGGTTGCGGGGGGGTGGGTGTGTGGAGGTGAAAATGGCGTAAAAAGGTCTGGAGTTGGTGGAGAGAGTAGAAGAAGAATTGGGTGGGAGGGGGAGTGGGTGGTATAAGGGAGGTGTGGGGCGAGTGATGCGGGGGGGGTGTGGTTGACGACGTGTTTGGCATGTGGCATGGCATCATATCCCTAACAACATACACAGGGTCGTACAACGTCTGGCGTGGAATGGCATCATCGCCAGTGGACAGCATACAACTGTCAGAAAGACTTTTGTCAAACATGTTATCGTTTCCTCCCCCGTAACAGAACCAAGTCAGACCCAACCCCTCGAGCTTTAGATGACATCATTTCCCTTGAGCAACACACATGGTAGGACTAACGGCGGCGTATCAACCTCATCATCATGGTTGTCATTTCATACAATTAATATACTTCTCGTTTCCCATTGTATTGTACTAGTCTTCTTCATTTTTAATTGATTACGGCATGAAAGCATATTATACTTCTAGTTTTTACATTTATTTAGTGTATACATATATTATCAATTAAATTTTTTAAAAAATTACTAATTCCGGAGACAGAAATACACATCGGACGAAGTCTGGCGTGGCATATGCCCCAGCATGGTCCTTGGGCAGCCACCCACGGTAAAACGAGACGATTGGTGGGCATGGCATCATTACCCATGAACATCACACTGATCGGACTAACGTCGGGAATGAACAGGTCATGATTGCCCTTTGGCGCCCGGTCGAGCATGTCGGGCGTGGCATGTCGTCCTTGGCCACTTGGAAAGAAACATGAAGCGGACGACAGTCGGGGTGTGGAAATATTAATGCGGCCTTGGACAGACACACACGATATGACCACTACGGAGTGGCCATGCCCTCCTGTCCTTGTGATAGAACACAAACATCAGATTACGCGGGCTTGCAGCCATTATCCGCCTTGTTGCACCACACACGGTCAGAACATCCGGTTGACATGCAGTTCTCGCCCTAGGGTCAGCACATACAGTCAAAGACGTCGAGCATGGCATTCCAATCATCGCCCGTTGTAGAGCATATCGTTTGACGACATTAGGCCGTGGCAGTCGGTCGTCCTTAGACAGCATACCACTGTCGACATGTGGGCAGGCATGCCATCATCGTCCTTACAATGAACCCATGGATAAGATGATTGGGCGTGGCATCACATAAATCTCCCTTTATAACATACACATGGTTAAACGAAGATGTCGGGCATTGGCATGCCATCACTCGTCCCTTGGACACATAGTTAAAAAAAAATTCGGAATGACGCGGGCGTGCCAGGACATCACGACCTTGGGCTCACAATTACAACGTTCGAACGAAGTCGGGCGTTAAATGGCTATCATTGCCCTTGGTCAGCACAACGATCGGACTGACTTCGTCGGGTGGTTTCGATGCCATCATTTCCTTGGACCAGCACAAATGGTCTAAACTTCGGGCGTGGCATTTATTATCTCCCTTTTTTCTCAAGCACAGCAATTGGATGACATGGGCGTGCCTGGCATGTCCACTGGACCTTGGTGCATCTACACAGTATCGGATAACGTTGAGTGTGGAATTCCTCATACCATTCGGGAGCGCACGTGTCAACGATGTCGGTCATAGAATGACCCCCCCCCCCAAATTATCCCCTTCACCCTTTAGTGAACCCACATTGTTTGGCGGCCATGCCATCATCGCCCTTGGACAGCATGTCGAATGGTCGAACATAGTTTTTGGCTGGCAATTAATCATAGCCCTTGGAGAGCATGTTCGATCAGACTAACGTCGTCGCCCGGGCGTGGCATGCCCTCATGCCCATGGTACACACACGGGCAACGATTTCTTCTGGAAATGCCATCATTGCCCTTTGAAATGCACACACGATAGGACGACGTTCGGCCTTGTTTTAATGCCATCCAATCGCCCTTTGGAAGCATATACCAATGAGACGACATTGGGCGTGCGCATATTAATCATCTCCCTTGGACAGCACACCACATCTACGACGTTTGGACGTTGATTGCATATTGCCTAGGACACATACTACTCGGATTACGTGGGGCGTGGAAATGAATTATTGCCCGTTTTAGCACACACTGTTCAGACGACGTCAAGTGTGGCATGCACCGCTTGGCCCTTAGGCAACCGACATACGATTGCACACGTCGGTGTGGTGCATACGACATAGCCCGTGGGAAGCACACAGAGTGGACGACGAGCGTGCATGCGATCGTCGTCTTTGGACGTCTCACAGTGATCGGACGACGTCACCATCGCATGTGCCCGCATGGTCCCTTGGGCAGGAAAACATCAGTTGTACGACGTCGGCGTTGCATGCCATCCTCGGCCCTTGGACAACATCCAAGGTTCAACCGATGTCCGCGTTGGCATGTTATCAGTGCCCTTGGAAAGAACACACGGTCAGACGACGTCGGGAGTGGAATGCAATCATAATTTTGGACTGCACAAACGGTCGAAAGACGTCGAGCGTGTCATGCTATAATAGTCTTTGGACTTCACACACGGTCGGACGACGTCAGGCATCGCATGCCCGCATGTCCCTTGGGCAGCAAACACGGTCGGACGACGTCCAGCAAGGCATGCCATCATCACCCTCGGACGTGGCATGCCATCATCGTACTTGGATAACATGCACGGTCGGATAATGACATGCGTTGCATGCCCATATGGTCCTTGGGCAACACACCAATCACACAACGTTGGCCGTGGCATCCATCGCCTTTTGATAGCACATACGATCAGACGACGTTAGGCGTTGCATGCCATCTCGCCCTAGGACAGCACACACGGCCGGGACGACGTTGGCTTTTGCATTCATCAATCCCATTGGGGTGCACAGCGGTTGAATAATTCGGTCCTGAATGCGATCATCTGCCCATACGAAAACATACACGGTCCGAATCAGTCCAGCGTGGGCATGCCATCATGACCTTTGCGAACACACCGGTCCGCAAATATCGGCATAGGAAATGCCATTAATCCGCCCTTGACCACATACACGGTAAAACATAACACACGACAACAAAACGTCCGGTGTGGGCTTCCATCATCGCCTTGATTAGGATAATGATCAGAAGCCCTAGTCATGAAATGTTATCTTCCACTTGGAATGCACACAGACAGTCAGAAGATGTTGGGTGTTGAAATGCTATCATCTCCCTTTGGAAGCACACAATAAACTCCGGCGGATGAACGTCGTGCCTTAAATGCCATATTGCACTTTGACATCGCACACTATCGATATGTCAACGTGGCATCCATCAAAGCCTTTGGACTACACACACGGACGGAATACGGGCGTGGCATGCCATCATAGACCTTGTGCAAGGCACATAGTCGACGAATTAGGCTTGGCATTCGCATGGTCCTTGGGCATAACAGTAGTTTGTAATTACTTTAGGTGTTTGCATTCCAGCGTCCCTTTTTGGATAACACACATGGATTAACGACGTCGAGCATGACATCCATTATCCGCCCGTGGACGCTCAACTGTTGGACGACATGTAGCGTGGGTATTCACACACTGGCCCTTTAGAAGCACACATGGTTCGGACGTATGTCTTGTCAGTTTTCATTCCATCTTCTCATTTGTGGCATCCACATGGTCGGACCCCTGCCGTCTGGCATGACAGTGCAATCCTAGCCCTTTTGAGAGCCGCGCATTGTCGTACGACATCCGAGCGTGGCATGAACATCATCACCCTTGGACATGACCCCGATCGAAATAATGGCGAGCGTGGCTGCCATCATCGCCCTTGAGCATCACACAAGGGCGGATATGCCGGGGCGTGGCATTCCATCATCGCCATTGGAATGAACCATGGTTGGACGATGTAGGGCGTGGCATACATATCACGTTTGACGGCATAGAGAGGGTCGGATGACTCGTACGTGAGATGCCATCATTTCCCTTGGACAGCACACACGGTCGGACGACGTCGACCGTTGTATGCTATCATCGCCCTCGGAAAGTATACATGATAAAACGACATCGGGTGTGGCATGTTATCATCCCCCTTGGACAACACACACGATCGGACCAAGTAGGGCGTGGCATGACAGCACGACCTTTGGGAGACATATACGAACGCATGACGTAGGGCGTGGCATGATATTATCGCCCTTGTGACACACACACAAACGATGTCTTGTGTGACATGCCATCATTGACCTTGAGTAGCACACACGGTAGGATGACGTTGGGTGTGGCAAATGCCCTCAACAAAGCAAAGCCTAAGGGCCTCACACAACGGTCTGACAATGCCCCGCTGCATGCAATCATTTCCCTTGGAAATCACATACGGTGGGACGACGTCGGGCGTGGCATGCCTCATTGCTTGGGCATAACCATGGTCCGACTAACGTCGGTGTGGCATGAAGTTCCATATTCCTTGGACATCACCAATACAGTTGAAAAATGTCGAGTGTTTCATGCTAATCGTCGTCTTTGGACTTTACACATGATAGGGACCAAAACGTCAGGCTTGGGCATGCCCGCATGTCTCTTGGGTTGGCAACACTGTCCAGACGACATCGGGCAAGGCATTCCATCATCGCCTTGACAACATACGAGGTTAGATGACGTCGTGCATGGCATGTTAATCATTGACCTTTGGCCATTACACACTGTAAACGACGTCTGCGTTACATCCATCATCATTATTTTAATGAAAAATGTCTATTAACAACCCATTAAATTTTGAATTTCCCATTTCCCCTATATTGAGATAATTGTAAATTCTTATTGCTACGAAATCTGATAAAATATAATATATTTTTTTGAGTTAGGAATATCTTGGTAACCCATTCGGAATTTGAATTTTAATGTTATATAATCAATTTTATGATAAAAAGCTTTTTATTCCCTTCAATTATAAATTTTCCCTAATTTTTTGCACACCGATTTGACGATGGTCGAGCGTAGTGACTCATCACCTTTTGCAAGCACACACAATCGGACTATACGTCTGGCGTGGTATGCCATCATCGCCCTTGATAGCAAACACGAGTCAGACAATATCGGCGTGGATGCCAATCATCCCTTGGAATAGCAAAACTATCAGACAACATTGGGCGTGGCATGCCTTGATCATGGCCATGGGCAATATACACGGTCAGACGACATCGGCCGTGGCCAATGCCATCATCACACCTTGGAAATGTACACACGGTCCGGATGACTTCGAGCGTGGCATTCCATCATCGCCACTTGGAAAGTACCGGGACGACATAACGTGGTAGCCCCATGGCCTTATTAGAAGCACATCTGGTCGGATGATGTCGGGCGTTCCAGACATCTTCCATTTGGGCACACCATGGTCGGACGACGTCTGGCTGACATGCTCTAGAGCCGTTGATAGCGTGGATGGTCGTACGACATCGAGTGTTGCAGGACATCATCACCCTTGGACATGACACACCCACATCGGGACTATTGCGGGCGTGGCATGCCATTTAATCGCCCTTGAGCAGCACACAAGGTCGGAATATGTCAGGTGTGGCATGCCATCATCTGCCATTTGGGAATGACACTGTCGTACGATGTAGGGCGTGGCATGCTATCATCGCGTCGACGCATAGACCAGGTTGTATGACGTCTAGCGTGAGATGCCATCATGTCCCCGTGGACAAACACACACATCGGAACGACGTCCGCCGTGGCTGCTATCATCGCCCTGGAAGTATCCATGATCAAGACGACATCGGTTGTGGCATCTTTTTAAATCTCCCTTGGACAACACACCCGATCGGACCACTTAGGGCGTGGACTGCCAGCATGGCCTTTGGGATACTCATACGGTGCAGTGACGTTGGGCGTGCATTCATTATCGCCCTTCTTGACCCTACCGAGACGATGTCGGGCGTGACTGAATCATTGACCTTATCAGCACAGACGGTCGAATACGTTTGGCGTTGCATGCCAGCAGAGCGCCCTTACCGCGGCAGCACCACAACTGTCCTGACCATGTCTGCGTGGCATGACATCATTTCCCTTGGACATCACATATGGTCGGACGACGTCAGGCGTGGCATGCCATCATTGCCTTTGGGCAAAACACATGGTCATACTACGTCGGGTGTGCCATGCAATCATATACGATGGACAAAATATATAGTTGAAAAACGTCGAGAGTTTCATGCTATCGTCGTCATTGGACTTAACACACGATCGGACGACGTTAGGCATGGCATGCTCGCACGCCCCTTGGGCAGCAAACATGGTCGGACGACGTTGGGCAAGGCATGCCATCATCGCCCTTGGACAATATACAAGGTTAGACGACGTCGTGCGTGGCATGTTATCATTGGCCATGGAGAGAACACACTGTTAGATGATGTCTAGCGTGACATGCCATCATCACCGATTTTATGAAAAATAACTATTAACCCATTAAATTTTAAATTTCTTCTAATTTTGAAGATAATTGTAATTCTTTATTGCTACGAATATAATAAAAGAAAATAGATTTTTGAGTTCAGAATACCTTGGTAACACATTTGAGAATGTGAATTTTAAAGTTAGATTATCAATTTTATGATAAAAAGCTTTTTTATCCCATTGAATTATAAATTTTTGCTAGTTTTGCACACACGGTTGGACGACGTCGTGCGTAGCATGCCATCATTACCTTTCAAAAGCACACATGATCAGACAACGTCGGGTGTGGCATTCCATCATGGTCCTTCGGCAGCACACAGAGTTGTACGACGGCGGTCGTGGCAATGCCATCATTGCCCTTGGAATGCACACATGGTCATACAATGTTGAGCATGGCATGCCATCATCACCCTTGGAAACCATACACGATCGGACGACGTCAGGCGTGGTTTGTTATCATCGCCCTTAGAAATCACACACGACCAAATGACGTCGGGTGTGGCTTGCCAAAATGGACTTTGGGAAGCACACACCATCATCGCCATTGTGCATCAAACACGGTCGAACGACGTCTGGCGTGACATGCAATCTTCACCATTGTATAACAAACACGGTGGGACGACGTCCGACAATGCATGCTATCATTCCCCTTGGACAGCATACATGGTTTGACTACGTTGGGCATGGCTTGCCATCATAGACCTTGGCCAAGACACACGGTCAGACGACGTCGAACGTGGCATGGAATCATCGCCTTGGATAGCACACATGGTGTTGGATGACGTCGGGCATGGCCATAAAATATCGACTTAGAAAAAACATGGACGGACAACGTCGGGCTTTGCATGTAATATACCCCTGGACAGAACATAGGGTCGGAATGCCATTATATCCCTAGGGAAGCCAACACGGTCGGTCGACAATGAAGTGGCATTTATCATCTCCCTTGGACTAACACTGTCAGACGATGGGGCGTGAATGGAATAATCGACATTGGTCAGCCACAAACGGTCGGACGATGCGGGTGTTCCATGCCAACATTGACGATGGAACAATACATATGACAAACGACCATAGGACGGTGGAATGCCACATCGCGTTACAAAAAAAAATGGTAAGGGACCCATTAGGAGTGGCATTGCCATCATCGCAAAGACTACATACACGGCCGATGACGTCGGAGTTGGCCATGTTATCATCACATTTTGGAAGAAACACACGATCGGTCGGGAAGTCGGGCGTGCAATGCAATATCGATCTTGGGTACCACACACGCGGATGACGTCGGGAGTAATGCTATCATCACCCTTGGGCAAGAAAAACATAATTTGAACGGCACATCGGGCGTGGCATGACAATCATTCTCCCTGGAAACACATATGGTCGGAACGACGTCGGGCATGGCCTCCCATCATGGCCTTTGGACCAAGCACACGCGTCTGACATTTGGCATGCAGGACTGAGGCCCTTGGAAGGCAACACATGGTCGGACGACATAAGGCAAGGTGTGTATCATTGCTCTTAATAGATACACGGATAGATAGACATCGGAGTGTGCTGTTATTCACGCCCTTAAACAGCACACATGGACCTTGGGTAACACAAACAATTGGATGACATCACACGTGGCATGCCTTCATCGACATTGGGCAGCACGCGTGGTAGGACGACGTCTGGAGTGACATGACATCTTCACCCTTGGATAACACAAACGGTGGGACGATGTCGGGCGTGTCATTCCATCATCACCCGGGAAGCACACACGGTGAACTACGTCCGGTCAGGGTGCCATCATAGCCCTTGGCCAACCACATGACGATCGGACGACGTCGGGCTTGGTAGGTCCTCATCGGACTTGGACAGCAAACTTGAGGCATGTTATCATCGCACTATGTTAGAACACCGATCGGGATGACGTCAAGATTGACATCTCGTCGAATCTTGAGGCAATATTTTGGTCAACGAATGTGTGCATGGCATGCCATCATCGCGCTGCGACAGCACGGTGGCGGATGATGTCAGGGCGTGACATCCATCAGCCCGCTAGTTAGCACACAAGTCGGAGACAGGGGAGGAATGACAAACATCCACCCTTGGCATAGCATACACCAGTCAGACGGCGTCGGAGCGTGACATGCTCCATCGCGCTGAATGAACACACGTCCAGACGAGTGGGGCATGGCATGGCGCATTAATATCCCTTGGCCAACAACACAGGGTCGTAAATAGTCTGGCTGTTGAATGTATCCGCCCGTGGACAAGCATCACGGTTATGACGACGTTGGGCAAACATGTTATCGTATCCCTTTGCCAGAACACAAAGTCGGACAACTCGAGCTTAGAGACATCATTTCCCTTGAGAACAAAACAATGGCTACGGGGACTACATGGGCGTATCACACCATCATCAACTCATGGTTGTCATATCATCTAAGCTAATATATCTTTCGATTTCACAGGCATCGTACTAGTCTTTTCTTTTTAAACTTAATATGGCAACAAAAGCACATTATACTTCTAGTTTTACAATTTAATCAGTGGATAAATATAATAATATAATTATATTTTTTTAAAAAAAATTAACTAAATTAAGGAGACAGAATACACGAGCGGACGAAGTCGGGCATGGCGTATGCCCGCATGGTCCTTGGGCAGCACACGCTGTTTGACGATGTCGCGCATGGCATACCATCATCACCCTTATTAAGCACACACGGTCAGACGACGTCGTGTGTGGCATGTTGTCATCCCCTTGGACAACACACACAATCCGAACCACGTAGGGTCGTGGCATGCCCACATGGACCTTGGGTAGACATTAGGTCGGATGACCATTAGGCCCATGGCATTACCATAGTGCCCTTGGATAGACATTACATGGTCGGACGACTTCGGCTGTGTCATGCCCCAATGTTGAGCTTAGAAAAAATATACGGGCGGGACAGCGGGCCGTGGAATTCACATATCTCTTTGACAACACACACAGTCGGAAGACGCGGGCTGGCATCCCATCATCCCCACTTGGACAACATGACACAGTCAAAAGAAATAGGGGAATGATAGTATATCCCTCTTGGATAAGAACATACTTAGGACTACGTGGAGGTGCAGGACTACATGAGCCCTTGGGTTGCACAATATCAGACAGTTCAGGTAAGGCATGCACATTTCTCCATTGGACAACATACACGATGGACAAACATGGGTATCAATTCCATCAGTGCCCTTTGACGAAAGGCACCTCTGGACAGACGATATTGTGTATGATGCCATCATTGGGGCCCTTGGGACAATATACAAGTCGAACGGAGGAGGAGTGGCATGACAATTCATCGTACTTGGATCGCATGCCGGTAGGATGATGACGGGCGTGGCCATGCACCGATGGCCCTTGGGATAACACACCAGTCGAACGACGTCGCCCATGGAAGCATCACCTTGGATAGCACACAAAAGTCAACAATGTTTACGTGCTTTCCATAATCGACCTTGACTACAAACAAGGCAAAAAATGAGTTGGGGTGGCATGCCATTATCTCTCTTAGCGCAACACTGTCGGAAAAACGTCGGGCGGTTAGGATACCCTCCTTGCCCTTGGGGAAGCACTCATGGATTAAAACTACATCGGGAGCGGGATGACAACTAAATCTAGGACAACACTGCGGTCGGACGGACATAGTCGTGGCATGCAATCATCACCTTTGACACAAAAACCACACTGATGAAACCACATTGGACGTGGCATGCACATCATCACCTTGGACAGCACACATGGTCCGACACACGTTAGGGCGTGGCATTTGCAGAAGGGTCCTGGAAGAACAACACGGTAAAACGAAGACGAGTGTGGCATGCCCTCTGTGCCCCTAGACATCACACATGAACGGGACTTACGTCGGGAAGACTGTCATTTCATCGCCCCTTGGGCAGCCCAGCGAGCAATGTAGGGGCGTTGGCATATTGTCATTGCCCCTTGGAAACGAATACATGATCAGACGGACGTCGGGTGTAAAAATTATCAACCGGCCTTGGACAGCACACACGATAGGACCACATTACGGCGTGGAATGCCAGAATGTCCATGATAAGCACACACCATCAGATTTGTGACGCTCAGGCTTGGCATGCCATGATCGTCCTTGTGCCAGCACAACGGTCAGACATACACTCCGGCGTGAATGCCAGTATCGCCTAGGGCAGCAAATACAGTCGAAAGACGTCGAGCGTGGGCATTCATCATCGCCTTGGATAGATTATACGGTTTGACGGGAATCAGGCGTGATGCCGTTCGTCCTAGACCGCATACACGGTCAGACAATGTCGGGCATGGCATGCCATTATCGCATTTACAATGAACACATGGTAAGACAATGTAGGGCGTGCATGCCATAAATCTTCTCCTTGGATAAAACAAAAACAATGGTTAGACTATTGTCGGGGAATGGATGCCATTCATCTCCCTTGGACAACAATAGTTAGTCGGATGACGGCGGGCGAAACATGCCATCATCGCGGGGGGGGGCCCTTGGTATCACACACGGTCGAACGAAGTGGGCGCTTAAAGGCTATCATGCCCTTGGGAGCACATACGATCGGACTACGTCGGGCGTTGCATGCCATCATTTCCCTTGGACAACACAAATGGTCGTACAACATCGGGCGTGACATGTTATTATCTCCCTTTTTTCAGCACAGACAATCGGATGACATTGGGCGTGGCATGCCCACATGGACCTTGGGCATCTACACAGGATCGGATGACGTTGAGTGTGGAATGCCATCATTGCCATTCGGAGCGCACGCGGTCAGACGATGTCGGTCATGACATGCCATCTTGGCCCTTGGAAAGCATGCATGGTCGAACATAGTCGATCTTGGCATGCAATCATAGCCCTTGGACAGCATGTACGATCAGACTACGTCGGGCGTGGCATGCCCTCATAGCCCATGGGTAGCACACACGGTCGGACGATGTCGTTCGTGGCAATGCCATCATTGCCCTTTGAATGCACACACGATAGGACGACGTCGGGCTTCGAATGCCATCATCGCCCTTTGGAAGCATACACAATCAGACGACGTCGGGCGTGGCATATTATCATCTCCCTTGGACAGCACACACGATCGGACGACTTTGGACGTTAAATGCCATAATTGCCCTAGGACAACATACATACTCGGATTACGTGGGGCGTGGAATGTTATTATCGCCCTTGGTTAGCACACACTGTCGGACGACGTCAAGCGTGGCATGCACGCTTGGCCCTTAGGCAACCGACACGATTGCACGACGTCGGATGGGCATACGATCATAGCCCTTGGGCAGCACACAGAGTCGGACGACGAGCGTGTCATGCTATCATCGTCTTTGGACGTCACACATGGTCGGACGACGTCACTCATGGCATGCCCGCATGTCCCTTGGGCAGGAAACACGGTTGGACGACGTCGGGCGTGGCATGCCATCATCGCCCTTGGACAACATACAAGGTCAGCCGACGTCGCGTGTGGCATGTTATCATTGCCCTTGGACAGAACACACAGTCAGACGACATCGGGCGTGGAAGCACTCATATATTTGGACTCACACTAGTCGAAAGGACGTAGGGTGTCGCGATAGTCGTCTTGTGGCACTTCCACACGGTCGGACGACGTCAGGCAGGCATGCCCGATGTCCTTGGGAGCAAAAACGGTCGGACGATGTCCAGAAAGGCATGCATCATCGCCCTTGGACAACATACCTGTAAGAAGGAGTCGCGCGTGGCAGGTTATATTGCCTTGGACAGGAACCACACGGTTTCAAACGACGTTCTAGAAGGAAATACCATCATCACGATTTTATGACAATATCTAGTAACCCATTAAATTTTGACTTCCCCTAATTTGAAGATATTGTAATTCTTATTGCTACGAATCAGATAAAAGAAATAGATTTTTGAGTTTGGAAATACCATTGGAAAAACATTTGAGAATGTAATTTTAATGTTAATAATCAATTTTTGATAAAACCTTTATCATTCCAGTATAAATTTCCCCTAGTTTTGGGACACACGTTGGACGACATCGACGTAGCAGGACATCATCACCTTTCCCACGCACACACAGATCGGACTACGCGGGCGTGGCCATGCCCATTCAGCGCCATTGGATAGGAAAACACGATCAGACAACATGGGCGTAGTATGCATCATGGCCATTGGGAAATACAAACGGTTCAGACAAAGTCGGTCGTGCAATGCCACCATAGCCTTGGACGTTACACACAGTCGATGACTTCCGAGCGTGGCATGCCATTATCACCCTTGGAATAGATACACGATCAACCGGACGTTCTGGCTGGCATGTTATCATTACCATTCGGAAAACACACACGATGGATGATTGCGGCATGCATGTCGGCAGGATCTAAGCCAGCCACACGGTCGATGATATTACACATACATGAATCAACGCCATTGGTATGCAAAGCAGTGGATAACACCTCGGTCCTAGAAGGACATCATACCCATTGGATAACACTACTCAGTCGAACTACGTCGAGAGTGGCAGGAAATCATGAACCGTTGGACACACACACGGTCGGAACAACGATACCGTACAAAGTGTAATTCATCGTCCTAAGAAACTCATACCTGATAGTGGTGGCGGAGAGCTATATTTTTACCTTTGGACGCCTCCTCTATGGATGGTTCAGGGGTGCAGACTCTGATTTTTCATGTCGAACTTCATATTCATTGGTTTAAACCAAAACCTCACCAGATCAAGGCCGCGACAAATGCACACATACTCTTTAATGCAATCGTTATAAAATATATCACTGCCTCGATGCCCTATCAAGACGGGTGTGTGAATGTGTCATCCCCTTGGACAACACACACGATCCGACCAAGAGGTGTGGATGCCCAATGGCCCCTTTGGAACCCAGCCCAAATACGGTCGGATGACATTAGACATGGAATGCCATTTTATTTGTGCGACCACCACATGACGAAGTGGGGCATGACATTCCATCATCGACCTTGGGCACCACACACTGTCGGATGGACCATCGGGCGTGGGATACCAACATCACCCTTGGATAAGCATACATGTCGGAAGACGTCGGGCGGCGCAGGAATTTTGACCTTAGACAAAATATACGGTCGGACTACGTCGGGAGAGAATGCTCACATATCCTGTGGATGCACCTACGGTCGTAAAGGTCGGGGTGGCATGCCATATCGCACTTGGACAACATTACCGATCCAAAAGAACTCGGGTGTGTGCATATGATCAAATCACTCTTAGACTCGAACTACTGTCAAAATACGTCGAGTTGTGGATGACTGCATGGTCCTCGGGTGCACATTATCAACGGGTCGGGCAAGGCAGTAATATTCTCCATTGGACAACATAAAGATTGGACAAATTCGGGGGTGGATTCCTCATTACCTTGGGAAAGCACACTCTGCGGACGGTATCGCTGAATGGAATCCATCTGCCCTTGAGACCAATATACAAGTCGAACGTGTCGGGACGTGGCATGCCATCATCGTCTTGGATAGCATACACCGGTTGGAAAGGACATGGTTGCATGGCCCATTATGGTCCTTGGGCAACACACAGTCACACGACGTCGACCATGGCATGCATCGCCCCTTGTGATAGGCACACACGGTCAACGATGTTGATGTGGCAGCCATCATCGCATTGCGACTACAACAAGGGAAAATGTGTTGGGCGTGGCATTCCATATCGCTCTTGTACCGGCACCACACGGTAGACAACGCGGGTGTTAGATTCCATCATTGCCTTCGGAAGCAATCATGATTGGACTACATCGGGCGGGGTATGCCAATTTATCCTAGGAAAGCACACACGGTCGGACGACGTTAGGCGTTGCATGACAATATCGCCATGGGATGAACAATCAGGGCTGGGCGGTTCTCGTTGGAGCGTGCGCGTCGGATTTGCGGGGTTCGGGCGGAGGGGCGCAGGAGGCGGTTGAATGAAGAATCGGCCCTAGAATGCGATCACGCCCGGAAAACATACATGGCAAAGTAAGTCGAGCGTGGCATGCATCATAAGCTTTGCCAACACACAGGTCGGGAAATATAGGGCATGGAAATGCCATTATCGCCCTGAAACAACATACATAGGTAAAATATAAAACAAGTCGGGTTGTTGCTTGCGATCATCGCCCTTGCGATAGGATACACGGTCAGAAGAACTTCGGCATGAAATGTTCTTCGCCCTTGGAATGCACACACGGTCAGACGATGTTGGGTGTGTGAAATCTATCTCTCCTTGTGGCAGCATACACGGTCGGATGATGTCAGGCATTAATGCCATATATTGCACTTTTGAGAGCACCACCTATCGGATGATGTCGACGTGGCATGCCATCAAAGCCTTTGGATGCAACACACGATGGAAGAACGGGTTGTGGCATGCCATCATAGACTTGTGAAGGACACACAGCGGATGAAATTAGGCGTGGCATGTCGCATGTCACTTTGGCATCACAGAAGGTTGTAATACGTGGGTGTGGCATGTCGGCGTCCTTTGGACAAACAACTCCCCGAAGGATGACGATGTCGAGCATTGACATGCCAATTATTCTCCCTTGGACTACTCATTACTTTGGACGACATGTAGCGTGGTAGGCTTTACCCTGGCCCTTTAGAGCACACATGGTCGGACGATGAGGGCGTGTATGCATCTTCGCATTTCGGGAAACACACATGGTCGGACGACGTAGGAAGTAATGCAATCTAGACCTTTGATAAGCGCACATGGTCGTACGACATGACGTGGCATGACATCATCACCCTATGGACAGACACAAGATTGGGGACTATGGCGGCGGCGTGGCATGCCTCATGCCCTTGAGTAGCACCCACGGTCAGGCATATCTCGGGTGTGGGGCATGCATCATCGCCCTTGGAATGAACACATGGTCAGACAAGGTAGGGCGTGGGCATGCATAATCGAAGTTCTACAGGCATAGACAGGGTTCGAATGACGTCCTACGTGGATCCAGTGGAACAGAACACACGGTCGAGCGGAGTAACCGTGGCATGCCCATCACGCCATTGCGAAAGTATAACATTATCAAACGACATGGTGTGCATGGATCATCACATCGGACAACGTAGGGAGTGGCATGCCTGAACGTCTCATGGGAGGACACCTTACGAACGAATGAAATTGGGCGTGGCATGGCATTAATCGCCCTGGTGACACCACACACAAACGATGTCGGTGTGAGCCTGCCATCATTGACCTTGAGCAGCACACACGGTCGGATGACGTTGGGTGTAGCATGCCATCAGCGCCCTAGGGCAGCACAAACGGTCTTACAATGCCCGGCGCGGCATGCAATCATTTCCCTTGGAAATCACATACGGTCGTACAACGTCGGGCGTGGCATGCCATCATTGCCTTTGGGCAAAACACATGGTCAGACTACGTTGAATGTGGCATGCAATCATATTCCTTGGACATCACATACAGTTGAAAAACGTCTAGTGTTTCATGCTATCATCGTTTTTGGACTTTACACACGGTAGGACGACGTCAGGCGTGGCATGCCAGCATGTCCCTTGGGTAGCAAACACTGTCAGACGACGTCGGGCAAGGCATGCCATCACCGCCCTTGGACAACATACAAGGTAAGACGACGACGCACGTGGCATGCTATCATTGACCTTGGATAGTACACACGGTCAAACGACGTCTAGCGTGACATGCCATCATCACCTATTTTATGAAAAATGTCTATTAAACCATTAAATTTTGAATTTCCCCTAATTTTGAAGATAATTGTAATTCTTTATTGGATATTTGAAATCGATATAAAGAAAATAGATTTTTTGAGTTCGGATACTGGTAGCACATTTAAGAATGTGAATTTAATGTTAGAAATCAATTTATGATAAAGGCTTTTTTATCACGTTGAATTATAAATTTCCGGCTAGTTTTGCCACACACGGTGGACGACGTCGCGCGTAGCATGCTTCTTTCCTTTTGACAGCACACATGATCCGACACGTCGGCGTGGGCTTGCCAGTGTAGCCCTTGGCCAAGACACCACGGCAAAACAACGTCGAAACGTGCACATGGCAGTCAATCGCCTTGGATAGCACACATGGTCTTGGACAACGTCGGGCTTGGCATAACATCATCGCCTGTATACAGAACACATGCACGGACAACGTCAGTCTTTGAATGTAATCATAACCCTTGGATGGCACATATGGTCGGACTATGTCAGGCGCAACATGCCATCATTGGCATTGGACAGAACATACGATCGAACGATGTAGGGCGTTGCATGCCATCATCGCGCTTGGGAAGCACACACGGTCGGATGACTTCGGGCGTGACATGCTATCATTGCAGTTGGAAAGAAAAGAAAATATAACGACATCGAGCGTGGCATGCAATCATCTCCCTTGGACAACACATACGGTTGAATGACGTTGGGCGTGGAATGCCATCATCGGTTTTGGACTGCACACACAATTAGAAAGCGTCAATCTTTGCATGCCCGCATGTCCCTTAGGCAGCATACACGGTCGAACGACGTCGGGAGTGGGATGCCATCATCGCCCTTGAACAACATACACTAATAGACGACGTCGGGCATGGCATATTATCATTGCCCTTTGATTAAACACACAGTCTGAAAACGTCGTGTGTGGCATGCCGCCATCAGTGATTTTAAGAAAAATGTCTTTTAACCCATTAAATTTCGAATTTTCCATAATTTTGTAGAAAATTATAATTCTTTATTGCTATGAATCTGATGAAAGAAAACAGATTTTTGAATTTGGAATATCTTGGTAATACATTTGAGAATGTTAATTTTAATGATAGATAATAAATTTTGTGATAAAAAGGTTTTTTTCCCGTTCAATTTTACATTTCCCCTAGTTTTGCACACTCGGTTGGATGACGTCGAGCGTGGCATGCTATCATTGCCCTTGGACAACACACATGATTGGACTACGTTGAGCATGGCATCCCATCATGGCCCTTTGGCAGCACACACAGTCGGACATTTGGCATGGCAGTGCCATCATCGCCCTTGGAATGCACACCCCCACCATGGTCGGGACGACATCAGGCAAGGTGCGGTGTCATCATTGCCCTTGAAAATATACAGTATCGGACGACATCAGGCGTGGCTTGATCATCGCCCGGACAGCACAACGATCGGAGATGGAAGTAGGCGCGTGGAATACCGTCATGGACATTGGGGTGGTAACCACAAGCGGTGGATGACGTCAGACGTGGCATGCCTTCATCGCCATTGGGCAGCACACGCGGTCGGACGACGTCTGGCGTGACATGACATCTTCGCCCTTGGATAATACATACGGTGGGACGACATAGGGCGTGTCATGTAATCATCACCCTTGGACAGCATACACAGTCAGACTACGTCGGGCCTGGTATGCCTTCATAGCCCTTGGCCAAAAAATACAATCGGACGACGTCGGGCTTGGCAGGCCATCATCGACCTTGGGAAGCACACACGGTCGGATGACTTCGGGCGTGACATGCTATCATTGCAGTTGGTAAGAAAAGACAATCTAACGACATCGGGCGTGGCATTCAATCATCTCCCTTGGACAACACATACGGTTGAATGACGTTGGGAGGGCATGCCACTCATCGGTTTTTGGACTGCACACACAATTAGAAAGAGTCAATTCTTGCATGCACGCAGGTCCCTAGGCAGGCATACTACGGAGTTTCGAAACGACGTGGGAGTGGGTTGATGCCATCACGACCTTGAACAAACATACACTACTAGACGACGTCGGGGCATGGAATATATCATGCCCTTTGATAAACACACAGTCTTAAAACGGTCGTGGTGTGGATGCCGCCACAGTGGATTTTTAAGAAAAATGTCTTTAACCCAGTAAAATTTCAAATTTTCCATAATTGTGTAGAAAATTATAATTCTTTATTGCTAGAATCTGATGGAAGAAGAAAACAGATTTGAATTTTGAATATCTTGGTAATACATTTGAGATGTTAATTTAATGATTAGATAATAAATTTTGTGAAAAAAGGTTTTTTTCCCGTTCAATTTTTTCCATTTCCCTAGTTTTGCACACTCGGTTGGATGACGTCGAGCGTGGCATGCCATCAGTGCCCTTGGACAACACACTGAGATTCGGACTACTGTGAGGCATGCATTCCCATCATGGCCCTTTGGCAGCACACACAGTCGGACATTGGCATGGCACTGCCATAATCTCCATTGGAATGCACAAATGGTCGGACGACATCAGGCAGGACTGTGGTCATCCTTGCCCTTGAAAAGGCATACAGCTATCGGACGACATCAGGCGTGGATTGTTATCATCGCCCTTAGACAGACACCACGATGATGAGTAGGGTGGAATACCGTCATGGACCTTGGGTAAACACAAGCGGCGGATGACGTCAGACGTGGACATGCCTTCATATCCATTGGCAGCACAACGACTAGGTCGGACGACGTCTGGCGTGGACATGACATCTTTCGAACTCCTTGGAGAATTACAAAACGGTGGGATGACATCGGGCGTGTCATGTAATAATCACCCTTGGGACAGCATTACACGGTCAGACAACTGTTCGGGCCTGGTATACCATCATACCCCTTGACCAACACATATGATCGGACGACGTCGGGCTTGGCAGGCCATCATCGACCTTGGACAACAAACATGAGCATGTTATCATCGGCCCTATGTTTGAGAACACACGAAAGGAGACGTCAAAGAGGGACAAGCTCGCTCGGAATCTGGGCATATTCTCGGTTCGAACGATGTCGAGCATGGTATGCCATAATCGTGCTTGGGCGCACAGGGCGGGTAAGACGATCGCAGGCGTGACATTCCATCATCGCCCTAGTAAAGAACACACAATCGGACGACACGGGCATGGAGCGAATTCATATCCCTTGGACAACAGACAAGGGTTCGTACAACGTCACGCGTGAGGAATGTCATCACGCCGTGGATAAACATACACGGGTAGATCACGTTGGGCCTAACATGTTATCATTGGCCCTCGTGAAAGAAAACAAAGCGGATGAAAACTCGAGCATAGAATTAGATGACATCATTTTCTTGAGAAGCACACATGTAGGACTAAGTCGGGAATATCACGCCAATCAATCATGGTTGTTGCATCATTACTAATCTAATATATCTTCTCAATTTTCCCATGCATTGTAGTAGTCTTTCATTTTTAAGTTAATACGGCACGACGCATATTATATTTCTAGTTTTTACGGTTTATTATTTATAAAATAAAAATATAATAATTTTTATAAAAAAAAATTAACTAAATAAGGAGCAGAATACACGATCGGACACAAAGTCGGGCGTGGCATGCATTGCATGGTCCCTCGGAAAAAACACGGTCGTACAACGTCGAGCTTCGCTGCATCAATTGCCCTTGGGTAGCATTACATATTGACGATGTCGGCATGGAATGACACATGCCCCTTGGGAATCACACACGGGCAGAAGATGTAGTTGTGTGCATGTTGTAAACCCTGAAGACAACAAACCGATCCGACCACGTAGGCCGTGGCATGCCCACATTGCCCTTGGGTAGCACATACAGTCGGATGACATTAGACATGGCATGCCATTATTTCCTTTGTGCAACACACATTGACAAAGCGAGACATGACATTCCATCATCGCCCTTGGGCAGCACACATGGTCGGACGATGTCGGAAGTGGCATACCATCATTGCCCTTGGATAGCATACATGGTCGGACGACGTCGAGTGTGGCATGCAATTTTGACCTTAAACAAAATATACGATAAGACTACGTCGGACGCTGAATTCCATCATATCCCTTGGACAGGACACACGGTCGGACGAAGTCAGGCATGGCATGCCATCATCGCACTTGGACAACATGCAGGATGAAAAGAACTCGGGCGTGGCATATTATCATCCCTCTTAGAAAAAACATACTTTCGGACTACGTCGCGTGTGACATGCATTCATGTTTCTTGGGTTGCACACTCTCGGACGGTGTCGGGTAAGGCATTCCATCTTCTCCCTTGGATAAGATACACGATCGGACAACGTCGGGTGTGACTTTCCATCAATGCCCTTGGAAAGCACACTCTGACGGACGATATTGTGCATGGCATGACATTAATGCCCTTGGAAAATATACAACTCGAACGACGTTGGAAGTGGCATTCCATAATCGTACTTGGATAGCATGCACAATCGGATGATGATGGTCGTTGGGCAACACACCAGTCGAACGACATCGGCCATGACATGCATCGCCTTTGGATAGCACACACGGTCAAATGATGTTGACGTGGCATGGCATCATCGCCTTTGGAAGACAAAACAAGGGAAAATGACGTTGGGCCAAGATGCCATCATCGCCTGGGACAGCCAATTTAGAAGTAACGAATGACGCGGGTGTGCCATGCCATCATCGCCCTTGGTGCAACAACGGTTTCGAACGAAGTCGGGAGTTAAATGAATCACTTGCCCTGTGGTAGCACATACGCTCGGACTACATCGGGCGCGTGCATGCCATTCATTTCTCTTGGACAGCACCAAATGGTCGTACAATGTCGGCGTTGGCATGTTATCATCTCCCTTTGTCAGCATAAACGGAGGAACAAACCTACTAGCAGGCATGCTGGCGTTTGTCGTTGGATTAGCACAATAAGTTGGACGACATCGAGAGTGCATTGGCCAACGTGGACCTTGGGCAGGACACAAAGTTGGATGACATAGGGTGTTACATACAATCATCGCGGTTAGGAAGCACGCACGGTCGGATGACGTTCGGGCTTTTCATGTCATTTTCCGCCTTTTGGACACGAACACAAAGGACGAACCTCGTTGGGTTGGCATGCCATTATCGCCGTTAGGACATCACACACGATGGAATATGTAAGGCGTGGCATCATTACCATCATTATTCCCTTGGGGAGCAAATACGGTCAGAAGACTCTGGCCGTGGCAATAAAGGCCATCATCACTAGAATGCACACCACTGTCGAACAAAATCGGGCGTGGCAATGCCATCAGCACCCTTGGAAAAGCATACACAATAGGATGATTTTTGGTGTGGCATGTTATCATCTCCCTTAGAAAGCACCACACGATCAGATGACGGGGCAGTGGAATTGCCATTATTGGCCCTTTGGCAAGACCACACACTTCGGATTGATGTCGACCGTGGATGCCATTAAAGGGCCTTTGGACTGCACCACACGATGGATGAGGGGAGTTGGCATGCCAGCATAGACCTTATGACAGAAACACACACAGTCAGACGACGTTAGGCGTGGAATGTCGCTGGCCTTTGGGCATCACAGAAGTTGTATAAAAATCGGGTTGTGGCAGGTCAGCGTACTTTGGGACAACACACACGAGAACGACGTAGAGCATGATGTGGACGACCTTGAAGTGTGGTATGCCGCAACCGTAGGCCTTTAGAAGCACAACATGGTCGGACGATGTCGTCGTTTCATGACACTTCGCATTGGGCAACCACATGGCGGACGACGTCTGGCATGGCATGCTATTTTTTTCTACCCCTTTGATTAAGTGCACATGTCGTATGACATGAGCGGGCCATGACAATCATCACCCTTGGGACATGACACACGATCAGACGTATGGCGGGCGTTGGCAGTGCCATCATCGCCCTGAGCAGTACACAAGGTCGGTATATGTAGGGCGTGGGGCAATGCCATCATCGCCATTGGAATGATGAAACACATGGTCGGACGAGTGGGGTGGCATGCCATCATCGCAGTTTGACAGCATAGACAGTGGCGACTGAACGTCATACTGAGATGCCATCATTTCCCTTGGAAGCACACACGGTCGGAGGACGGTCGACCGTGGTATGCTATCATCGCCCTTGAAAAGAACATGATCAAACAACATCGGTGTGGCATGTTAGCATCGCCCTTGGACAACCACACACGGTCGGACAAGTAGGGCGTGGCATGCCAGCACGGACCTTTGGAGACACACTACGGGCATGAGTTGGGTTGTGGCATGCCAGTATAACCCTTTTGACCCAACACAACAAATGATGTCAGGTGTACATGCCATCATTGAGCTTGAGCAGCCCAACAACTACGTAGGTATGAGGTTGGGTGTTTAGCAGCCATCAGCGCCCATGTAGGGAAGAACAAATGGTCTCAAAATGTTCGGCGTGGCATGCAAATCATTTCCCCTTGGACATCACATACGGCCGGACGACGTGGGGCGTGGCATGCCATTATTGCCTTTGGGCAAAACACATGGTCACACTACTTCGGGTGTGGCATGGAATTCATATACCGTGGAATCACATAGGTTTGAAAAACGTTGAGTGTTTCATGCATCGCCGTACTTTGGAATTCATTAAACGGTCGGACGACGGTCAGGCATGGCAGGCCCGCACGTCCCTTGGCGATGGCAAACAGTGTCAGACGACATCAGCAAGCATCCACTCATCGCCCTGGACAACATACGAGGTTAGATGACGTTGCGCAGGCATTTATCATTGACCTGGGATAGTACACACAGTTCACGAACGTCTAGCGTGGACATGCACATCATCACTTGATTTTATGAAAAATGGTCTATTCACCCATTAAATTTTTAATTTCCCCACTAATATTGAGATAATTGTACTTCTTTATTGCTACGAATCTGAAAAGATAATAGACTTTTAGTTAGTTCGGAATATTTTGTACACATTGAGAAATGTGAATTTTCTATAGATAATCATTTATGATAAAAAGCTTTTTATCCCATTCAATTATAAATTTTCCCTAGTTTTGCACACACGGTTGGACGATGTCGAGCGTAGATGACATCATCACCTTTTGACAGCACACACGATCGGACTACGTCGGGCGTGGTATGCCATCATCGCCCTTGGATAGCAAAACACGATCAGACAATATCAGGCGTGGCATGCCATCATTGCCCTTGGATAGAAAAACATGATCAGACAACATTGGGCGTGGCATGCCATCATTGCCATTTGGCAATATACACGGCCAGACGACATCGGCCTTTGCAATGCCATCATCACCCTTGGAATGTACACATGGTCGGATGACTTCGAGTGTGGCATGCCATCATTGCCCTTGGAAAGATACACGATCAAATGACGTCTGACGTGGTATATTATCTTTGCCCTTCAAAAACACACACGATTGGACGACGTGCGGCATGAATGTCCGCACATGGAAAGAGGCAGCACACACAGTCGGATGACGTAGGAGTTGTGGCATGATATTCTCCCATTGGGCTGCCACAAAGCAGGATGAATAACATCGGTCCTAGAATGCGATCATCGCCCTTGGAAAACAAACACGGTCGAACTACGTCGAGGTTGGCATGCCATCATGAACCTTGGCCAACACACACGGTCGGCAAATATCGGGCATGGCATGCCATTATCGCCCTTGAACAACATACATAGGGTAAAACAACGCGTGTGTGGCTTGCCATCATCGCCCTTGGTTAGGATACACGTTCAGAAGACCTTAGGCATGAAATGTTATCTTCGCCCTTGGAATGCACACACGGTCGGATGTGGCATGCAATCATATACCTTGGACAACACATACAATTGAAAAACGTCGAGCGTTTCATGCTATCGTCGTCTTTGGACTTCACACACGATCGGACGACGTCAGGCATGGCATGCCCGCACGCCCCTTGGGCAGCAAACACGGTCGGACGACGTTGGGCAAGGCATGCCATCATCGCCCTTGGACAATATACAAGGTTAGACGACGTCGCGCGTGGCATGTTATCATTGACCATGGACAGAACACACGGTTAGACGACGTCTAGCGTGACATGCCATCATCACCGATTTTATGAAAAATGTCTATTAACCCATTAAATTTTAAATTTCTTCTAATTTTGAAGATAATTGTAATTCTTTATTGCTACGAATCTGATAAAAGAAAATAGATTTTTGAGTTCAGAATACCTTGGTAACACATTTGAGAATGTGAATTTTAAAGTTAGATTATCAATTTTATGATAAAAAGCTTTTTATCCCATTGAATTATAAATTTCCGCTAGTTTTGCACACACGGTTGGACGACGTCGAGCGTAGCATGCCATCATTGCCTTTTGACAGCACACATGATCAGACAACGTCGGGTGTGGCATTCCATCATGGCCCTTCGGCAGCACACAGAGTTGTACGACGTCGGTCGTGGCAATGCCATCATTGCCCTTGGAATGCACACATGGTCGGACAATGTCGAGCATGGCATGCCATCATCACCCTTGGAAACCATACACGATCGGACGACGTCAGGCGTGGTATGTTATCATCGCCCTTAGAAATCACACACGATCAAATGACGTCGGGTGTGGCATGCCCAAATGGACTTTGGGAAGCACACACCGTCGTCGTGCCATCATCGCCATTGGGCATCAAACACGGTCGGACGACGTCTGGCGTGACATGCAATCTTCGCCCTTGTATAACAAACACGGTGGGACGACGTCCGGCATTGCATGCCATCATTCCCCTTGGACAGCATACACGGTTTGACTACGTTGGGCATGGCGTGCCATCATAGCCCTTGGCCAAGACACACGGTCAGACGACGTCGAACGTGGCATGGCATCATCGCCTTGGATAGCACACATGGTGTTGGATGACGTCGGGCTTGGCATAACATCATCGCCTTTAGACAACACACATGGACGGACAACGTCGGGCTTTGCATGTAATCATCACCCTTGGACGGCACATATGGTCGGCATGCCATTATCGCCCTAGGGAAGCACACACGGTCGGTCGACGATGACGTGGCATGTTATCATCGCCCTTGGACTGCACACACTGTCGGACGATGTTGGGCGCAACAATGGTATAATCGACCTTGGGCAGCACACACGGTCGGACGATGTCGGGCGTTAAATGTCGTCATTGACCTTGGAAAGAACACACGGTTGTACTACATCGGGCGTGGCATGCCATCTCGCCCTTGGACAAAACACATGGTCGTACAACGTCGGGCGTTCCATGCCAACATTGCCTTTGGAAAATACACATTGACAAACGACATAGGACGTGGAATGCCAACATCGTCGTTGGACAAAAAAAATGGTCAGACGACATTAGGAGTGGCATGCCATCATCGCCCTTGGACTACATACACGGCCGGATGACGTCGGGCGTGGCATGTTATCATCACCTTTGGACAGAACACACGATCAGACGACGTCGGGCGTGGCATGCCATCATCGCTCTTGGGCACCACACACGGTCGGATGACGTCGGGCGTGACATGCTATCATCACCCTTGGGAAGAAAACATAATTGAACGACATCGGGCCATCATCGAACTTGGAAACAGACACGATCAAAAGAACTCGGCGTGGCGTATATCATACCTATTAGAAAAGAAACATACTTTCGGCTATGTAACGTGTGTCTCGCATTCATGGTTCTGGGTTGCACACTCTCAGACCCAGCGAATTGTCGGGTAAGGGCATGCTATCTTCTCCCTTGGATTAAAATACACGGGATGCGGGCAAACGATCGGTTGTGTGACAGTCCATTCATTTGCCCATTGAAAAGAACACTCCGCACGGACGATATTGTGCATGGCCCTGACATATTTCCAGTGGAAAATATAAGTCGAACAAGGTCGGGAAGTGGGAATTTTATCATCGTACTGGATAGCATGCACAATCAGGATGATGAGGGCGTTGTCATGCCCATATGGGTCGTGGGCCAACACACCAGTTCGAACGACATCGGCCATGACATGCATAGGGCCTTTGGATAGCACACACGGTCATAATGATGTGATGTGGCATGGATCATCACTTTGGACTACAAACAAGGGGAAATGATCGTTGGGAGATGGCATGCCATCATCTAACTTGGACAGAATTAGACAGTAGGATGACGCGAAGAGGAGCTGCCACATGCCATCATCCCCTGGCTGCACAAACGATCGAACGATAAGTCGGATGTTAATGATATCTTGCCCTTGGGTAGCACATACGGCATTGAAACGGACTATAGCATGGCATGTGGCACTATGGGTAGTTGGATTGCAAAATAGTTGGAAAAAACATGGACGGGAGTTGCATGCCAAGTGTGGACTTGGGAGGGACACAGAGTTAATGACATCGGGTGTTACATACCCATCATAGCGGTTAGGAAGAACTCCAGGGCGGATGACGTCGGGCTTTACATGTCATTTTCTCCTTTGGAAGCACACAGGACGGGACCTATGTCGGGTGTGGCATAACATTATCACCGTAGACATCACACACGATTGGAATGGAATATGTCAGCGTGGCATCCCATCATAGCCCGGTTAGCACATAACGGTCAGAAGCTCGTGGCCGTGGAAAACTGACATCATCAACCTTGGCATGCACACAGCGAACAATATCGGGAGTGGGCTGCCATCATCACCCTTGGAAAGCACTTACACAATAGGATGATTTTTGTGTGGCATGTTATCATCGCCCTTAGAAGCACACACAATCGATGAGTTGGGCGCTGTGGAATGCCATTATTGCCTTTGGGACAGCACACACTATCGGATGATGTCGACGTGGCATGCCATCAAGGTGCTTTCGAATGCACCATGGAGTTATGAGGGTCGTCGTTGGCTGCCACATGACCTTGTGCAGCACACACAGTCGGACACAGTGGAGTTTGGATGTCGCTTATGGCCTTGGCATCACAAAAGGTTGTAAAAGTCTGGTTTTGTGGGATGTCAGCGTACCTTGGACACCACACAAGGCTGAACAGACGTCGAGCACTGAAATGCAATATCGCCCTTGACTACTCATAATGGTGGACGAATGAAGCGGGGTATGCGCACATGGCCATTTAGAAGCACACCTGGTTGGCTGCGATGCGGGCGGTTTCATGCCTCTTCGCATTTTGGGAAACACACAGGGTCGGACAAGTTTGGCATGGAATGCAATTTTCAGCCATTTGATAAAGCACAGGTTTCGTACGACATAGAGCGTGGCATTGACCATAACTCACCCTTGGGACATGACACCGATCAGGGACTATGGCGAGCGTGGGCATGCCATCATCGCCCTTGAGAAGAACACAAGGTAGGGATTGATGGGGCGTTGGCATGCCATCATGCCATTGAAATGACACATGGTTTGGAATCGATGTAGGCGTGGATGCCATCATCGCCAGTTTGACGCATAAAAGGGTACGGATGAAGTTGGTATGGGAGGAGGATGCAATCCAGTTTCACTGCAAAAAAAGCAAACACGGTCGGACGACCGTTTCGCCGTGGCTTTATGCTATCATGCCTTGAAAAGTTATGACATGGATCAAACGAACATCGGGTGTGGCATGTTACTCCCACCCCAACCCCTTTTCTTCATCCAATCGGCCATTGGACAAAACAACACACTGGTCGGATCCACGTAGGGCATGGCATGCCAACACCGGCCTTTGGGAGGAACATACGGTTCGCATGACGTTGGGTGTGGCTTGCCATGATCACCCTTGTGACACAAACACAAATGATGTCGGGTGCTGTCCTTTTTGGTGTGGCATGTGACAATGCCATAAATGTGTGACTGTGAGAAGCACACACGGTGGATGAGGTCTGTGGCGTTTTAAGGTCATATTGCATCAGCGCCCTAGGGGCAGAACAAACGGTCTGAAAAAAGTCCGCGTGGCATGCAATCATTTTCCTTGAATCACATACGGTCGGACGACGTTGGGGCGTGGGCTATGCCATCATTGCCTTGGGTAAAAACACATGGTCAGATAATTCGGGGAGCGTGGGATGCCCCAATCATATACCTTGGACATCAATAGAGTTGAAAAAGTTGAGTGTTTATGCTATCTCGTCTTGGGATTCATACACGTGGATGATGTCAGGCATGGCATGCCCGCATGTCCCTTTGGATGGTTAACACTGTCAGATGACATCAAGCAAGGCCTCTTCCTCCCACCTCCTCGCCCTCCCTTAAGACACACCTCGGGTTAGTGGGTGTCGCGTGCATGGCATGTTATACATGCACCAGGGAAGTGTACACACAGTCGACGAATGCTAGCGTGTGCCTGCCATACACGGCTTTTATGAAAAATGTCTATAACCACCCGTAAAATTTTCATTTCCCCTCATATTGAAATAATTGTAATCTTTATTTGTAGAATCTGATACCAGGGACAAATAGACTTTTGCGTTCGGAATATCTTGGTCAACAATTTGAGAAGGTCGCCATATGTGTAAGGTTATATATTTCAATTTTATGATAAAAGTTGTGTGTATCCATTCATTGATAAATTCCCTAGTTTTGCACACACGGTTGGAACCGGATTGTATGCGATGCGTATATGACAATCATCCACCTTTGGAAAGCACACACGATCGGATACGTCAGGCGGTGGTATTATGCCATCATGGGCCCTTGATAGCAAAACAAGGATCGCAAATATCAGCGTGGCATTTGCCATCATTTGCCTTGGATAGAAAACATTACTAGAAAATTGGGCGTGTACATACGATAATGGCATTGGGCAACGAATAAACGGTTCAGACAAATCGGGCCTGGCAAATGCCACAATCAACCTTGGGAAAAATATGTCCCACACGAACCGGTCGGTGATTATGAGCGTTGATTGACCATCATCTCCCTGGAATGATACACAATCAAATGACGTTGAGGTGGTATAATAATTGCCCTTCGAAAACACACACGGACATGACATCTGCGCCCTTGGATAACACATATGGGGGACGCGTCGGGGTGTCATGTAATCATCACCCTTGGACAGCATGACACGTCAGGGACACGAGGGTCTGTATGCACTCATAGCCCTTAGGCATATAGTACTGCTTCGTATGCCGTATAACTTAAAAATGAAAGACGTAAGGGGGAACTAATGCAATGGGAAAATAAGAATATATATTAAATTAGTAGAATGCGACACCATGATTGATGCTGGCGTGTATTGCCCACTAGTCCCCATGTTGCTTCTCAAGTGCAATGATTTCATCTAACGCTCTAGTTCATCCGCCTTTGGTGTTCTGCGCGACTGGCAATGATACCATGTTAAGCCCACGTCGTCTAACCGTGTATGCTATGCCACGGTCGATGATGACATTCCCTAGCATGACGTGTACACACCCGAATGATTGGTTTTGTCGCAAGGATTGAGTCCATGCCATGCCGCGATTCTTCCGATCGTGTGGTGCTACTAAATGGCGATGAGGGAATTTCACGGCCCGACGTCTTCCGACGCAGGCCTGAGCTGCCCCAGCACATGATGGCATGCCAATGCTCGACATCGTTCGTCGAGAATATGGCCACGATTCGAGGAGCTTGTCACGTCTTGACGTCTCAATCGGTGATCTAAACCATAGTGCGATGATACCATGCTCATGTTTTGTGCCTGTCTCAAGTATATGATGCTGCAGCCGACGTCGTCCCGATATCGTATTTGTTTGGCCNTCCACTTACCGACACAAGATAAATATAGATTAATTAATCTTATACAGAGCTAAGATAACTCAATCTAAAGAACACGTTTCCCAAAAAGTATGGTGTGGAGGCGTGGTCCCATAGATATTAGCGGTGACTTTATAAATGATGTTTAGCATGTTGCTATCACCTGATAAGAATATTAGTTGCTTTTATCTGTTATCTGGGATATATTGCTTCTCTTTTGAGTTGGCCGAGAGTTACCTCATACTCAGTATTGTGTTGTACAGACCGCCACTACTTTTGTATGTTTTATTCTTGTTTATTTGGGCGTGCAGCAAACATACCGTCTTCTTCAACTCCCACCGCAACTCATGGCCAGTCTTCTTAAACCGGATTTCAGGGTGAGCTAAACCCCCGCTTCATAGCTTGGACTGGATCTTCTCCTATTCTTGATTCCTTGATGTTCCGGCCATGGAACTAGATTTTTTTCTTTTTAAGTTTTAGAATACTCTTAGTTTAGTATTTTGATCATGAGATGTTCTTGTGGTGATGAATTCCACTACATTTTTGTGACTTATAGATGTTGATTTTAGAAGTTTTGAATTGGTTTTTATTAATGATTTAAGTGTTTCGCATTACTTTCTGTGATATTATATTGATGTCGCGTTGATTGTTTGTTTTGCTCACCATAGGAGGGTGAAGTTTGGTGCCATCGCTGGACCGTGTTTGGGTCGTACAGAACTTGGGTATCTAAGCCATTAGTTCGTTGGTCTCATCAAAACAACAAGAACAGTCTAGTAGAGTCTCAGAACGGTAGGGGGACCCTTTCCTTGTCTTATGAGAGGCTATAAGACTTTAGGAAACTCCATTCTTTCCTTTCTTTCTTTCGTGCTATTACTTTGGATCCATTGGTATCTAGGTGATACAAATGGGTATCCTGACCATCCTTCACTCTTTCCGAGAGGGTTTAGAACTAGAAGCAACAACAACAACTACGCCAACATCAACATCGGCAAAGACAAGATTCTATGAGCCGCCGCGCGAAAAAACCCCCCCCTGGTAGCTCAAAGATGAGCAGTGGCACGAGGCCCAGCTAAGAGGTCGGGGGAGACGTCCTCTAGAGAACGCGGACTAGCACCTCGCCTCATCTGGCTACTTGGCGGTACTCCTCCAACGACTACAGGAGTAAGAGAAGGGGGAGGATGGGGAGTGAACAAGCCTTTGCAGAATGAGGAATTCAGCCACCGTTTTCCCTTAACCCCAGAAATGATCAATCAAGTTTCTCGCTTAGCTTAGTGGTTGTCTATCAGGGTCAGGCAACCTCCAGTGTTTTCTGCACGCAACCCTCGGTTTCAGAAGTACAAAGGCCCACTATGGCTTCCTCGTATGGAATGCCTCATTGGACATAGGCACGATTTTCCAACGCCTGACTACTGGGGCTTATAGACAAATGATCATCAATGAATTCAGTAATTCTTAATTGAAACCTCCAGCTTCAAGGTGCAGAAATCTGGGATGCTTACGATATTCTCGGTACGGTCACGAAGCACGACACAAGATGTATATAGAACGGTGTTGGTGTTGAGTTCGTGAGCTACCAGTTTCAAGGGAAACGCCAAATGTGGTGGCGGTCACATGTTGAGTGTCAACCAACAGAGGCACCACCTATGGCTTGGGCCTCATTCGCTAGCCTTGTTTATGGAAGTATGGTCCACACGGACTTGCAGGGGATAGAAAGGGATTAGTTCGTTAAAGCCAAGAGCAAGGAAGATGTCGGGTCAATGCATATAGGCTAAGTTTCGTGCACGATCCATATGCCACCCAACTTGTTTCAGTCCACAAGAGCGGAATCTCGCCGTTTTGTAAGGGTTTTGAGATCAGAGTGCAAATTCCGCCTTACGGTATGTCCACAACGGATCGTTTCAGAATGGTAACTTCGTGAGCGAGGTAGATGAAGTGGAGCCCGATGACTTCACCACCATGGCATCGACATCTAAATGTTTTTCGAAAAGGAGGTTAAATTTCAAAAATAGGTTCTCTATTTCAGAGGACGGGTTCAGGAGGTGACTCGGTCCGACATTCAGTCCATCACTACGACTGTAGTTGGGGGCTACCTCAGACCTCGGTCACACTCTTCTCTGAGAGACCTATGCTTGACTCCATAGAGTGTTTTTATGATCGTGGGGAGAAACTGGACATATTAGGAGGTGTCCCATAACGAGTTATTAGACCCCCAATAGCAGAGGTTAGGTGGTCCTGGTAAGAGGCGTTATTCTGGCGACGTGGTGGTCAGGTATGGTGGTCACCAAACGGCCGGTGATTGGAAACTGTAGCCACTACAATCACAAACATGGTATGAGGGGCAACAGACAACACGAACGGGACCATTTTATGCTTTTCCCTGGGAGATCCGGAGGTGAGACTCTGATGCTGTCATCAACAGGTAATCTTCTGGTTTGTGATTGCATGGCTTCCGTATTGTTTGATCCTGGATCCACATTTTCTTATTTATCATTCCTCATTTGCTAATGGTTTAAATTTACGATTGTATTACTTGATATGACTATTCCGTGTTTCTACTACATCCGGTGGGTGAAGTCCTGTGTAGTTGAATGTGGGATATAGATCTTGTTTGTGAACTTTGTGTGAGTCAACACTTATGTAGATTTGGTTTATCCGTTAGAACTGTTGATTATTGATGTATTCTGGGTATCGATTGGCTTTTCTCCGCATTTGCGATGTGTTTGTTGGTAATGCTCAAACGGTGAATTGCCAGCCTGGGACATATCCGTAGTGTGGAGGGATACACTTACTATCCGTGTTTCGTAATCATCTCCTTTCTTCTTCTGCTGGAATGGTTAAGTAAGGGTGTCTTAGCTTTCTTGGGCACAGCTCCAGGCTGACCCTTACCCAAGATACCAGCTTCGATTGAGTCGATTTTCGGTGGTCCGTGAGTTTCTTGATCGTGATTCCCTACAAGATTCTTCCTGGATATGGCCACCAGATAGAGCGATCTTCAACTTCCTGTTATTGTCTTGACCGTGTACTCGCCCCTATTTCTATACCCCCTGTAAGATGGCTCCCGCGTATTAAGAGTTAAAAGCCAAATTCCAGAGTGGTTGAGCAAAGGCTTACATTAGGACCAAAGAACATCTTCCTTGGGGTGCCTCGGCGGTTGTGGGGTTGTGAAAGAAGAACAGGATGGGAGTTTTGGATGTGCAGCTACCAGCAGTTGAACCAAGGTGACCATAAGAACCAGTAATCCTCTCCTCGCATTGATGAATTTTTCGACAGATCAGTTTACAAGGTGCTTGTGTCTTCTCTAAGATATGACTTGGAGATCCGGTTAATCATCAATGACAAATCCGTGCAACGGATGTGCCAAAACTGCTTTAGAAACCAGGTATGGGCATTAGAATTGGGTAGTGATTGTCCTTTTGGCTTAGAACTGCCCCTTCGCTGCGGTCATGAAGTTTGATGAACGGGATTTTTAAGCCATCTTTTGAGATCTTTGTGATCGTATTTATTGCATGATATCCTATATACTCTACAATTTTAAGGAGGAACATGAGGATACATCTATGAAAAATGATATTCGGACATGTTGAGGAGACAACAAGTTTTATGCACAATTTCTCTAAGTGTGAGTTTTGGCTAGATGCAGTGTCTTCTTGGGGCACTGGTTTTTCCTAAGGATGAGATGATGGTGGGATCCTTCTAAGATCGAAGTCGTGAAGAATTGGGTAAGACCCCACTAATGTGTCCGAAATAAGAAGCTTTGTTGGTTTTACGCCATTATTACCTAGTCGATTTGTCCAGGGATTCTCTTCTATTGCTTCCCACCCTGACACTTGAAACTAAGCCAAATGGTTCCATTTTGTATGGTCGGATGCGTGTGAAGCGAAAGCTTTCAAAGCTTAAGGACTCTGTTTGACTACCGCACCATATCCTTACCCTTGCCCAGTGGAGGGTAGAACTTCATTGTTTTTGTGGTACTGATCCTATTCTGGTTTAGGTGCAGTACTAATGCAAGAGAAAAACAATGTGATTGCTTCTGCTCGCGCATTATAGGTGCTCAACGTAATTATCCGAACCCATGATTTGAGTTGCTGCGGTGGTGTTTGCATTAAAAAAGCAATGAAGACCATTTATTGGGGTTAAGTGTGAGGTTCTATAATAACGGATCCTGTAGCCCTACAGTATGGTCTTTACTCAGAAAGATTTCGCACTTGAGACAGAGGATATTGATGGGACTACGAAGGACTAACGCAATCGGACATTTGGTTCATTGTCTCTTGGGGATCAGGCCGATTGCTTGTATGCGGGGATGCTTTCAGAGTAGAAAGGCGGGAAGCATGGGAAGTCTAGCTCACTGCAGCTTCTAGACGCCCCAATTGGCTATAGAAGGTAAGATTCTGGCTAACAGACCTTATGAGATTAATGAAGTAATTAGAAGGAGAAGTGTTTATGCTTTGTGTGGAGGCAAGATCTTCCTTCCCTTGACAAGATTTAGGAAAGTAAGTTTAATGATGAAAAAGTTGATCCGGATGCCAGGCGTAAAGGGGGGGTGGCAAGGAGAGTCTAAAAGAAACTACAATCGATGGGAGGTATTTGAGGATTAAGGGAAGGTATGTGTACCCCGCTCGATCATTTGATCAACAACTATTCTGACAGCAGTCTCATAGTTCAAGGTATTCGATATAAAATCATCCGGGTGCAACCAAGAGTACCATACCTAAAGCCACTTTTGGTGTAGTAGAATGAAGCATATATTGTGGATTTTATTGCCAATGTCCAACTGTCACAAGTAAAAGTAAGAACACAAAGGCCCGGAGGACACTTCAGATATGCCATTCCGGAAATGGAAAGTGGGAATGCGATTGCAAATTGAACTTTCATGGTTGGTCTTCCAACGACGATGGTAAGGTACGACTCTATTTGGGTGATTGTTTATTAGGTTACTAGTTCGGCTCAGTCATTCCGGTCAAGGTGACTTATACATGCAGAGAAATTTAGCCAAACTTGTACATCTCATACAGTTTTCGGATTGCATGTGTTCCACTGTCCATCAATCAGATAGAGGTACAGCTTTAACTTCTAAGTTTGGAGAACATTGCAAATGCTGAATTTGGTACTAAGGTTGCCGACCTTAGTTACTGGCAATTTTCACCCCAGACCGTACGGTAAGTATGACGAACGATCAAGTGTTGGAGGATATGCTTCGTGCATGCAGTGATGAGTTGTTGGCCATTTTCGGATGTTTTCTTACCCTTAGCAGAGTTTCCTACAATAATAGCCTATCACTCAAGTAATTGACCTTGCCCCATCTCTGAAGCTTGTTATGGTAAAATGAATGTATGGTCTCCCATTGGTTGGTGGTTTTGAATGCGTTCGAGGTTAGACCTTGGGATACGCGACCTTTGGAGGAACTCGGTTGAAAAAAGGGAAATCCATTCAAGAACAGCTTTTAGCGTCAACTAGGCAAATGGGTATGCAGATCGAGAGGTTCGGGAGTTGGAGGTCATGTCAGGTGGAACAGGTTTGCTGAGGTTTTCACCCTGAAAGGTGTGATGCTATTTGGTAAAAGAGGTAGCTTAGTCTAGATCTTATTGGTCCATTTGAGTACTTAAGCAGTAGGGGAGGTGGCTTATGAATTAGCCTTGCCTCAGCACTCTCTGGAGTGGCACCCGTCTATCAATTTGGTCTATGTTAAACGTACCATGGGGATTGAAACTACATCATTCGTTGGATTACAGTTTTATTGATGCGAACTTGTCTAATGAGGAGGAGCCCATGTTGCCATTTTACGATAGAGAAAGTTTCGCAAGTTGGAGATCCGAGGGGATTCATCCCTTAGGGGCATGGAGAATCGACTAGTTGAAGAGGCCACTTGGATTAAGGACTGCTGCATATGCAGAACGATCCCACACCTGTTTACAGATTCAGGTATCCGTCTCACCTCGTGTTGTTTTTCTTCTCGTGATCGTTCCGAGGACAACGTTGGGTAAATATGGTATCTATTTAATGACTGTTGAGAGTCGTTTTGATACATCAGATTTTATTTCAGAAAATGGCTGAGAGCACACGGACCCCACACGCACCTTCATGGTCGCACGACCGACCATCGAGGGGTCTCGTTCCAAAACACTTAGAAATTTGAAAATTGGTCTTAGGCAGGGACTCTCTGAACGTCACTACGGAATGGCAGGAACGACCGTCGTGTCCCACGACGGACCGCACAAGGCCATTCACGAAAAATCAATTTCTCTGAACATTGCCTTGCACGACCTGCATGACGGACCGATCGCATGCACGACTGCCCTCCACTCAACCGGCTGCTCAAATCCCACTGGTTCCGGATTCCTGTTAATTTTATTTAGGGGCGTTTGGGACTATTTCCTGCTTTAATTATAAGTGTGGGTTTAATGTTATAAGTTCAATGACTCTTATGGGGGTTAACATAGGTAACCTAAGATAATATAGTGGTTTTATTATTGCATCTTTTATACTTAAATTATAGATTTCTCCTAGCGTAAAAGAAGAGGTTTGGAGCAAGAACAACAAAAGAACAAGATAGATAGAGAATCGTCAGGAATAAGGACGAATATACAGCCTTGGGAATATAGCTTGTTGAATCGCAATTCTTCGGTGGAGGGTAGAAGTATGGTTTTATTATGCTATCTTAGTAAAGTCTTTATATCCGAGTGATATGTTTCTGGGTAGTATTACAAGTCTTCCTATAATGCTTAATTGTGTGTCATGCATGATGTGATTTTATTATAATAATTGTCCCGATGAAACAGCACGATGAAGCTATATGAAAATCCCAAATCTTTATAAAAACGCTATTCCCTTGTTAAATGATGATGCCTTTATATAAAAGAGGACTTGAATGAACTAAAGTAATGACGATGATGATGCCTTGGTATAAAAGAAGGCTTGAATGAATTAATCGAATGATATTAGTGGGGCCGGGTGCCCCAACTACACGTAGTTTAGGGGATCGGGTGTCCACGAATCCGACAACGTAGATTTAGGGGATCGGGTGTCACGAACGGGCCCGTAGATTAGGGGATCGGGTGTCACAAACCGACACGTGATTTAGGAGGGATCGGGTGGCACGAACCGACACGTAGATTAGGGGATCGGGTGATCACGAACCGCACTTAATTTCGGGTATCGGAGTGTCACGTTCCGACACATAGTAGTAGGGGATCGAGTGTCACGTCCCGACCCAAGTAGGATAAAGACTACGAGGGATCTCGTGTCCACGTACCGACACAATAGAAATATAGATATGAATCTTGAAAGATCTAAGATACCAATCTAAAGAACACGTCGTTTCCAAGAGTATGGGTGTTGAGTCTGGATCCTATAGAGTATGATCGGTGATATTAGGAAATGATGTTTATACTTGTGGCTATCACTCTGTAAGAAGATTAGTCGATTTTATGATGTTATCTGAGATATATTGTCTTTCTATTTTGAGTTGGGCCGCTGAATACCTACTCAGTCCTTTTGGTATGTACTGACGCCCTACGTTTATGATTTCCTCGGTTTATTGTGATGCAGCAAACATCGTCGTCTCTCAACTCACCGCAACTCTAGCCAGTGTCTTTCATTTACATTACACCCGGATTTCAGGGTGACATAACGCTTCTAGCGGACTGGTCTTCTTCCTCATGTCTTGATGCGTTGAAGTTCCCCGGCATGGACTAGCTTTTGTTATTTTAGTTTTAGAATACTCTTAGTTTAGTAATTTGATATAGAATGTTCTTGTGGTGCATGATTCTCTATTTTGGGCGATTAATAGATGTTGCATTTTAGAAGTTATTGAATTGGTTTTTATTAACGAGTTTTAAGTCTTCCGCATACTTTTCTGTTGATATTATATTGAAATGTCAGGGTTTAGATTGGTTGGTTATCCATCGACATAGGAGGGTAAGTGTGGGTGCCGATCGCGGACCGTTTTGGGTCCGTGACCTATGTCATTCTCTTATAAGCTATATATTATTATCTATTCACAGTAATTATTTTTTCAAAAGATTTTCCTATATTCTGTTTATCAATTTATTTCTCGCTGTTATTTTATTCTTTGTTTCCGAATATTAATCGGTTTTTACATCTATGCGTAAATACTTTGATGCTTGGCTAGTTCTATTCCAGACATTTCCAATATAGAACAATGCTTTATTAATATTTTTATCTATTAATGCTAGAGTTAATTGGCGCTTATTATCACTTTAAATTTTTGATATATTGGGTTTCCTTTAATCTGCAACTAATTACGCCTTTTGTCTATAGGGGGTATAGCTAATCATCTGCTCAATAATTTCATAGTGTATCTATTCTTCCTCTCAAACAATCTTCTAATAACTTTCTGTGCCTCCTCACTAAATTTAAATATTTTTTTATTTTATTGGTGTTTTAAGCTTTATTCTTGTATTCCCTCACTTTATTTATTCTGTTTTTAAAAAACAAACTTAGTATAGGTATCTTGATTTTCCTCTTGTTATATTGGCATCTATAGATATGTTCTTTCGACTAACTACATAGTAATTCTTTCTTTTTGTCTCTTAAACCAATTTCTTAAAGTAGGTATTCAAGTACTTTTTCAACACGTAAATCCTATTCTGTTTCCTTGATTTGATTCAAATATAATTTTTTGTTCTATATTCTTCATTTTTTGATAATCTTCTTTGGATATTTGTTTCTATCGTCTTCACAGACTTATACTTTCTTCGTCTATTATATCATTAATCTAGATAATTTTCTTATTCCTTCTTCCTTTATCTGTTCTATGTCTGATCTCATTCATATATACTATCCTTTTCACTTAGTTCATATTCTAATATATATCTATTTGCATATATTTTTTGTCACTATCATATAATTTTTCTGCAATTTGTTTCCTTTTTTGGTCTTTTGGTAACTTACAATCTCTAACTATGTTCCTATTCGTTCCACATTAGAACATGTCATGGGATCTTTTTCTTTTTGGCTATATGGACTTTTACATTTTATAATTTCTTACAATAATACTATTGCCTTGGTTTTTTGGATGTTATAACATATTAAGTTTGACGTTTTATAGCTTGGCCATATAATATATTTTATAAGTATATTACTTTTGGTTCATGTGGGTTTTTTCTTTTTTTTTAAAAAAATAGTTTTTTTCGTTATACATCCAAACTGTGGTGCTGTTGTAGTTTTAACAACAGGCTAACTTTCTAAATTTCCTGTTATACTTATTTTCCTTTTTAAATTTTTCTTTTTGGTTTTCATATAGTTGTACGATGAACCACTTGATGTACAGTTTTAAATTCTTGGCTCCTAAAGTAATCTACTACTCCCTTCATCATTCAATACTTTTATTACTTTGTACTAAATGGTTCTGGTATTTCGTAATTATTTTTTCTTATGTCTTGCTTATCAAAATGTTTTTTAGTTTGCTTTGTAGGCTTTGTTACGCTCTAAGTTGGTAGATATTTCATCTCCTTTTTTGGGGATTATAAAACTGTACTAAGTAATCCATGGAACTTAACATGGTTTTTACTAGCTTTTGCATTGGTAACCCCTTGTGTGCTTAACTTTTATCCTGTGCTTTTGGGGTTATAAGTCAGTATTAGGGTCTTTGGTAGTTGGAGATCTCTGTTTGAGTTTAAATAATTTTGGATTTTATTAAGGGGTCTCCATATATGACCGTGTTATGTGGTTGTAGGCTTTTTTATCTGAGCTTACGTTCTGAAGGATGTAGTTATTTCTGGTCGGTATAATAATGATCTTTTTGGTTCTTGGAATATATGGTTTAATCGAAGATTTTGTTCATATTTTGAATTTGTATATCTTATTCCACTGACTCTGTTTGTTCTAGATGTGCTGGCTATAGCTTGCCATTTACACAAACATTGTCAGGGTTTATATGGAGTTTCCTCCCCACGTCTCCTTGTGCGTCGGAATTTTCTGTCTCCGATCGACATACGATCCGCATTTTTATAGTCATGTTGCTGACTCTAGTTTTCAAAGACTTGAATTCTTTTCCATACTGTCCACTTTTGTAGACAGTGTAGTCCTGGCTTTGAGTATTTCTTCCATTGTATCTTTTTCTGGTTCAGCTTGGGTTCATTTTTCTTGATAGTAAGTCATCCGCCACCCCGCAACAAGATATCTTTGTCAGTGTTTTAGTTCAAATTGTAAATGTAAAATTTATATATTTAATACATCTCCTTATTTCTTTTGCATGAAACTGAATCTTCCTACATTTTGTTATCCACCATTTTACCTGGGTATTATCCGTTTTTTTCAAGAAATTTATTGTAAACAATATATGTGTTCAAATGCTCATAAACGTTTATATAGAATGCAAATAATTCTTTTCTATTTTATTTCCCATTTATTTGTGCTTTCTGGCATAAGCATTCCTTATAATATCTACAAGGGTGTTCTATTTTTTCCTTTTCATATCTGTATTTTAAACTCCTCCATAACTATGATACTTGAATCTGTTTTCATTCACACAATATAATCAAATGTTTGATTTTATCAGAAAGTAAGTTTTTGTTATTTCTTACGTAACTTCTTAATATTTCTTTTTATATGTTATTTATCTTTATGTGTCGAAACGTATTCTACTCTACAATCTTTTTTTTATGTTTTTTTGTGTAATGGTTTTGTAACGACCTGTTAGTCGTTTGAGCAGTAATTTTATTCTGGAAATACTGGGCTGGTCGACGGATACCCACGACGACCGTCATGGGCCGACGGACCGCGTGGGGTCTCGTTCCAAAACACTGTTAGATTCTGAAATTGGTACCCTGAATCGACCTCCTGACTTTCGAGACGAAATGGCAGGACGGACGCGTCTCGGCATGACCGGGCGTCACAGAACTTTTACTAAAATCAAGTCTCTGAGCTTTTGACAGACCGCCGGCACGGCACCGTCCCATAGTCTGACGACCGTCATAGTTCCGAGCTCACTCGGGTCGGAATTTGTTAAGTTTTTAAAGGGGCATTTTGGACTTTTTCACGCCTTAGTCTTATTAAGTTTAATGGGTTGTAATATATAATAATTCAATTATCGTGGGGGTTAAAGAGATCACCTTAAATTAATTAAATGGGGTTACTTTTGGTCATCTTTTATACTTAATTAATTATGCCTAATTAGCTAAACGAAAAGGTTTTGCATAAGCCAGATGAAATAGCAGAGGAGAGAGAGTGAGAACGAACGGAGAAGAGATGAACGAAGGCAGGAAGAAAAGACTTTTAAAGATTAGCTTGCTTGATTAACGAGTCTTCGGTGGAGAGTTATAGATTTATGCTATTCGTAGTCAAACTCTTAAATGCGAATGATATGTATTGGATAGTATTGTAACCCCTCTATATGTTAATTGTACATGCTTGTATGATGTATTACTTTAAATTGTGATAAAAGACGCATGGGAAGCTATTGAATCACTAAATCTTGAAAACCCTACTCCTGCCTTGTTAATGAGATTGATGCATGCCTTGGTATAAGAAGGCTTGATGAACTATATTGATGAGAGTAGTGGACGGGTGTCCCTCTGAACCGACACTAGAATTAGGGGATCGTGTGTCACGAACCGACACGTAGATGAGGGGATCGTCTGTCACTAACCGACTCGTAGAATTAGGGGACTCGGCTGTCATGACTACACTAGAATTAGGGATCGGGTGTCCCGAACCGACAACGTAGAAGTAAGGGATCGTGTGTCCACTAACCGCACCGTAGAATTAGGGATCGGGTGTCCCACGACCGACACGTATTATATAGCATTTCACTACCGACACGAGAGAAATCTGATAATGAATCTTGAAAGACGTTAATATACTCAATCTATTAACCTAATTCCCAATGGGTATGGCATTGAGGCTTGATCTCATGGGTGAACTCGGCGTGTTATTATGCTTCATGCACTTGTTGGTTGATACATGTTGAGTATTGTACGTGATTTATATATTATTGGTATAATACTGTTTTCTATTTGTTTGGCCGATGAATATCCTACTCCAGTACTACGTCGTTTGTACTGACCCATACTTGTACATTGTTTCTTTGTTATTTGTGAGTGCAGCACTACTATCATCTATTCAACTCAACCGCAACTCTAAGCTAGTCGCCATCACGTTGGATCGTCAGGGTTAGCTAATTCTTCTAGCTTGGACTGGATCATCTGCTTCATGTATTGAGGCCTTGGTGCCGGCATGGTCTAGCTTTTTACTTATTTTAAAACTTCTTAGATACTCTTAGATTAGGAATTTGAGGATAGATTCTGTGGTGATGACTTTCCAGGTTTTGGGACTAAATAGTGTGATTTTTAATAAGTTAATTAATCTATTTTTCATTAATGCGTTTAAATCTTCAGCATTATATTTTGTTTACTTTTGGTTGAGAAACGTTGGATTGGATGATTTGGTTCGCTCACATATAGGATAAGTGTGGGTTGCCATGTCCCGGCCCGTTTGGGGTCGTGCACAGGTTTTAATGTTCTGCTAATTTTTTGGTATATATTCTCTTATTGATTTACTCACTCCTTGAAAGGATTGGTAATTTTCTTTTTTGTATCAATAGCTTCATCAGGGTTATTATTTTTTGTACTATATGGTTTTTGCATTTTTATTTCATTCCTATCTAATTGTAGTTCCTAGAAATTCTTGCTGTGGTTTCATAATTTATGCTTTCTTTTTTCCTTAACTTATACCTGAATTTTAATTCATATGTATAAATTTTTTCTAATAATCGTTATATGTCATCTGTTTTTTAGAATTAATAATATATCATCTTTATAACAATACAAATGTTCTAACTGGTTAAATAGTTATCCTAAAATGTTGATATCTAACCTGGTGCAATTCTTATATCACACTGTAATACATTCCTTTCATAGAAGACCCTGCGTTACTGTAGAAATGTTGTTAGCTGTTTAGATTTTTCTTTCGCTTTATGTGTTAAATCCTGATACAATCGCAATTTACTAAAATATTATATCCTTGTATTGGCTTATTTTTTATGTATTTATTTGGTATGGAGTATTTTATAATTTTTAGTTTTATAGCATTATTGCGATAATACTATAACCATTCTGTGTTTTCCTCTCTTTTTGTTCACTATGTTTTAGTAATTATAATGCTGGACTTATATGCTTACTATTGCGTTTCTTGTTTTATTGTTTTCTAATAGTTCTATCTATATGTATTTGAATTCTTTTAAATTCATCAAAGTTATCATTTTAAACTGGTTTTCTTGTGTTCTTTCAGTACTTTTCATCTATTAGTTCAATTTTTACTTTTGTCTTATGTTTTTTTCCCATCCTTGAATGGATCTTCATTGTATAATTATTCTAGTTGTTCATGTAACTACATTCCTAACTCTGCTATTTGTAAATATGATCTCTCTAATTGTGTTATTGTTTCTTATTTATATTTCCACTTTCTTGGTTTATTTTTTCACTTCGCTTTTATCCCATTCTATAGTTTTTCCGTTTTTATTATTTATCTTTTGCTCCATCTTCTTTCCGCATGGTGTAGTAACCACTCATTGTGTTTTTTTTTAATTACATGGTGGGTAAATCTATCTAGAAATGGGCATTCCTAATAACATGTCTTTTGTCGATGATTCCAACTTTTCCATTTCTTCTATTGTTAATATTTTATCTCATATTTGCTATTTATATTTTTTGCTTTTGTTATTTAATCATACTTTCCTTCATGATTAAATCCTGTTACTACCATAGTGTTTTTTTATTTTTCCATTTTCTTCTGGTGGACAATTATATTTACATATAATTCGCTTCCGTCTGTATCTATTTAGCCGTATAATATCTGTTGTGATCTCCTCTACATAATTTAATGCAAGTATACTATTTTCACTATTCATTTTGTTCCGTTTTTATATTTATTTTTATTTGGTCAAGTTATTTTTAATTGTTCATTTTCTATATTGTTACTGTTTAACTTTTTCTTAACCATTTTATACTACTGTATATTGATGATTTCCTTGATGTATCTTTTATATTGTATTAAGGTCAGTCCTCCTATAATTATTTCTTTTTCCGTGTTTCTTTCCTGCTTCATTTTATGTTTACTATCTCACTAGGTACTCAATGGGCATATAGTAACCTGTTTTATAATTTTTTCGTCTAATACTCTCTCTTGTTATGTATTTTCTCTTGTCCTGTATTTATCAAATTTTATATTCCCTATTGAGTCTTTATTCCTTCTATGAAGTAATCGCCTAATGGTGTTTCTTTTCTTCCCATCTACAAATTTTTTGGTATTCATAGTTTTCTGTTTAGTGTACTCATTCTTGATGGGTAGCTCTGGTTAACGTATTTGGTAGCTTGAAGTGGCTTAATCTTCTTTTACAATTTCTAAATCTTCTTCTATGTAAATTCTTTATGCTATATCATTATTATCTATTACAGTAAAGTATTTTTTCAAAAGGATTTTCTATCTTTTTTTATCAATTTTATTTGTTGTTGTTATTCTATGTTGTTTGTCATATAATATAGGTTTTTACATTTGCTTGGAAATACTTTGCTTACCTGTGCTAAGTTCTATTTCCGACTTTCCAATATAGAAATCTGATTTATTTTATTTCTACGTTTAATGCTACTGTATCTTAAATTGGCGCTTATTATAAATTGAAATTTTTGATAGATTAGGTTTCTTCTTTTTACTGCACTAATTACGCTTTTTCTACAGGGTGTATATTCTATCCCTGCTAATTATTTCAATAGGTTTATTATTTTCCTTCTCTAACAACCAAAGCTTTTATGATATTTAATGTTCCTACCTACTGTAATTTTTATTTGTGTTATTTAGCTTGTATATCTGTATTTCTTTATTTATGATTGTTTACTTATGATAGGTATACTGTGCTTTCCTCCTTGTATCTTATGCATCTATGATAAATGTCTTTCTGACTAACTCTACATACGTATTCTTCTTTTTGTCTCTTAAAAAACCAATTTCTTAAGAGTAGGTATTTCAAGTATTTTTCACCTTAATCTGATTCTTTTCCTTTTATTGTTCACCTATGGTATTATCACTATAATTTTTTGTTCTATAATTCTTTCATTTGATAATCTTCTTTGGATTATTTGTTTATCATTTGTGTTCAGACATTATAGGTTCCTTCGTCTATGATATAAATATCTAGAGTATATATATTCTTCTTCCTATTTCTGTTTCTGCTTGTCTGATACTTCTATATACTATCATTTTTCTTAGTTCATAGCTATATATTCTAATTTGCATTATTTGTCACTATCTATAATGATTTCTGCATTTGTTTCCTTTTTGGGTCTTCTTGGTACTTACAGTCTCTAGCTATGTTTTGCTATCTTTTCCGCAATTATAACATGTACTGGGATATTTTTCTTTTGCATTGTATTTCCTTTTATAATTTTTTACATAATCTCTTTTGTCTTGGTTTTTTTGTATTATACATAATTTTCTTTTTCTTATATTTTTATATTGCCTATGGTTTTTTCTTTTATACATTTTTTAGGTTATACATCCAGCTGTTGGTTGCTCGTGCTGTTTATGTTTTACAACAGCTAAATTTTTGTTTTATTTTCTTTTTCCATTTTTTTATTTTTTTTTTTGTTGGTTTTCACCTACTTGTATAACCATTGTTAAAAATTGTATTCTTGCCCTCAAGATCTAACTAAATCTTCATCATCCAATCTTTTTTACTTTTGTAATAATGGTTCTGGTAATTTTTGTCAAATATTGTTTTCTTATTTCTTTTGCTTCATCAATTGTATTTTGCTTTGTATATATCCTTAATGCACACAGTTATTCCTTCCTATCTAAAAAAACAATTTTTACATATATCTAATTGTTGTCATAATTTGCGTATTTTGGTTTTTCTCTTTTGTTCTCTATATCCGTGGTCATACCACGAATTCATTCTTATTGCTGATCCTCATTATTTAATCAGTATATCTATATTTGTTGCTGATGGAGAGCTCATTTTTCTTTTCATTCTAAGTATCTTCTAACTTTTTGAGGGTAGATTTTCTAATCCATAGTCTTGTTGTTCCTACAAATGTCTTATCTATAACCTGGGTGTTTCTATTGTTTTTATTTGTTATCTTATTAGTTGCTTGATATATTTCCTATCCATATAATATTGCTTTATTTATATCTATAACCAATCTAGATCTAAGAAATTAATTATTCGTTTATTGGTTTTTGTGTCAATTTTTATTTAATCTACTATATTCAATTTGCGTTATTTATCTGATTGTTGAATAACTTCTTGATAATACGTGGTGGTGTCCATCAAGGACTAAGTCTAGGACATTTCTGGAGACTATTGTCGGAGTTTTTAACTCATTTACGTACTAGGGCGAGTCCTATCTCCTGTGTTTTATTTTTAATTTTTTCGTTTTATTTTACCTGTTCTACTAGAAGTTCTATTCTTTGTATGTCTCACGTATATCACTCTTATTTTGATTTTTTAAAGGTCTTTAGATTGTTCTGATTCATTTTTCGTCTATTTCATTTATTTCAAGGTCTTCATTTAGTTTTTGTCCTCTCTTTTATTTCATGAGTTATTCTAGTTTCTTTCCTTTTCTACTGTTTCTCTTTTTGTCAGTTTCAGATCATCATTTTAACCTCGCATAATTCTTTTCTATTCAATTATTCTTGTAATTTTTTATTCTTCACTAAATGTTGTACTTCTTGTTTTGCTTGTATTTTTATTTTTTCAATTTTTTATTTTGTCTATTTCTTCATTTTCTTTTGTTATTGTTATCATAGCTGTTAGACAATCTTCTCTTTTGCTCGTTCTTTTTCTAACATTTATATAAATTAGTTCTGATTTTTTTATATCGTCTCCCTAGGTTTTAACAATTTATTTTTATCATTAATCCATCATTGATTTTCATATGTCCTTTTCATCTACTGCAAACTCTCTTTTTCCATTATAATTTATAATTATGTTATGTTTAATTTATATTCGGTTATCTATTGTATTTCTAACCTAAATATACACTTTTCTCTTTGGTTATATTGTCTTATTACATACTCCTCCTACTGTTTTTTGTATTTTTCTTATCATTGTTGCCTATCGATTATCTATTGTCATACTGTTTTTACAAATACAACATATTTTCAGAGCTAGTTTGACATTAATCTTGTTAATCAATAAGTTGTCTTATCGGTTTTTAGTAGTTGTGCTAGTTCCCCCTATTCTATCGATAAGGTGTTTTAAATTTGTCCATATCTTGGTATTTTTTCTCTATCTTGATTTTTGTTATTTTTTAGTTTGCTTTGCTTTTTGATTATTCTTTTTTTTCTGATACACATTTTAAAAAGTTTCCTTAATGTTGTTTTGGAGATCGTTAATAATTTTCTCTTCTTAATATTATTACTCTAATATTTACTTCTAACTCTAATTACTTCGTTTTGCCACATTTCACAACCTTTTTGCTAACCAGTATATTCTCATTCGAATTTTATCATCTGACGATGTTTTCTTTAGCGTTTTACCCAATCATATATATTTTATCTTGATCTCTATATTCTCAGAGCATCATATAACTCCATTCTATGTCAAGATACAATCATCATAAAATTTATCTTGTAGACTCTAATTTCAGTCCAACCTTGGGTTGTTCTACTATTACCTCATATGTTCTAATAACATCATAACTTTTTCTTTTTATTATCTGTATTCAGTCCCATTTTTAGTATATAGAGTATTATATTTGTCAATGACAGCCTCATCAATAAATAGGAGTTCCATTTAATCATTTTTGTTTTTCGTTTAAAATTTTATTCCTTCCAAACCTCTTACTAATTATACTTATTCATTATTTAATATATTGTTTTAATAACATGTTGTCTGGTCACTACTCGACACAATTTTCTTCTTTGATCAGTTACCTTAATCAACGCTCAACTTTGTTTTACTCCCCTAAACGGCCCTTCTTGCCATTGGTTTCCACTTAGGAAGGATGGCATGTCCCTGTGCATCTTAATTCCACAGAATAATTCTGTTAGCAAACTTCTAACGATAGTTATTATAACATTATTAAACTGATAAATAATCATAATCAACAAGATTTATTCAGAATAAATAGATTTGCTACTCATTAACATAACGAAGATACCTGTATTCTTGTGATTTGTCTTTCTAAATTTTCCATATCCGTATTTTTTTGTAACAGCTCGGATATAATTTGGAGTGGAAACGGACTTAAGAGTAAGAGAGAGAGCTTTTAGAGATAAAGGATCAGGGATTGAGTTTATTATGAGGGAGAACCCTCCTTTTACAGAAATTTTTAAACACTTGACCAAAATGGCCGACCAACTTTACAACACAACTTGACATTGACTTTTACACTTTGCCTTATTATTTCGGCCGACCCAGAAAACAACAATACGTTTACCCTATATTGGCCTTTACTTTTTATAAGGACGACCTACTTTTCCATATGTTTCATCTTATCTCTGGCCGACACTACATGACCAACTACTTTAATAAGACATAAAATTAAAAAAAAACTTTTATTTTATGTGCTTACAATATAGCTGAGGGTTTTATGAGTTAGCTTTTCACGTACTCTTATATTCGATCTGAACATCTGGTATGACTTAATCTTCTCTATCTTCCCTTGACATTTTGAACTATGTGGTGGGGTATTTTGTCCAATTATTTTGCAATACCATGGTCAATTCTTCCAAAATAAACCCTTTCCTTAATGCTCTCTGTGGTTGGTGTTTTTTGCTCTGCTTGACGTAAACTAGTATTCATTGGCGTATCTCCTCCATTCCTTGTTTCTGATTTCTAAGAATTTGGACTATATCATAACTTGCTCTCGTACTAATAGCTCCATACCTGACAATCCGTTAAATAATTGTTAGTTAGCTCATTTAGGAATGATTGGGGCTATTACCTCTAACTCTTTTGTTGGCGTAGAATTCTAGTATCTCATCTTTTGTTTTGTTGCTGTATTCCATATCTTCCGGAATTATCATATCTCTGGTTAACTCGATCTTTATGACTTTATAATGGTTTTATGCTCATCAATCAATATCTCTGCTGGGTGCTGAATCAACTTTATATACTCTGTTCTTTAGTATTCTTTTATGTTATAACGGCTTTTTATAATCTGGTATAGGTAGATATTTCATCTCCTATTTGGGTACTAAACTTCCTCGTAATCCATAACTATCACATTTTTTACTAGATTTGCATTGTACCCTTGGTTGTGCTATTAACTATTTTATCACTTGTAGCTTTGTGGGGGGGGTTTTCTTCACATCGTATTAAGGGTCTTTTGGTAGTTGGAGATCTGGTTGTTGGTTTAAATAATTTCTGGATTTTATCAAGGTTCTCAATTATTAGCGGGTTATTGGTTGTAGGCCTTTTTAAATCTTTCTAAACATTTCTGAGTAGTAGTTATTTCGAGGGTTAAAATAAATGAGTCGTTTTTGGTTTCTTTGGAATAAATAGTTTAATCGACGATTTTTAATATTGATTTGTATATCTTTATTCCCTGACTTCCTTTTGTTCTAGATAGGCCTGGCTATAGGCTGCATTTAACAAACATTGGTCATGGTTTTATTTATGTTCCCCCACGTCTCTTGTAGCTCTGGAATTTTTCTGTCTTCCGCTCGACATAGCTCCGCATTTTTTATAGTCTGCTGCTTGATTTATATTTTTTTCATGTTTTTTGTAATTCTTATCATACTGTCCCACTTTCGTAAAAGTGTAGTATGGATTTGGGTAGTATTTCTTCATTGTATCTTTTTCTGGTTCAGTTGGGTTCCTTTTTCTTGATAGGGATTCTGCACAAGATTCTTGTCAGTCTTAAGTATTCAATGTAAATGGGTACAATTTAATATATTTAATACTAACTCCTTTTTTTTTTTTTCTTTGTTGTACCTGAATTTTCTACCTTTTTTATTATCCACATTTACCTAGTTATTTACTCTGTGTCTTATAGTATTTAATTGTAACAATATTGGTTTTCAAATGCTAATAAACATTTAATATAATGCAATAATTCTTTTCTATTTTTTTCCCATTTTATTTGTGCTTCCTGCAAATCCTGGATAATATCTACATGTTGTGTCTATTTTTTCCTTTCATATTTGTATTTTAAAACTCCTCCATAACTTGCATCACTTAATCTGTGTCAACAATATAGGTAAATGTTTTTAATTTTATAGGAAATAAAGGTTTTGGTTTTCTTACTCAATTTTTCTTATATTTCTTAAGATGTTCCTTTATCTTTAATTTCGGAATAAGATTCTACAGTCTTTTTTTTAAGTTTTTTGTGTTAATGGTTTTAAATGCTCTGCTAATTTTGGTATATATTCTCTTTTCTTGTTTTACTTATCCTAGAAGGAAGTGTAATTCTTTTTTGTATCTATTTTTCATCAGGGGTGTTATTTTTATACTATATTATGGTTGCATTTTAAATTCATTCTATCTATTTGTATTCCCTAGAAATTCTATTGTGGTTTCATAATTTCTGCTTTTTTTACTTAAACTTATACCTGAATGTTTAATTTATAGGTAAGTTTTTTCTAATAATCTTATATGTGCATCTTGTGTTTTAGAATTACTAATAATTATCTATAATAAATACACATACAATTTTCTAACCTGGTTCATAGTTATCCTAAATGTGTTATACCTCCAGGTGCATCTCTTTATATCCAAACGGCAAATATATTCCATTCATCGACCCTTGCGGACTGAATTTGGTTTGCTGTCTTAATTCCTTCTTCTAGCATTTAGGTGATACATCCTAATTTACAATTGATTTAGTGACATAATTATATCCTTGTTATTTGTCAATATTTATTAGTATTTTTACTGGTATAGGGGTAGTTAGATGTTTTTGTTTTTAGCATTTAAGTTGTGCTAATCTATAACCATTGCTTTTACCCTCTCTTTGTTCACTATGTTTATAAACTATAATGCGGACGTTGTATGTTTACTATTGCTTTCTTGTATGTATTTTTTCTAATAGTTCATCTATTGCATTTTGAATATTTTAAATCACAAAGTTTTTTTTAATGGTTTCTGTGTTTATTATATATTTTCATCTATAGTTCATTTTTACTTTTGTCTTATTTTGTCCCACTCCTTGTTATGATCTTCATTGTATCATTGTTTTAGTTTGTTCATTAATTATTCTAACTTGAATCTATTGTAACTGATTAATCTCTAATTGTGGTTATTTGTTTCTATTTATATTTTCCATTTCTTGGTTTTTTTTTCAACTTCCTTTTAATCGATGCTATGGATTTTTTTTTTCTTGTTTTTATGTACTCTTTTTCTGCCTATCTTGTTTCCGCATGTGTAAACACCAGATGTGTTTTGTTTTACTGTGGGTCAAATCTCTCTAAAGGCATTCCTATAACATGTCTTTGTTCGGATTCAAATTTGTACATTTCTTCTATTTTTACTATTTTTATCCCATATTTTGGATTTATTTATTTTTTTTGTCTTTGTATTTACCTCATACTTCCTTCATTTATGAATCCTGTTACCATAGGTATTTTTCATTTTTACCCATTAACTAAAAAATCCCCTTTCTTTGTAGACCATTATATTACATATATTTCGCTTCTGCTCCGATTCTATCATAGGGTATATTCTGTTGTGATCTCCTTCTACCATATGTACTTACCCAAACGGGTTGTGAATGTACACCCACCTTAACCTCCTAGTGGGGCGAACCAACCCATCTAACCCCAACACATGACAATTAGTGTCAACTAGCATAATATAATAATGCTGAATCTCCCAAAAGATACTAAGCAACAAATTTAATAAGTTTTTCAAGTTTGAATCCTTTCATCCCAAAATCCGATAGTATGCACATCAGGACATCTAGATCTCCAATACTAGTCTAGATATCGAATACACCTAATAAAGAATAAATAGTAGTATCCGAAGTAGAGGACATCATGTCGTACCGAGCTGAATGGATAGCTTCACCCTGTAACCAACCTAATATGCCGTAGGCTGGCTCTGAGCTGAGGAAACTCAGAAGTCATACGGTACACGTCACGGCATTTTCATAAAAAACCATAGAAATCGGTATGACTCGTACGAGGCACACATGTACTCATAGTAATCATCTCGTCAACCCCAAATGGTAACTACATATCAAGATAATAGTCTGAACTCAACGATAGCACTTAACATGTCGCTAAGCAACAAACATACAGAACAGTGTCAATAACAATAAAGTAAAGCACTTATTCAGACACGGTATCCAAGATCACACATGAGGACTCAGCTCCAAACTAAACCATTCTTGGGAGTTTGAGTTCTTTGAGATAGAATATCTTCCATTAATTAAACATATTTTTCCTTTAATATTAATCGTGTCCGGAACGTGACACTCCGATCAAAAATACCATGTCGGAACGTGACATGGGTACCAGTTGGTTCGAGTGTGTCACGTTCCGACACGGTAGCATATGGGATTGGAGGTCACGTTCAACACGTAGCATTAGGGATCGGAGTGTCACGTTCCGACCGTTAGCATTAGGGGCCTCAGATGTCACTTCTTCCGACAAAGGTAGTAATTTTAGGGGATCGGGTGTCACTTCCGCCCGGTCATAATTGGGTCCGGGTTCACGTGTCCGACCAGATAAATGATAAAGAGAATGAGCTTGCAATAATGTTACGGTATTCAAATTCAAAGAACCTATTTCCACAATGATAGGTGTGTTTGGTGGTGTTGCCATGGTTTTTTTTTTTTATCACGTGTTGACTTGTCACCTGTTTTCATATTATGGTTATTTTATATTATTATCTCAGTATATCTTGTTTTTCTTGTTTTTTTTTTTAAGTTTTTTGGCCTATGATACCTACTCGTACGTTTCCTTGTACTCGACCCCTACATGTAATTTTTCTTCTGTTTTTTTGGAGTGCAGCAGCGTGCTATCTACTGCAACTCGTCCTCAGATCTACCATCTCAGCACATCAGAATTCATGGTGAGCTATTATTCCTAGCTCGCCTGGATTCTCTCCGTTCACGTCATGAGTCTTGAAGTTCGGGACATGGATATCATCTTTCTTACTAGTTTTAGGCTTCTAATCCTTCTAGATTTAAGAAACTTTGAGTATATAGGTTCTTATGTGATACGTTCCGATTTTGGGACATAATAAGTATTTAACTTTAGAGTTAATTTATTAGATTTCGTTATGAGTTTTTTGGGGGATCTTCCGCATTACTTTTTACCGATATCAAATTGATATACTTGAAACTGTTTGGGTTTATGATTTGTTGGTCGCTCAACTAGGATGAATAAGTGTGGGTGCCACTCGCGGCTCGTTTTGGGTCTGAACAGAATGAGATTTAAGGTTACGTCTATGTCCCTAACCTCGAACAAGAAATCAAACAACCATAATTACCATAATTTATAACACCCATTATTCAAAAATTCCAATTTTAATCATAGAAATCAAAGTTTATTCCCATCACCTTACTCTCTTATTGGTTATTAATTGACCTCAATTTTATAATCAATATTACCTAAGAATATTAAAACCGTCTACTGGTTAATGGTTTGTATTCTTCAATAGACCATTAGCCATCATTACATCGAATTCAAAACAAAGCATTTTTCATTAAATATAACACTTGATGGCAAGAACGTAATAATACATAACTACGAAATTTATTTTCAAACTAGTAAACATAATAACAGTACATTTATCCTCCATTGTCACGACGAACTGGTGTGATGGGCATCGCTTATCCCACCAAGACAAGTCAGCCTAAACAAAATCTCTACAAAAAGTGCGGAAGTAAATGCCTATCCACAACAATTTCTATTAAGAAACCACGTCATTAATTCATCTCAAAACTAGTTGTCCACGTGCACAAGCCTATATGTCAAATTAGAATTAGAACAAACATAGAAGTCTAAATGAAGTTGTCCTTTCATAAAAACAAGTCATAAACGGTGTAGAAAGTTCGCATGAGAATGAAAGCCGCTACCTCCACAATCCTCCATCAAATGCCTCGGAAACGAAGAGAATGGAGTATCCGACCAAAATTCCGGCGCTTCGTACCTAAAAAAATTGTAGACGCAGGGTGAGTAACCAACCACCGGTACCCATCAGCAAACCCTCTAAACCCAAGTTTTAAGTGTACCAATACGGTACTCCTACACCCTTCTAAACTCCACGACTACAAGACCGCCTAACAGTTTACGCAAAGCACACCACTCATCACCAACCCATCTATCGTTTTACACATTCTCTAATGACAACTCAATATTCAACAATCACAAAACTTCACAGAACATCACAAGATCAGCTACAACACATGTTCAAGTTCATCAATAACATGTGCATGTCCAGGGAGATGCAATTGTCAAATAGGTGATGGGTCAGTCTTCCGTAACGATACCACCCTTTTTCTCCCTCAGTTCCGGGACCCATGGGGACATATCCTGTCCAGGCATCTGTCCCGCGTTAATGACAACGACCCTCGAGAATAGTACCCATTGCGCGCGCGCTACTCCCTTCGAATATATCACCCCATCGCGGCGCGTGAGTACGACCTCTCGAAATGAGTATCATCCTCTTATCACACAACCATGTTTCAAATGCATGCGGATTACATACTAAAATAAAGAATGGGGATATGTTTTTTTGTGACAAAGCACACATTTGCAACAAGGCATCCACCCAACAAATAGCATCAAGTCCTCCAACCTATCTCACATAACACATGAAATACCCGACTTTCATCGCTTAACAAGAGTTTAGAAAGATCCACTTGCCCTTATTCAATCATCATTAATCTTGGACTTGAACCTTCCCTTGCCGTTGAGCTTCTGAACCAATGGAATCTATTCAAGTAATAAGTATTACCATAAGGTTTTCTATTAACAATACTCACACTTTTTATGTGGTTAATCTTGACCTAAAAATTCACCCAACCTTTATAATCAAGTACGTAATCTTGATGCCAACACATTCAACTATCATATTTTATCAATTTCATAAATCGAAATACAACTCACAAATACCAGCATCTAATAATTAAATATCCCATACACATATTCAAACTTAAATCATCATATCTAGATCAAACTATAAATTACAACCCGAATAATCGACACACGTGCAGATTACATTTTTTGTTCTTTTTCAACACCCCTTTATTCCAATCCATGATTGGCCTCATCACTATACATATCAATAACCTTCATCGTCCATTACATATTCCAGAACAATGTCCATACTACGTTAAACACTACTATACAACCATTCCCTTAAAAGAAAATTTCATTCCATATTCATCAAACCTTATTATTTTTATCCTTGTTACTTCATGGATTCTTGATATTCAGCCACTACTTGTTCACTAGCTTACCCTACTTTGATGACAAACCAATAAAGAATATAATATAATATATAAGGTTAACTACACCACCCGCCTCTTGTCCGCTTACATCATTCCAGCCACCAGAACTAACAATCAAGAACAGCCATAGTCTTCCTCATTCACTTTTGATTTTAAATCCCACAACACACTAATCTAACTTAACTTGACATATTGATTAGTGTTCTTCAGGAAATTTAAATAATTCTCACTAATTCTCTAGGACCTCAGCTAATAAATTGTCCCTTTTCAAACAGCATACCGACAGTACACTTTCAATTTTTCAGAAATCCAACTCTAACCAAATTATTAATAAATACATTGAAAGGGAGAAGCTTGAGTACCTTAACCAGTCATTAAATATTTTCCTTGCGATTTTTTCTCTATGCCGCCAGTTCTCTCCTTTTTCCAGCGCAATCACATTTTTTTTTTCTTTTTCTCTTTTTTCTTCTACAATTCCTTATTTATGAAATTGCACTCCTTATTAACCGATATTAATATTTCACTTGCCATTATTATTAAAAATAACTCAATTACCCCCACAAAAAAAAACAAATTTTTTAAAAAATTTTTTTAAAAAAAAAAAAAATGATATTAATAACTATTCACAATTATCAAAATTAACTTTTTCGGGTCCGAGGTCATTACATTATCCTCACCACTAAAATCATGTTCGTACCACTCGAACATATGGTGAAAAGTAATTACCTGAGCTTCACCAAAAGTTAAGGATTCTGGCACCGCGCATAGTGAGACTCAGTCTCCCCAGTTGCCTGTCCCACGATCGGTGACTTCCTTGCACCTTCATTAAGCCATCTCTTTGGTCTAAGCCTGTTCGAATTGCCTATACAAAATAGCCTATTGCTCCTCCTCAAATGTAAGGTCTGGACCAACCCATAGACAAGCGAAAGCACATGAGATTCATCTGATATACTCCGAAGCATAAAGACATGGACAACTATGAACTGCCGACAAACGAGGTCGGCAAAACCACTTAATCGGCCACCTCTCCCACTCGGCTCAAAATCTCAAAGGATCCAATGACCTAGGGCTAAGCTGCCCTTCTTTCCAACCTCATCACACCCTTCATGTGATACTCGGACCAAGCCATGCTCACCGTTCCATAACACTCCAGGCTCTAACTCTCCGGTCCCCTGCCTAACTCTTCTATCGACTAATGACTGTCAATATCTATATTGAAATCATACGGAGCTTTCTCATAACATCGCTAACAGTTCTGTATCCAAGACGTCCCATCTCCGCCAACATCAACCACCAATCGGAGACCTCACGTCTTCCATACAACGCTCAATGGGCTCTGGATATAGAGTTATAAATGTTATTATAGTCAACTCCCGCTAAGCTAATTTGTGATCCAGCTGCCCAAAATCGATCACAACAGGCTCGACAGTTATTCTTCCATACTGAATGGGTCCGCTCCATATTGACCATCCTGTCTGAGTGAAATGGCGTACTCATATGTAATTGGGTACCCCCGACCATGTTGTATGCCTTCCAGAAATGAGAAGTAAATAGTGAACCTCGATCTGATATGATAGAATGGACTCCATGTTGCGATCACCAATCTCGTACTATATAGTAGCCTCGGTCTTCTTTGCTGCCGTGCATATTTCCTCCCATCCGATGATGTGTGAAGACACCTGGTCATGTCTCCCCCCTATCACATCAAACCCATATTTGAGAGTCATAACCACCACTGCACTGTCGATTGGTAGGGTGCAAACCACCAACCAACGTCCATAGTTATCCCACCTCCCATCCATTCAAATCAGTAGGCGAAGGCGCCATCATGTACTCTGAATGACTTACTCCCCCGCCCCAGCTGCCCCGACAGCTGACGTGCTCCACCCCTCGTGACCTGCGGTGCTAAGCGTCGAACACCTCGAACAACCAAGTCTGAAATTCTCTCCCTTCTCCCACACCCCAATATGCATTGAGCTCAGTCTAGTCCATGATCATCAAGTGCTCTTCTTCGCCGCTCCCGCTGAATGGATGGAATACGCTGCGACATAGTGCCTCCTCATAGAAGTCATTCTAATCCAATCTGCCTTCCTGGGCCACAATTCTGCCATGCTACCGACTCCCGTCAATACACGCATCAGCAGCAAGGACCCCTCCTCCTTCCCCTCTCAATACTTTGTCTCGAATTTTAGACCTAAATCTCTTTTGACATCATCAAACTGGTGTGCACACTTTTCCTCGCGACTAAAGAAGATCGAGCCCTCAATAAAGACAATTCCCCCCATCACACCTCTCTGAATTCTTGCAGCGACACGACGCTGTCCGTCTAATATCTGCACACTCTAGTCAGGTCTCTCCATATACTAGCGCTGCAAGACCTCACCCTCACTATAGCTCGGACAGATCTTCGACCTTTCAGATCATCCGCAAGAAGCACCTTTGGCCCTTTCTTATATCCACCGAAATGCTTCACATCATGTCTTCAGCAACTAAGCCATCTCCTTTGCCACTCAACGTTCCAAATCCCTATTGGCTAACATATATCTGAGACCTCCGACTAACACTTGAAGATCTCCATAGCCAACCCCATACACACAATGACGCCAATACACTTAAGTATAAAATAACAAATACCCACACATGCCGGCACAACTTCCAATCATGAGTGGTTTTCTTCTCATGCAATTTCAAACTGCCTAGAGCATAAGCAATCACTTTCCCTCCGCATCACCACACCACCAACCAAACTCCTGAACCCACATACACAGTAAAGTCCTCATTCCACTTCTCAGTAGAGTCACATAGGGCAAGTCAACAAAGGTCTTGACTTTTTGAATCTCTCTTTACCAGACTCATCAGACCACTGAAAACTCACTCATGTCGTCCATCTAGTCATTGAGCTGCAATAAGTACATGAGAAACTCTTAACAATCGTCCGATAATCAGCGATGACTACATGGCACCATACTCCTAACTCCTCAGTGAAGGTGAGTAGGTCGCGTCCCCTTTTACTTGCCTTCTAATCCTTGGCCGCTAGCAGTCTATCTCTAATAGTTACCCTCCTTGCTGGCAACCCCTGTTGGTGTCCCAAGCAATGTGTGCCCGGAAAGTATCGCCCACATCCATCGCACCTTCTGACTTGCATCACATTTCTCTTTCCTCTCAACCTCTGATCAGATCTCGCAGTGGCGGACATGTGGTCCTCACTCATCCTTAGAAGTAAAAACAAAATATCAGCGATAAAAAAAAACAATCACCAAGCAAACTACGGTATCGGTTCTAACCACCCTGCCATCACGTCCCAGCAATGCGAGGAAACACACAAGCCCGGAGCATTAGTAACAAATCCATAAGTGACAAATCACTCGGAACACTCAATATGCCCACTCTACCGTGTGTTCGCAAAGTGTCTTAGGGATATCTGATGCCCTACTATCCTGCAACTTTGACTGCGACCCAGACCTTCAAATAACTCTTTAGAGAACAATGACTGTTCCCTGTACCTGTCACTCAATCCAGCTTCATTCACTGAAACGGAGCTGACGAGGGAGACTTGTTCTTGCACTGTTACCCTGTCTACAGTCTGTTTAATCTGTCTGATTAGAATTCACTAACCTAATTCCCTTCATCAGCTCCCATTCCTTCTTCTTCACAACAAATACAGGGGGCACCCCCATTAGGACTTGTATCACACATCCCTACGTGTCCGCAACTTGAGCCACCCTTTACCCTCCAATTAACCCATCCTCGGCAACTGATCCTTCAATTCGCTTCAACATCTACTGCGTGGCGCCAATTAAACGAATATCCTATTGCGAGGATAGAAATTAGCCTTAGTTCCCCTACTCCCAAATCAATAGTCAAACATCGTCTACCCTATCGGTGAGGAACACCCTGGACTTGACTTCAAGAATGATTAAATCACTTCCGCTCGGGAAAGCATTGCTAACACCCGGAAAACAAACAATCACAAGTCTCTGGCGAGTGCTCGGTTCACACAACCTACTATGCGCCCTTTTACCAAGTCTCAGTACGACAAACATCCCACTTCTCCACCGAATCTCGACTCGCACTATCTTCCCACGCGATAAAGTTCAGATGACACCCTTCGATTTATGCTGTAACGAACCACTGACGCACTCTTCTCTCAACCCTCGACACCGTGCCTTAGCTAACTGCGTCGCTTCTCTTAGCCATTAACATCAAGGAGAACCCTGATAGGAGAATCGTCTCTCGACGCATTCCTACCGCAGATAACATTCATAAGTGCCATGCCATCGCCTCACCTGTAACATGATCTCATACGTCTATCTACTGCGCACCACTCCTACTACTTCTTCCACGTGCTGATTCAGGGAAGGCCCTGGGTCCTCACCCCGCGACCCGAGACAATAAGCTCTTCTACTCGACAGTTTATCGCCGTTGAGACCTTCCGATCTCCTATCCTACTAAGGTTCGTACATTTACTCTCCACTCATTTCGTGTCAAAAGACACGGAATAGGATTACAGCTCAATTGTCTTTAGCCCTTCCACATATCGTCGATCGCGCTCAAATTTAGGCACACTAGCTCTAGCGTAGATGTACCCTACTCTTACAGAGAATACATCCTCCTCCTCCTAGTAATCCATTTCTGCCGCTAACTCAATTTCCACGTCCTACACAAAGACCCTCAGGTCCCGACACTGTGTATACCTACGTGCTCGACTATGTGATACCTGTAATAAAGCAACGTGAGGTCTCGATTCTTAGGTGTATTCCAAGTGGGGAAACGCACTAGCAGTGGACGTCATCAGTACCTCTCTCTCCTCATCCTGGGTGGTAACAGCCTACTTATTTCTTCTTTGTCCCATTCTCGTCTTTTCTCTTCCCTTCACCTTACCTTACTAATCTCTTCCCATCTCTCCACCTCGCGACTGGTCTGTTTGCGCTACTTTCCCCCTTCCTGACCCGCTATTCTGTCCTTACTCCTCCCCTTTCCTGTCTTTCCTATCTTCTTCGAGCTGCTAATAAATCAATCCACTCTAGAAAATATATCACACTACTTATATACCTACTCCTGACTGAACTCTAAAAAAAACTCTACCTGTGGTGGGATCCGACTTCTTTCGTGGCTCTGAAACTAAGTCTCTTATTTGTATGAATCACTCTTTAATCTTTTAAGTTTTCCCGTCCTCTTCTTCTCCCGCCAATCCCTAAGAACTCATTTTTTCTCTCCTCGTTTTTCTCCTTCTTCCTCCTACCGCTGCTTCAATTACCGCTCCGCGTCTCACTTCTTTTGCCCCTTGACCTCTCCCGCTGTTCAACCCTGTGTGGTTCCTTCGCGGGTGGTCTCTCTACCATCGATGCGTGTGCCTTGTACGGGCGTGTTAACTCTCTCTCAGGATACGGCACGACACCCGCCTCTATCTCTACACCTCTCTTGTTCGTCCCCACCTCCAGTTGATCTACTTCTATGCTCCTATTTCGCCATAACCTTAGGTAAACCATCTCAGAATATTCCTTTACCTTTCTTGTGTCCCTTGGTTTCCCCCCTGCTATACCTTCGTTCTATGCCTCCTTCTCGCGGTATCTATGATCTCGTCTTCTGTGTGGACGTCCCTTATTCCCTATCGTTCCTGCTCTTCCCCACTCCACATCTTCATACATTCTAATACACCACACGGAAGTCCTCCCGTTTCGCACTTCTCCCCCGTCTCTCGTGCGCGTGCGCAGGCCCCTGCCCACCCCCCTTCCTGTCGCCCCCGCCTTGGGGCACACCCGCAGCGCGGCACCACGGCCCCCCTCCGCCGGCCCACCGTCGTGTGTCGGCCTTACCCCGCTCTTGTCCTCCCTCGTTAGCCGCTTCCTGCCTCCTTGGACCCCGCGATCTTCGCCTGCGCTAGCCGCGGTCCGTCCCATCCGTCTCTAGTTGTCTGGCGCGTTCGCTCGCCTCGTGCTCCGCTCCCCGCTTGCGTCTCATACTGTTGCGGACTACCCCGTATTCCATCGCCCCTCCGTCTGTTCCGACTTCCCTTCGACCTTTCCCCTCTGCACCTGTGGACTTGTCTTCACGAGGCCATTGTTCCCTCCTCTCAATCGCTCTCCACCACTCGCCTTAGCGGAGGGCCCGAGTCTGCCCTGTCGGCGTCCACATTTCTTAGGCACACGACACGGACCTCGTGGCACTCCACCCGCCCTCCTCTCCGTGCCCTAGGTCGCTCTCCTAGGCTGCGACGGTGCATACCACCTGGGCGCGCCTTCTCAATTACGTGAGGGTCCCTGCGTTGGACGCACCCACCGCGGCGACGTTATCTAGGCCCCAAAATTCCGGAATAGCGGAGTGATAAGCTCACAGATGCTCCGCGGTTGGTCTCTCTTTCGTACCCAAAGAAACTACTCTGATGTGTCAAAGAAAACTACACAGAAGGAAGGAAAATGAAATGAACGATAGACAGCGATGTTAGGGGCTCACAAAAGAATCTCGATACATTAATTAGGCACTCTTTGGAGGCTGCTCAAAATACTACTGAGAAGTCCCTCCCTAATTCTGAAACACAATGACTGATGAGAATTCCAATCACTCAATAACCGAATCTGCTGATTGCCCCTCTGTACTCTTCACGGCGTTGCGCTTACACATAACTATCAATCACTGGCTCCAATGGGGCTTGCCATAGACCACTGGAAAAAGCACCCTCATACTCTGGTGAATCGATAACCATCCTGTCTCACTCTCAAACCAACCGCACACTACGACTCTCCCTCTCCTCCCTCTCGGATAAACAAGCTTGAATCGCAGCAACGTCGCCCAAGTCATCTGTGAGGAGATCAAACGGGTGTTTGCAGAGCCTCCCGAATAAGTCCTCTCCACAATTCGCTTCGCTGGATCCACGAAGCTTGGAGTGTACATATCGAACCCCCATGTGACTCAGCTAATCCAACCGACCTCTAGTACTCTGGCAGGTAGTTAAAAACTCATGAGCGTCCTCGCTCTTCCCCCCTAGACTGAGGTGGGTCCATCTTCGAATCTCTCATACCTACTCTGCTCATCCTCTGTTAGAATCACCATTATGCAACTTGACCCCCACTGCTGGTGCAAACATCATTCTGAAAACCGCGAGATTTACAGGTATTGCACCCACCGCATCTTGAACAGCTGGATCTTGTTGCTGCTCTGGGGTCTGAGCCCCCACTCTAGTACGGGAGTCCATGTGGTGTGGTAGTCGCAGCCACCCACCCTTTGAAAGAAAAATCCCTCAGCACACTTACACCCTCAATGTTATCCTGAGCAAAGGTGGTGACTACATGATCTGGATTGAACCTGGGTCCTCCCCTTCCATAATCTGAGGTTCTTGTAGAGAACCTCCTAGCACGAACCTCTCACTGGTGCCTGACTCCACACGTCCACGTCCTATTGCTCTACTGTCGTACTACGAGCACACCTCTACTCGAGATCTACCCCTACCGCCTAGCTGGGGCCTCACAATTGCCTGGGGAAGTGCCTCCCCTCTACCACCAGTACCAGAGTTTTCTAGTCCCCGTCATTGTCAAAAGCGTATACAATAACTCAGTACTACGAAGTAACAAGCACGATGAGAAAGATGACAAACGACAGTTTCCTAGTACTCTTTATCAGGTTCTCTCAGAGGATTAGTACAGACGTCTCCGTACTGATACTTGAGCTCTACGTAGACTAGGCTTGTATACAACGTGAGAACCTATTAACCTGGAGCTCTGATACCATGTTTGTCAGCGACCCGAAATGGTGTGATGGCTCTCGTCTTATCCACCCCAGACAAGTCACCTAAAACCCAATTCTAACAAAGTTGCGGATGTAAATGACAATCAACAACATTTTCTATAAAAGAAAACCACTTCTATTAAGTAATCCCCAACCAGGTTTCACGTGCGATCAAGCCTCTAACTGAAAAATTAGCAATTGGAAATCAAAATTAAGTCTCAAATGAATTGTCTTTCAAGTAAAAAAAAACAAAGTCTAAACAGTAGTAGGAAAGTTCGCTGAGATGACAAGCGCTACCTCACCATCCTCCTCCACAACATCCTCGGAAACGAAGAGACTGGAAGGTAATCACAAAAATTCCGGCTCGTAACCTACAAATTTGTAGAACCAAGGGGTTAGTACCAAACCCGCGTATCCACCGCAACCTCTACACAACGATTAATGAACTAACTAATAACATACGGGTACTCCTTACACCATCTAAACTCCCGCTACCGCCTATACAGAACAGTTTACCAAACACACCACTCAATAACCACCACTCTATCCATTTACACATTCTCCATCACACCTCAATATCAACACACAAAACTTCACAGAGAACAATCACAAGACAGGGGCAAATACCTGTTAATTCATCAATAATAAAATTGTATCCATGAGATGCAATTCAATATCGTGATGCATATCTTTCTTAACGATACACACCGCTGTCTCTTCTCCCTTCCGTAGAACCCATGGGGGACACATCTGTCCATCGCTTCTATCACGGGCACACACGACCTCGCTATAGTCACCTCGCGGCGCGCGATACGGCCTCGAATATAATAAATAACCTCGCGGCCGCGCGATACGACCTCGAAATGGTACATCCTCTTATCACAAGCCATTTTTCTAATGCAGTGTGGTACATACTAAATAAAAATGAGGATATAGTCATTTTGATACCAAAAGCCAATTGGCAACAGGAATACAACACCAAAAATAACAACAACAGTCTCCATTATTCAACATAACACAATGAAATACACGATTATCCATACCTTACAGGTTTTAGAATCCACTTTGCCTTAGTCCATCGAATAATTACTCTTGGACTTGAACCTTTCCTTTCCGTTGAGCTTCTGAACTCAATGGAATCATATTGAAGTATATTTTCCAATAGGTTTCAGATTTAACATAGTCACACTTTTATGTGTTTAAACTCTTGACCTAAAATCACCCAAAATTTTATAATCAAGTTTGTAATTTTGATGCCAACCTCACGTTCACTAGCCATATTTTTCAATTCATAATTCGAATGACACTCAAACAAAATACACTCATCTCAATAATTAAATATGCAATACAATTCATCAAAACTTAAATCAATATATAATAACAAAACTATAAAATTACACCCAATAAATTCGAACTAAAACGTTGCAGAATTAATTTTTTTCTGTCAACACCCCCATTTATTTCCATCCAATATTGGCTCATCACTATGCCGTCAAATAACATTCATTCTGTCGCATACATGTTCAGAACAATGTACGACTACACTTTACTACATCCAATCATTCCCCTATAAAAAAAATTCTTCCATCTTGCCGATCTAACCCTTATTATTTTATCCATTGTTAACTTCATTGACATCTTTGATTCAAGCCACTACCTTATTTCACTTAGCTTCCAGAATTTGATGACAAACCATAAAGGAATATAATAATAATTATAAGGTTAACACCGCCCCTTGTCCCTTACATATTCCAAGCCGCCAGAACGTAACAATACAGAACACCATAAGTCTTCCTCATTCCCACTTTGAATTTAATACCACAAACACACTTATATAATAACATTACATATTGGTTAGTGTTCTTAGGAAATTTAATAATTCTCAAAATTTCTCTAGGACCTACGCTAATAAATTATCCCTTTTCCAACATACCGACAGTACACTTCAAATTTTCAGAAATCAAATTATCCAAATTATTTAATAAATACATTGACGGGGAAGCTTGAATTACCGTTACCAATTCCTTCAGATATTTTCCTTCGATATTTTTCGCTCTACGCCGCCAGTTTCTCTCCTTGTTTCAATAGCAATCACGTTTTTTTTCTTTTTCTTTTTTTTTTCTCCTAATTACTTATGTTATTAAAGTACACTCCTTATTACCCTAGATTAATATTTCAGACTTGGACCCTTATTATTAAAAATAACTAATTCCCCAAAGAATTATATGTTAATAACTATTCAAAATTATAAAAAAACTAACTTTTCGGTCCGAGTCATCTACATCCATCAACTAATTAATTTTCTATATATAAACTTTCACTTGTGCCACTCATCCACCAACTTTAAAAGCCATTCACAAAACCTTCAGTAAGACATATATTAAAATGTACGCCCGATCCTCTTCACAACAACATCCCATTGTCTCATCTCAATAGTATCAAAAACTAGAGATCCCCCACGGCTTCCCCTCATAGAATGTCTGCTCTATATATTGCACACATACTTGGTTTATCAAACTCCCACATTCTTGAAGCTCACAATTCATAATAAGAACAACTGATACTACAAAATGATCATCTAACCTTTCTCTCTCCTCTCAAACCATCATTAGTATAAAGTATTCTTATTAAATACATGTTCAACTATGGCTATTCCCTCCTTTCTATTTAAGCATTTCCTGACAAATACGAGTGATTTGGTAGTGGTACGTGTTCAAGTAGAGTAAGGGTAAAGTGTCCGAGTTAGTCGTCGGAGTTAGTGTACTCCCTAGTGAAGTCGCGTCCAGTTTATAATTCGAGTTCATCCTGAGTTAGTTCCAGTGTCCAAGTCGTCCGATTCGTCCCGTTCAGAGGTAGTGTCGAGTCGTCCCAGTAGTCTCCTCCGATCGATGTCGAGTCCCCCCCAGTGTAGTAGTTGTCCTCCTACGAGTCCCTTTCGAGTCAGTAGAGTCAGTGTCCCCCAATAGCCTATAGGACTATTTCAAATGTGATAGATACTTTTCATTGGGACAAAACTATTAAATCAGCACCCCAAGTCAACTCTACACCCACTTTCACTTACCCCATGCTTAAGGTACATTTTAAAAAAACCATTATATTATCATTCCATATCATGCCAAACACTTAAAAAAAAAAAAAAAAAAAAAAAAGGAAATTCTTTGTCCTCAAACAGTCTGTATACGATAAGCTTATAAGCCATTAACCCTCAATGTCCATGTAACCCCCTTAAAATTCATGAAAGTCCCATCAATAGAGTAGTATTAACCCACGTAATTCTAAATAACCTTAGAATTAAATCTCACCTTTTAACTCATTCTTAAGCTCTCTATCCTAATTTGATCAATCTACCTTATGTAAAATACTAAAATTTTCATACTCATTAGTTGTCACATCTAGCAACCAAACTCATTTTTTTTCTAGAAGTCGAGATAACTCCTAGTAAGTCGTACCGACTATTCACATCTCTCTCCAATTATATCTAAACTCATAGCAATTAAAAAAACAACCATCACTACAACCTCATTATTTCATACGAGAGGTCTATCTTTCACTCTCTCAAATTCTTTGATGGTGTAAATTTAATATCTCGCTCTTCAATATTCAACTCTTGTTTTCTAACATTGCTTATACTATCTCATCGTTTTACCTAATAATCATAACATTTTAGAAGTCACACTAAATCGAAACTCTGAGGGTAACCCTTCCATAGATCCTTTAACATCAACGTAACACCTTTATGGTCCAAAGCAATGCATAATTCTTTCACGTGCTCATAAAATGCAATCAAAAGATCGTTGCTCATCTTACTACATTCTATACATATGCAAAATATACCACCCCCGAAATTCAGACTTATACAAAAAAAATATTTGAATTATTAACGGTCCACTGGTGTAACCCAATGCCCTTAATTAACTACATTTGGTTATACTTTTGAGATTTTTCCGAATCACCTTTATCTAAGCTTACTAGTAGATTGCCTCTCCCCAACCATACATATGTTGTCCCGCGCCCAAAACAGTCCACGATGGCACGGCACGACCTTATTCTCCTTAGGTGAGGCAACCACAAATCTAACCCCATATTTACTAGTAAATTCCATTTGAGTAGTAAGAGTACTGCGGAAGTCCGCCAACAACTTATTACTATTCAATTAATAAGGCTTCTAAAGTTTTATATTATTAATCCCAAAATCTTGGAGACCTCACACAAGAACATCTATCCTCAAATATACCTTCTAAGAGTATTTAGAAACCAAAATAAGTTAACCAAAATGCTTGTTGTGTCCGAACTTAAAAGACATCAAGAACGTGACGGGGAGAATCCAGTCCGAGCTATGATATAGGCTCACCCTCGAATCTGATGTGGCTGGTACTGGCTAGAGTTGAGGCCGAGTCGAAGTCGATGGTGTCCTTGCTGCACTCCACAAAACCCAAGAAGAATACCAGAGGGTCAGTACAGAAACTTACTGAGTAGGTTTTCGGCACACTCAAATAGAAGCAATATATATTGAATATATATACAAATCCAAACCACAATACTAAACAGGTGCCAACAACAGTACACGAGACGCAATTGCCCCGAACACCAATCACACCTATGAGACTCAACGCCCACAACATACTCATTTGGGAAATAGGTTCTTCAAATAGATATATTAATCACCTAATTCAAAATTCCCTCTCTTTTTATTATCATGTCGGAATGTGACATTCCGACCCCATATACCTGTCGAACGTGACACTCGATCCCTCTTACGTGGTCGGAATGTGACACTTCGCTCATCCCATATTACCGTGTCCGGAACGTGACACTCCGATCCATTTTTATCATTTTTTTTTATCTAAGTCTTCTTTATGTCAAGGTGTCATCTTAAATGAGAGCGAATTAAGATTGGAGGTTCAACAATCTCGACCATTCCTAAACCACCACAACTGAACCATCAAAACATACAATACGCAATCAAGTACATAGAAGACTTTACAATAGCCACCCAATCCATATCGAAATCGTTATTTTAGAGTTAGTCCAATCACATAGAAAATTAAACCCACCTACCTCCACCGAAGCAATCGTGATCAGCAAGCTACCTTCCCCAATGCTTTGAACCTTTTCAATCTGAAGTTTAGTCACTTGGATTTCTTCTTCGTTCTCCTCCTCTCGCTCGTCTCTCCTTTCTGTTCTTTTTATTTTCTTCGGCATGTTCTTTTTTTATTTTACCCTAATTATCATATAATCCATTCTGACTAAAAGTACCCCTATTTATTTCCCCTTTATCTTCTTAATTAACCGCCAAGTAAATAAATTATTGAACTTACCACCCCACTACTCTCAATAATTATCATCATAATATCCAAAAGCCGCCCATTAAATTTTAGCGGAATCCGACCCAAGTGGGTTTATACGCAGCACGTGATGTCCTTCCGTATCTACACGGTCCCTCCCTACAGGTCCGTCACAAGTTAGAGTGTTAATATCCAGTAGTGCGGTTACGCAACTGTGATGGTCCGTCGTATCTACGACGGTCCGTTGCGCTGTTCCTTCGTGAGTTCAGAGAGTCGTCCCTACCACACCCCAGATTTCTGAGTATGAAGTGTAATTGGAACGAAGACCCCGACGACTGTCGGCTATGACGGGTTTCGTCCTACCTGTCGTCGAGTAATGCGGATAGCCACAGAGAAATTACCACAAGTATGGGGACGACTGAGTCCATCACGGTCCGTCGTTACCATCGACGTCCGTCGCGTGAGTCTGTCGACCCAGTCATTTTTTATGAAAATAATTCTACTGCTCGAGACAGACTAACCGATTGTTACAATAGATACCAACCCCGTTTACCCATCGTTCGTCCTCGAACCAGATCACAGAAAGAAGCAAGGTCGAAGAGTAACCACTGAATCTGTAAAAAGATGTGGATATCTTTCTTGCAATTCAAGCTCATTCTCCCAGGGACTCTTCACTGGCCGGTTCTTCCAATTGAACCCTATAATAGTACAATCTCCTTAAGCTCTCAACAACTTGTTGACTCTCTAGTCAAATAGCAACGAGGCTCCTCGCTCTAATACAATTCTCATCAGATGAACGACTCCCACGAATAAATGAATTTCCACCATCCCCATGGTTTATGTTCAGCGTAGACACATGAACTACCACGCGGTGCACTTCTGAGAGTCCTGGAGAAATGCAATTCATAAGCCTACCTCCCCCACCGCGCTTCGAAGCTTCAAATGGACCAATATACCTCGGACTAAGCTACCATTCGCTTACCCAAACCCGCATCATCACTATCAGGGTGAAAACCTTCAGCAAGACTTGTTCACCCTCCATAAAATCCAAGCACAAGCCCTAAAACCTTTCTCTGCTCATTCTTTCTTATTGTCTGATATTCTAGAAGCTTCGCCTGAATGATTTACTTTACTCAACGATTACCCCTCAAAAGATCGGTTACCTAATGGTCCTCACCTCAAATGCATGCAAACCAACAATTAGAAACCTGCATATCCTCCAATACGTGCATCCAATGGGGCCAATATCAATATTGATGATAGCATATTGTATGAAAACTCTGCTAGGTTAAGAAGTTTCCCATAGACCACCAAATTCTATCACCACTGCATGAAGCATATCCTCCAACGCCTATCGTTCGCATCCTCAGACTGACCTTCGGTCCTGAGGGTCAAAATGTAGTACTTACAGTGTCCACCTAGTACTTATTTAGCATGGCAATGTTTTCTCCAAAACTTAGAATAAATTCCGTACCTCTATCTGATATGATGGGAAAAGTTGATAACTCTATGCAAATCGAACATTTTCTGAGATCTAGAGTTTGGCTAATTTTTTGCATTGTAAGTCACCTGCCGGAATGAACTGTGCAACTTAGTTATCTGTCAACAATTACCCAATAGATCAAACTTACCCAATGTCTTTGGATGACAAACCACAAATCCATTGCAATTCTTTCCCTTTCTATTCAGGAATGGGCATGTTCTGAAGTGTTCCTCTGGCCCTGGTGTTCATCATTTACCTACCCCCTGCTTACTATCGGGCATTGGGCAATAATATCAACATGTACACGCTTCATTCTACTCCCAAAATGTTGTTTTAGTCACGATACATCTTTGTTGCCCCAGCGATGTTAGAATAATCTTAACTAGAGCCTCTGTAGAATAGTGTGAATCAAATAACAACACGGGGCACACATCCCTTCCCCTTATTCGCAAAAAACGCCTCCTCATCAATTATTGCCTCTTTAGCTCTCCTCGTAATACCATATCTCGAATTCGGCTCTCAGCTTCTCATCAGTAAACTGTTTTCCCTTAAAATCCTTTCAAAAACGAAGATTCTTGCCGCCCCCCCACACGGCCAAAATCCTCCCTTCTCTATCTGAAAAAAAACAAAATCCGCAATAAAGTCGATTACCGAGTCTGAACCTCTCTAGCCAAGTGCGTCTAAAACTTGTAAGTGGGCTAGACATCCCAGCTCCCCTGCTTTATACCTTAAAGCATATGCCACAACATTAGCTTTTCCCGGGTGATACAAATATTAAAACATAGTCCTTCATTATTCCATCCACTCTCCTCATGCCCTCAAATTCAATTTGCTTTCTGAGTAAAACTACTGTAACTAAGATGATCTGTAATAGACTTCACACTTGAACCATAAGATAATGTCTCCTTGCTTGAATGTACCACAACCGCAGCCAACTCCAAATCATTGGGTCGGGATGTACGTTCATGCACTTTTAATTGCCTCGAGCATACGCATTACATTCCTCTCCTGCATTGCACTGCACCCAAACAGAATAAGATTCATCACAGTAAACAATGAACATTCTTAGCCTTCCACTGGCAGGTAAGAATTGGTGGCACTAGTCAACAAGGTCTTGAGGTCTTGAACCTTCTTTCTTCAACATTCGTGCGACCCTACAAATGGACATTCCTTCTAGTCAATTTTTCACGTGGGAAGCATTAGAAGAAAATCCCTTGACAAATTCGACGGTAGTCGATACTAAATGACAATCTCCTTACTCTGTAACAATTAGTAGGTCTTAAAAAACCCAACCTTCACTGCTTCAATATTAGATGGATCCCCATCACCCATCCTTAGAAATCACGTGCCCCAAGAAGGACACTGAATCTACCAAAACTCACACTTGGAGCATTCTGGCATAAATCTTTTTCTCCCTCAACTTTCCAATACGATCTCAAGTGCTCCTCAGTTCTGTCCTGCCTCTTTAGTATACCAGTATATCATCACTTAAGATCCAACAAAGAGATCCATATGGCTTAAAAATCCCGTTCATCAGCTCATGAAATCGGCCGGTCATTCTTAGCCCAATACATTACTAAACTCATATTCCCATAGTTACCCTACCCTGGTCTGAAAGCAGTACTTTGGCATACTCTGTTGCCACGTATTCTCATCATTGATGAGTAACCATATCTCAAATCGATTTTGATGAGGTACCCAGCACCCTGTCTATCGAAGAAAAAACAAATCATCGATGTCGAGAGAGGATCTTGTTCTTACAGTTACCTATTCCGGTTCCTACTAGGTCCCTTGCACATCGGAAAACATCATCCTTCTTCTTCATCATAAAACAGAAGAGCACCCTATACAGAAATCAATATCTCTATCCGGTGGCATACAGGAAGGTCTGCATAAAACACATCTTGAAACTCACGGACTATCGAAACCCGCCTCAATTGCGGTACTTGGGTAGTATCATCCGTGAGGTGTGCCAAGAAACTAAGCACCCTTTCTTAACCATTCTTTAGCACGTCACTAAGGAGACGATACGAACGGGAGTGAAGTGGAGTCACCTCCCACACTAACGATCTTCCCAAGTGCGTGGCCAAGACGTTACGTTTTAGCATTACAATCTAGAGTGCAAAATTTGGAGCAATCCAAGTCACCCCAAGTTACATCGGAGTAAGCAACCATTTCTAGATACCATTCTACATGAGTATTGGCTCGCCCACCAAATTTACAAACAAGACTCTACAACCTCTTCACCTATCACAGACTCACCCCCGGAGAGAAACCTACGAATGGCATGTCAAGAATCACAATGTAATTCAAACAGAGCAAATGAGGAAAGATCCATCTAGAAAAAGTGGATCCGGATCAACCATACAAAGCCATGCAATCACACACAGAAGATTACCATGAATAACAACATTCAGATTCTCCGCATTCAGACCTCCTGGAAAGCAAACAATGGCCTTCACCTGTCTGTCCGTTGCCCCTACCATGTTTGTGCTCCAGCTCCTCCACATGCCCACACCGCTGGATTGGTTTGTTGACCGACGCATTACTGCCCCAACGCGTCCTCTCTCACCCTCTCCTACAACTTTCCTCCTCAGTCGGTGGAGGAGTCACCCTCCCTAGTAACTACTAGCTAGTGGGCCAGTGCTTGCCTCCCCTCTAGGACTCCGCCCGCGACCTCTACCCAACCTCTTGCCACACTCCTCTGCGAGCTACAGCCCCCATGGCTGGCTCAGACATTCATCTTGTCTGCAGGGTTGGTGGCTGGCGGCAGTTGTTGCTTCTAGTTCTAACCATCTAAGAATAGAGTGAAGATGATCAGCATCCTATTTGTATCACCTGAGATACCAATTGGATCCAGTAATAGCAACGAAAAGAATATTGGAAATTTTCCTATAAGTCTTATACCGCTCAAAGAAAAATAAAGGCGTCCCCCTACCCCGTTCCTTAAAGACTCCTACTTAGACTCGTTCTTGTGTGTGAGACGCACGATCTAATGCTCCTGATACCAGTTTGTCACACCCAAAACCGTACTGCGAGTAGCACCCACACTTATCTACTGTGTGAGCGAACAACCAATCTAACCCCACCGTTTCAATCAACCATAATAACCGAATATACTGCGGAAACTTAAAACCCATTAAGAGTACCAATGAAAACTTCTAAAATTTAATCTTATTATTCCAAATCTGGAAGTCTCAACCACAGAACCTTCTAATCCTCAATTCTAAATCTAAGAGTATCTAGGAAGCTAAAATAAGTAAACCAATGTCATGCCGAACTCAAGGACATGAGACTGAATGAGAGAGAATCCGTCCGAGCTAGGACATAGCTCACCCTGAAATCTGACGTGAGGAAGCCTGGCTATATAGTTTCGGACGATTCGAAGTCGCTGGTACCGGATTTCCCTGCACTCCCCAATAACAACGAAAACATACAAGTAGGGAGTCCCGTACAAGGCAAAGTACGAATAGGCTCTCATCGGCCAACTCAAATAGAAAGCAATATATGTCGAATAATACCTAACCAACCAAATACTTACAGGTGCAACACAAGTACCATAACATTGGTCCACCCGACCAACTATCCTAATAGGACTCAACCCTCCACACCAACTCCCTTGGGGGGGGGGGGGGGGGGGGGGAAAAATATGTTCTTCAAACCGAGTATCATTAGCTTAATTCAAGATTCACCTCTCACCTCTCTTTACTATCCTGGTGTCGGTACGTGACACCTCTGATCTTCTCAATATTCATTCATCTTCTATCCTGGTGTCGGACGGTGACACTCCATCCCCTAACGATCTGGGTGTCGGAACGTGACACTCCGATCCCCTACTACTCGTGTCGGTCGTTGACCGCCCGATCCCTCTACTATACGCAGCCTGTGTCGGACTGTGACCTTTACTCCGATCCCCCTCATTCCCTGTTGATGCGTACAACCGAGACCACCGATCCCCTTATCTCATTCTTTACAGTTCATCCAGTGCCTTCTTTTATACCAAGCATCAATCATTAAAAAAGAGGTTTTAAGGTTTAAGAGAATTCATTCACAACCTCTCCTAACTAATTCAATCACATTACATATCACATCTCCCAAGCACACAATTAAGATCTAAAGACGTGTACAAGACTACCCAACACATATCCTTCACTATTAAGAGTTTACTATGAAATAGCATAACAATAACCTACCTCCACCGACGAATTGTGATCGAGCAACTACTTCTCTCAATGCTTTGCTTTCGCCCCTTCGTTTCGCCCTCTCTACGTTCGTTCTCCCCTCTTCTCTCCTCTCTTTTCTATTCTATTTCCTTCTTCCAACAGATTTTTCTTTTACCCCTAATTACCATATAATTAGTCTAAAGATGGATACAATTAACCATTATTATTCAAGTTATCTTGTTAACCCCCAAGTAATAGAAATAGTAACATTAAACCACTAACGTTGAAAATCACTAGGCAGGAATAGGCCAAACACCCCTTAAACTTTTAACAGGAATCCGACCAAGTCAGGGTTACGCATCGTGTAGACGGCCCATCATTCTGCACACCGTCCTTCCTGCTGCTTCCGTCACAAAGTTCAGGGCTGCAAATTACATTCAAGCCTCGTGACGGTCCGTCGTACCTACGCTGGTCCCGTGCTTCTCTTCGTTGCGAATTTTAGAAAGTTGTTCCCAGTGCCCCAAATTTCCCGAGTCTAATGTTTGAACGAGACCTCCTCCGACGTCCGTCATGCCCAATGACAGTCCGTCTGTGGGATCCTTCGCCCCAGACAGCTATTACAAGAACTAAACTTGCTCTCTCAAATGACTAAACAATCCATTCATAGATACCAAGATTTACACTAGTTCGTCCAATCGAGCATGATCACAGAATAAAACACAAGGGCCTAGAAAAGAGTACGTGAATCTGTGAACAGTGTGGCATCATCTTTCGCCTTGCATATTCAGTCCTCCTTCTCCAAGTGGACTCTTCAACTGGCAGATTCTTCCATGAACCTTGATTGATCAATCTCCCTTGATACTCAACTTGCGGACCTCTCTATCTAAGATGGCAAAGCTCCTCCTCATAAGACAAATTTTCATCAAGAGAACAGAATCCCAACGATGCTGTAGTTTCCTCCACTCCCGATATTTATGTTCAACATTGACACAGAATACCGGGTGCCATCTACGCCTGGGGGCAAGCTAATTTATGATCTACTCCTCCCCCACGCGCATTCAGAACTTTGAATGACCATATACCTCGAACTAAGTCTTACCTCGCTTACCAACCCGCATCTACCTCACCCAAACCCTTCATGGCGTAACCTTCAGCAAAACTTGCTCCCTCTCCTAAACTCCAAGTCTCTACGCTTTCGATCTGCATATTCTTCTGTCTACTTTGAGCTGCTAAAGCTTTTCTGATATTCCTTTCACTTATCTAACGATTCCCTAGAAGTCCAGTCCCCAATGTCTACCCTAAAATGCATCAACAACCCATGGTAGACCGCAATCTTCTCCCATGACAGTGCGTCAAATGGGGCCATATCAACTACTTGAGTGAATAGATGATTTTGTTGTATGAGAATTCCTCTAAGGGTAAGCAGCTATCCAATGGAACGCACCAAACTCTAATCACACATGCATGAAGCATATCCGCCAAACCTAATCGTTCGCTCATACTGACCATACGGTCTGAGTATGAAATGCAGTACTCAGATCGCAACCTAATCCCTACTCGGTTGCAATGTTCTCCAAAACTTAGAAGTAAATTAATGTACCCTATCTGTATGAGGAAGTGGAACTCATGCAACCGAACGACTTCTGAGATAATAGAGCTAGCTAACTTTCTGCATTGTAAGTCACCTTAACCGGAATAAGTGAGGCAGACTTAGGTTATCTGTCAACAATCCCCAAATAGAGTCATACTTACCCTTGTCGTTGGAAGACCCACCACGAAGTCCTTGCACTTCTCTCCCACTTCCTTCGATGGGCATTCTCTGCATTGTCCCTCTAGGCCTCTTGATGTTCATACTTTACCTGCTGAACAATTCGGGCATTGAGCATAAACACACAATGTCACCTTCATCGACTCCCTCCACCAAATGTTTGCTTTAAGTCACGATACTCTTGGGTTGGCACCCAGGATGTATAGAATACCTTGAGCTAACTGGCGCCTGCTGTAGAATACGTCTAATACATTAATCAATGGCGGGGACAGATACCCTTCCCTTGATTTTAAAAAAACGCCTTCCTCATCGATATTTTTGCTTCTTAGCCTCGCCTCGAAATACCTTATCTCGAATCTGGATTAGTCTCATCATTAAACTGCTTTCCTTAATCTTGTCAGAAGTAAGATCGTGCCACTCCACATAGCCAAAAATTCCTCCCTTCTCTATTACTTCCCCGCCTCATAAAGTCATTAGCCAGAGTCTGAGCCTCTCTTAAGCCATGGGCGTCTAGAAACCTGACGAGTGAGCATAGAATTCACCTGCTTCCTGCCTTTCTACTTAAAGCATCCTCCACACACATTAGCTTTTCCCGGATGATACAAGATAGTGATATAATAGTCCTTTCAGTAGATTCCATCCACCTCCTCTGTCTCAAATTCAATCCTTCTTCTGAGGCAATGACATACTGTAACGGGCGTTTATCTATATAGACTTCACACGTAACCCATATAGATCATGTCTCCATTACTTTTAAATGTGCAAACCTACTGCAGCCAACTCACTCCAATCGTGGGTCGATAATTACGTCATGCCCCTTTATTTAGTCCTCGAACATAACATTACTTCTTCTCCTGCATTAGCAAGCTGCCACCCAAACCAAATAGAAGTCATACAACAATAAACAATTAAATTCTTACCTTCCACTGGCAGGTTAAGAATTGGTGCACTAGCCAAACAAGTTTGAGCTTCCTGAAAGCATGGGCTTCCACTACGTCTGACCATACAAATGAACACTCCCTCTCTCTTAGTCAAGTTTGTCCTTGTGAAGGCACAGAAGAAAATCGCTTACAATCCATGGTATTAAGCGACTAAACCACCGAGCTTCCTTAACCTCTGTAACTATAGTAGTTCATCACCCAAACTTCACTTCTTCAATCTTAGAAGGATCCCATCACTCCTCCTGAGAAACCCATGGCCGCCAGAAGACACTAATCTAGCCAAAAACTGAACTCACACTTGGAGAATTGGGGCATAAAGCTTTTTTCTCTCTCAACTTTCCAATACGATTCCTCAAGTGCTCGTCATGTTTCTTATCGCTGCTCTTTGAGATAACCAGTATACATCAATGAATACAATGACAAGAGATCAGATATGGCTTAAAAATACCTCGTTCATCAAGCTCATGACAGCACAGCAGGGGCATTCGTAAGCCCAAAAGACATTATTACTACACACTCATAATGCCCATGCTTGGTCTGAAAAGCAGTCTTGCACAGCTATCCGTTGCCCTATTTTTAATTGATGATACCCGATCTCAAATCGATTTTTGAGAAAGGCACAAGCCACCTTGTAACTGATCAAAAAAGAATAAATCCTGCTGCTGCGAGGAAGAGGATACTTGTTCTAAACAGTTACCGTTTATTCAGTTGCCTGTAAGTTTCTGCCCATCCCGCAAACTTCCATCCTTCTTCTTCACAAATTAAACAGGAGCACCCCAAGGGGAATGCAACGTTTGGGCAAATAAGCCTTTGCTTAACAATTCTTGAAGTTGGGCCCTTTTACTCCTTACTCAGCGGGATCTATTCTATAAGGAGGTACGGAAATGGGGCGAGTGCCCGGCTCCAGATCAATACGCAATTCAATATCTCTATCCTGAGCATACCAGGAGTTCTGCAGGCAACAACAACTAGAAATTTCACGGGGACTATAGAAACTGACTCATTGAAGGTACTTGGGTAGTATCTATCCTGGGTGTGCCAAGAAATCTAAGCACCCTTTCTTACCTTATTTTAGCACGAAAAGGAGATGATACGACGGAATGGAGTGGAGTCACTCTCCCACACTAACGGATCTGTTCAGGCTTGGCCAACGTTACAGTTTATCTTACAATCTAATTTGCAAATGTGGTGAGAAAGCCAAGTCATACCCAGAATATACAACATCGAAGTCACCCTTTCTATGATAACCAAGTCTAATGAGTATTGCTCCCTACAAAAGTTACAAGAACCAGACCTATACACCTTCGGCAAATCACAGACTCACCCCACCGTGTAATAAACACGAATATTCATGTCAAGCAAATCACAATGTAAGTCAAAACCGTAGGCAATGAGAGAAGTCAATTGAGCAATGGATCCAGGATCAACCCTACAGACTCCATGCAATCAGCACCAACATAAAGATTCACCTGAGATACACATCATATGTCTCCGCTCAGACCTCCCAGGGAGTGCATAACAATGGGCCCTATCACCTGTCTGTCGTTGCCCTACCATGTTTGTGGCTGCATCGCTCCGGCATCCCGCCACCCCGTTGTTGTTGCCACCATTACCTTGACCAACGCGTCCCGGCCTCACCCTCTCTTATACTTCTCTCGGTGTAGGATTCACCTCCTAGTACTACTTGGCCAGGTGCTTGTCCTCTTCCTCTAGAGGAAGTCCTCCACGACCTCTCCCCACACAACCTCTTGCACTTCTCCTCTTCGGAGCTACAGCCCAGTGGCTGCTCAGACGCATCTTGTCTTTGCCGGTGTTGGTGTTGGCGGCAGGTTGTTTGCTCTATATACTACCATTCTGCTAATAGAGTGAAGATGGTCAGATAACAATTTGTATCACTAGATACCCATTGGATCAAGTAATCAGCCCCAAACGAAAAGAAAGAATGGAATTTTCCTAAAGTCTTTGTAGCCTCGCAAGAAATGTAAAGGGTCCCCCCTACCTTCCTTAAGACTCTACAGACTCGTTCTTTGTGTGATGGACCAAACGAACCTAAGCTCTGTACCAATTGTGTCACTCCGCAAACGATCGGCGAGTGGACCATAACTTATCCCTTACTGTGTGAGCGAACAACCACTTAAAGCCCCACGTTTCAACATACATACACCAGAATATCATGCGGAAGACTTAAACTCATTATAAACCAATAAATACTTCTAAAATCTAATACTTATTCTTCCCAAATATGGAAGTCATCACCACTAGAACTTCTATCCTCATTACTACATCTAAGAGTATCTAAGGAAGCTAAAATAAGGAAACAAATGGTCCTGTCCGAACTTCAAGGACATGAAAAGACATGAATGAGAGAGAATCCCATCCGAGCTAGGACCAATAGCTCACCCTAAAATCTGACGTTAAAAAGACTGGCTAGGGTTTATGACCGGGCGAAGTCGATGGTACCTTTGATGCACTCCACAATAACAAAGTAAACATCGAGTAGGGGTCGAACAAGGCACAAGTCTGAGTTAGGTATCACTCGGCCAACTCAAATAGAAAGAATAATATCTCGAAATAATCATAAAACCAACAAAATACTTAACAGTTTACACAACAAATACCTAACCATTGGCCAAGCACACCAGCATATCTATGAGACTCAAGCCTCCACACCATAGCTTCACTTGGGAAATAGGTTCTTTAAACGCTGATAATAGTAACATCATTCACGATTGAGTCTCTAAGACTATCCTGGTGTCGACTTGACACTCCGATCCACTCAATATTCATTCATCTTACTATCCTGGTGTCCGGACCGTGAAACTTCGATCCCCTACTATCCTGGTTCGGAACGTGACACTCCGTCCCCTACGCTACGTGTCGTTCGTGACACCACCGCTCCTCTACTCCTGGTGTCGGAACGTGACACTCCGATCCCCTAATTCTACGTGTCGATTCATGACACCCGATTCCCCTAATCTGCATTCTTTCATTCATCAAGCTTCTTTAATACCAAGCATCATCATTAACAAAGAGGTTTAAAGGTTGTCGATTCAACAGCCTATCATACTAATTCAATTCACATTACATAATCACATCAGGCGCCACAATAAGAATATAGAAGACTGTACAATACTACCCAACACATATCAGTCACTATTAGAGTTTACTATGAATAGCATAAACACTAACCTACCTCCACCAAGAATCAGTGAATCGGCACTCTACTTCTCCAATGCTTTTGCTTTCCCCTTCGTTTCTCCCTCTTTCTTCGTTCGCCTCTCTTCTCGCTCCCCTCTTCTCTCTTTTCTTCTCATTTTTTCTTCTGCAAACTCTTTTTCTTTTACCCTACTTCCATATATGAAGATAAAAGATGAGTAAAATTAACCCACTGTTTATTTCAAAGTTATCTCATTTTAAACCCCCAAGTAATGGAATATATTAACATTAACCACTAACTTTAATCAACATAAGCAGGATATCCAAACAAAACACCCTTAGACACTTTTACAGAAATCCGACCCATTCAGGGTTACGCAGCCTCTGACGGCCCGTCGTGCCTGCGACGGTCCGTCCTGCTGCTTCCGTCACAAAGTTCAGGGACTCAATTACATTAAAGACTCGGTGATGGTCCGTCGTACCTACGACGGTCTGTGCTGCTATTCCGTTGTGAAGTTCAGAGAGTTGTTCCCAGTACCCAAATTTCCCGAGTCTAAGTGTTTTGGAACGAGACCCCCTCGACGGTCCGGCGTTCCCATGAATCCAATCCTGAAAAGAAACAAACAGAAACATAGTCACTGAATGATTTTCTTGTCAAGTGAAGAAGTACAAAGCTGAAATTAAGGCAGTAGAAGCAGTAGAGCAGGCAATGAAGTAGCACAATTTCCTAATATTTTTACCTACACCTACCCAAAAATAAGATTCATATTTTTATCATTATACCTTACAAAACTTCTCTAAACATTTTTTTTCGCGCCTATAAATTACTAAGAAACAACCTTTAGATCTTCGCTTCGTCAGCCTTTATGTATACATGTTGACTGAATTGATTGATAAAGACGGATACAAAATTTAATGTTTGTAAATTTTTATCCAGGTTAAAAAAAAAGGATGTAAAATAAATAATTTTCCATTATAATTCCAAATTACCATTTGATAATTTATCTAAACTTAAAAATCTAAAGGAAAAATGTATCAATACCCCCAAACCTATGTCCGAAATTTCAAAGACATTTATGCTATACTAATGTATTATTACTCCCGAGATTTATTTTATAAATCATTTTCTATTCCTTTTCGGCATATGTGGCACTAGCTTGAAAAAATGTCAACACGTGCTGGGCCCACAAGATAGTGTCACATAGGTTTAAAAGGGGTAGAAAATTATTTATAAAAAAGTTCAGGGGGTAATAGGATCTTAGTATAGTATAAGTGTGTTTCTGATATTTCGGGCATAGGTTGAATTAGTACTTGAGCATTTTCTCAAATCTGAATGATCCATTGTTTTGTGTAAACCTTTTAAGTGCAATTAGATATTTGAATTCTGCTAATTATGTATTGAATAAAACATGTTTAATTGAAGCAAATTGTTTAAAACATGTATTTGTGGGAATCGAATATGTGTCTTAGACATGATAAGTAATTCGTAGTTCCACACATCTTTTTTTGTGCAAACAAGTAATTTTTTTTGCGTGAACTAATGCCACTTGACAATAACTATTTTTTGTTATCTCAACAAGACCCCAAACAACTTTTAAGAGTACTTTTCAATTGGGGTTTTGGATCAAATGAACTTTTCTTCTTGCTTCTTGTCTTTCTTTTATCAAATTTTAGCAAGACAATAAGGTGATGCAACTTTTCTCTTCCTTTTGGTTTTGGTCATTTAGCTTATTTTATAGGTAATTAGGTGTTAGTTAATGACTTTGTTGGCTCAAACTGAAAATCGAATTCCTAAATCGTCTTATTTGATGAACTACTTTTTTAATAGTTTATACTTTCTGATTTGGGAAAATGCACAAGTATCCCTTCAACCTATATCCGAAATTCCAGAGACACACATGTACTATACTATGGTCCTATTACCCTCTGAACATATTTATAAATAATTTTCTACCTCTTTTTATCCTACGTGGCACTATTCCAAAAAAAAGTCAACCAGCGTTGGACCCACAAAATAGTGTCACGTAGGACAAAGAGGGGTAGAAAATTATTAATAAAATAAGTTTAGGGGTAATTGGATCTTAGTATAGTATAAGTGTGTCTCTGAGATTTTGGGCATAGGTTGAGGGGATACTTGTGTATTATCCCTTATGATTTTGATATACTTACATTATCAGACTTATTTCTATCAAGTTGTTTCTAGCATATGTATAGAACAAAATATACTACAGCAAAGCTAATACTACCGTAAGAATGATACAAAACTAGATGCTTTAAACTACCGCCAAGCCTATCCCGTTTACAAGGCTTGACTACCTAAATTCTCGTGGTAATCTCGTAGTTGGCGGAGCAGGGGGAGTCATCAGAAACCAAAGGGACATTCAAAAATAACAAACTTTTTGGCATAAATCATAGCATTAGTTCATGGTGCAAGCAACACAATTTGTGATCTAAGTGGTAGGGATCGATTGTATGAATCCTCAATCTATTTTGCTTCATTTGGACCTGTTTCGTTACAAAACAATATTGGGTTCTCATCAGATTCTAGAGACATTCAAATATCTCATTATACAACATAAAACTTGTACCAACCAAGTTTTTAACAATTCTGGTATGATGATATTATCACGATTCTGGTACTGAACACAATAGAGAAGGCAAAACAGATCTTTGTTCAACTTGGCAAGAAAGAAAAATCAGTTATGTGTCATGATAAACATCAAAACAACAGATATTTCAGCTTCATCGCTTCAATCCATGCAGTCAGAAAGTATAGATCGCTGAGTGTTTAACATTAGCTTCCACTTCCTGAAATTCAATAGCACAAAACAAGTTATACTTGCATCTAACAAAATTTGAACACATGACTAGTAATAAAGGGAAGCATAAATGCGTGCGAATCATTTCTCAATGTAAACAGATATTCAGTTAACTATTTAGTAATGAAAATGAACAGATACATTCAGCTGAAGTCCTTAACAACTGACATCTAACTTACCACAATTTCTATATATAAACATCAGTTCTGTTCTTTTTCTTTCCTCTTTTTCTTTTTAGTTCAAGAAATAGTGCTTAAAAAACTACAAGCAAATATGATGTATGGACATATATTCATTGTTTTACCACCTTATCAGGATAATAATATTCAATGTCTTGCCCTATATTTGACAAAATAAGAAAGTGCAAAAAGAGCATACCTGCTAAACTAAGCATAACTCTTAGCTAAGTGATTCTGAATATGACATCCGTGGTCGATATTGCCAGGGGATTAGGATTGCTTTCTACATAGATTTCTATAGCATTGCATCCTCCATCATCAACAGATTCCTCCACATAAACTCTGTGCCTTAGTCGTCTTGTTGTGCCATCAAATCTCATGATCAATGGGTGAAGCAAAAGTAAAACGTCTCCGTTATTTGACTCATGAAATCGTACAGATAATGCATGAAGGAGTGTAGAATCCATAAATTGCGACAGATTTGGATGATATTTGATGGTGAACAATTTCGTTCAAAATCCACAATTCATGAAAATCCTGACATCCGATGAAGTATTCGTAAAATTACTTGTATTAATCAATGAAAGATCATTTCTCACGACTTCGAGCTGATATTTACAATTGTCTTGTCTAAAAACAGAAGTTCCAAAGTTCCCCATGTCTCGTTTGCTATATAAAAATAAATGGTTTTGTCAATACCAAGACGATTACATGAAATCCACTTAATCCTCCCATTGATATAATTACCTAAAGTATTTTTGAGAAAGTTGCCCTGAAGATGGACATGTACTATTGTCCAAGAATCAGTCCGTAAACTGTAAATGTAGACCATAATATTGGGATTGGACACATAGCCCATACTATCATAGTAAATAGGACTAGAATAATTGATGAACAGAACTTTAAAATCGTCATGAGACTCGTCATATCCAAAACCAAGTTTTGTATTGGAAGAAGAACGCAATGGCGAATCATGTATTTTCTTTGACTTTCTAATAGCTTAGTTCCATATATACGTCTCCAATTCGTAATTGCAGAGACAGAGGAATCCATCAACAGAACTGACAGAGAAAGCTGATAAATTGGGAGGATCCATGTGAGCACCTCATCAATTACTTGTAGTTTTTGGGCCCAACGCTGGTTGACTATTTTTTTAAGGTTACTGCTACGTAGACCGAAAAAGGGTTGAAATTTACTTATGAAATAAGTTTCGGGGGGTAATTGTATCTTAGTATAGTATAAGTGTGTCCTTGGGATTTCGGGCATAGGTTTTGGGGGTACTTGTGCATTTTTCCTTTTGTAGGAGATAAACTGTACATTTAGCAAAGATAAATATATGATTTCACAAAGGATAATAGTTAAAATATGGGAGATCAAGAGTCAAATCTCTTTTTTTCTAAGACAGCAAATAATAACATAATAATTTTTGCATGGAAAACAATAAAGTGACAAAGTCATGTGAATTGGCATTTGACTCGTTCGCGTTCATAGAAACACGGTTAATGGATAGAAGAAATAAGTTTCATCAGCAGCCATTCCCTTCAGAATATTACCTCGAAGTTGAATACTTACCTATTTATATACCACATTTATTTTACACTAAAACTTGTCATGTGCAATTGTAAGTCATAAAAACAGTCTTTCTATCTCCATGAGCTAGAAATAAGTCAGAGTACACTCTATCCTCATGATCTACCTCATTATACAACTGTGGTGGGTTTGTTGATATTGTTGGCTAAATGTGAAGATGGATTATATGGAGGTAATTCACTCTTAATTGTAGCTAAAAGTAGTAGCTAGACAACCTACTAGTATGTCAATATGAGGAAATTAAGCAACCTCAAATTAACGAATAGTAATTTTCTTGTTAAATTACACTAGGTAACTTCTAGTGATTTTACTTTTAGTAATTTGGGAGGATTGATATCTCATCTATTTGAAGGTTCTTTATTTATTAGTGAAAAAAATAGAACGAATGAAAAAAAATCATCTCCTCTATAAATTGCTCTGGATCAAGGGTAAAAGATGTCATACAACACATTTACATATTACAAAATCTAAATCTATTTCAAATAAAAACTTCATAATTCAACAAATGCTTTTGAAACAAAATATAGCACGAATCTAGAAACGCTAACAAGAAAATATGATGTGTGGATTCATATATATTTTAAACTAAGCAGAACTTTTACAATGTTAGGGGATAAACAATGTTTTCTCCATAGATTTCTACAATATTGCATTCCTTAACAATAGCAGTGTGGTTGAATTTTGTAGTTCAACCATTAAATATCATGATTTTTCCAGGAATCAAGAGTAAAATGTCACTGTTATATAACTTATGATGGTATATGGAAAATGTAAAAACTGGTGAATCAAACCCATATAATACAATATCTTGAAGATATTCGATGATGAACTGTTTCATCCATGACACATTAACTCTGGGATCTGTAAAAATCTGGACATCAGAGGTAGTACCTGACTTACAAGTACAGAGCATAAAATTTCACTATGCACAACTCCTGTTTTGATATTAAAAACTTCTTTTCCACAAACGGGAAGCTCCAAGATTCACCATGTATCGTCTGCTACATCAAAATAAATGATGTTGCAAACATTGTAATCATGAATCCTCACATAGATGCAGCTCATTAAATCTTCTATTGATAAATTTACCAAAAATATTTAATACAAAGATTCCCTGAAGCTGGTGATGGAGCGTTTTCCAAGAATCATTTCTCGAACTATAAATATTGACAAAAACCCTCAGGTTGGAGAACACACCATAGTTATAATTACCACAATGATCAATAAATAGGTCTTTATAATCATTACTTGAGCCACCATATCCAAAGCCATATTTGGTATAACGACAGGTACCACACTACGACTTAAGCAATTTCTTAGACTTTCTAATCGTGGGGTTCCATATATATGTATCTCTTATGAGATTATAAACACAAATCAGCCCATTGACAGAACCCACAAATAAAGGTGGTGAACATGGAGGATCCATGCGATATAGCTCTTGAGTGAGTTGTTGTTTGTTAAACAGAGGAGGAAGTGAACAAAACCTGATTTTTTCTAAGTATCATGGAAATAGAACAGTATGATGTTTGTTTATTTTGAGATGGATGCTCACAAAATCAGGGCTAGATATGAGTTGATGCCATGATTTTTGACACACACATGCATTTCAAGAGAGACTTTGTGGCAGCCTTAAGAGAATGTATGTAATAATTTCATTTGGAAGTATCGAATCATGACTTGTAGCGAAAATGAAATGATGATTTGTAGTAAAAATTAAACGATGCCATGAGAGAAGGAATTTGAATAGAAGAGTACGATGAATCTAATTCTGAAAAGCAAGAAACAAAAACATGGTGGGCGAGAAGAGAGTGAGGGGTGAAGGAGTAGTAGTATTTTTGTTTTTCGAACGGCTCTTAGACTTATATAGAGACTGCTAAACCTAACTAAAAGATGATGGAATACTAAATATATGTTAGAATAATTTTAAGTGTGATCTAATATATGTTATATATATTTTGAATAATTTTAAATGTGATCTAATATGTGTTATATATATTTAGAATAATATTTAATGTGATCTAGCTAGTATCTATTATATAACTTACAAGTTTGAAATATCATTCTGATATTATTTTATCCCTAAACTAAATTAAATATTAATATAATTAATTTTATTTAATATCATGCATCTTGAAACAATCAATCAAATTCTTTCATTACCTATCTCATAGTTTTTCTACTTATATAATTTTTAATCAAAAAAGAATAAACATACCCATTTATTTAATGCATTCTAACTAATAAAATGTTAGCTTAAATTCAACAAATTTTATAAGAAAATAGACTAATATGTCTATTAGTTTTGTGTAGTAAATGTTTGAGAAAGTTATTCATGTTCAAAATGTGCATAACGAAGAGTCAAAAAATACTATCTTTTAGTTTTAGTTTATAATAATTAAGGGTGAAGAGTCTATCAAACATACTCACTACCGACATTATATCAATTCTCTTCTTTCTTCAAAATTTGCGATTATATTGATTTCTGTAGATTAATATGCACCATTTGTAAAAAAATTGATTATCAAGTTGTAATTGTAAGGATCCTTACAAATTCTTATATTTATGTTCATTCTAATTTTATTCATATATATGTATTAATTTTTTTGTTGAGAAATATGTGAATTCGAATGGTTACAAGATGGATGTTTATCAAATACTAAATTGTAAGTACATTTTGATTTTTCATATCTCCATCTTTTTGAATTTTCAAAAATAACATTGTTACGAGTTATTATATATATTTTTATATTCTTTATTTCTTTTATCTTTAGGATATAAATATAATAAAACAATTCCCAATTCATATTTATTAATTTTTTTTTGAGCATAAGAGCTAATCATCTTGTCTCTCTCGAAACATTTTGATAGTCTCCATCGTTTTTTATTAAAGTAGCTATCTTAAACCGCCACTAAAATAAATAACGGTCGCCGCTAAACATAGGCATTTTTTGCAACTAAAACCACCATAAAAACAAATAACAGTCGTTGCTAAAGGAAAGATTAGTGGCAACTAACCAATAACAGTTGCTGCTAAAGAACAATTTTATTGGCAACTTTAATTGCCACAAATACAATAAGAGTTGCAGCTAAAGGTAAATTTTTGTGGCAACATAAACTGCCACTAAAACCAATTACAGTCGCCGCTAATGGAAAGTTTTATTAGCAACTAAAACCGCTAAATCAAATAAAAGTGGTCACTAAAAGCAAGTATTCATGGCAACTAAGGAAATGTATTAGTTGCAACTTACACTAAAACAAATAACAGTCGCCGCTAAAGGTAAGTAGTGGTAACTAAAACTGCCACTAAATCAAATACAGTTGTCGCTAAAGATTAGTTTTAGTAGCATTTTAATAAAAACAACCACAAAAACTAATAAGGGTCGCCGCTATACATAGGTTTTTTTGTGGCAACTAAAACCTCCACTAAGTCAAATAAAAGCGGTCATTAAAACATCATTTTTAGTGACAATACAAACATCCACTAAACCTTAAAGTGATTTTAATTTTAGTATTTTGTGTGGAATGATATCTCGTTTATTAGAAGGTTCTTTTATTATTAATAGAAAAAATAGAACGAAAGAAAAAGATCATCTCGTCTATAAATTCTTTTGATTAAGATATAGAAACAATAGTTTGTCTTGAATACATGTGCACTTCCTTTTTCCTTTTCTGTTTTGTCTTTTTAGCATAGTTGGTGCATATTGTATTTAGTTTTTTAGCATATAAGTAATTTAGTGTTCAATGATAGAAGGATGTTATATTCACACTCACACGAAATTGGTAAAAGGTGTAATAGAGCACATTAACATATTACAAAATCCAAATCTATATCCAATAAAAACTTAATAATTCAAACAAATGCTTTGGAATACAAATATTTCTCCATAGATTTTTGCAGTATTGCATTCCTTAACAATATGTGGTTGAAATTTTTAGTTGAACCATCAAATATCATGATTTTTTCGGGAATCAAAAGTAAAATGTCATCGTTATATGACAGGTTGAGGTATATAGAAAATGTGAATATGGGTGAATCAAACCCATACAATATAGCATATTGAGGATATTCTATGGTGAACTGTTTCATCCATGATACATTACCTTTACGATCTTTCAAAATCCAGACGTCATAGGTAGTACCTGGATTACAAGTATAGATCACAGAAAGTTCACTATTCACAGGTCCCATTTTTATATTTAAAATTTATTCGCCACAAATGGGAAGCTCCAAGATTCCCTGTGTATTGTCTACTACATTAAAAGAAATGATGTTGCGCACATTGAAATCATGAATACCCATAGTTGCAGCCCAATAAATCTTACCATTGATAAATTTATGAAAAATAATTTAAAATTCAATGATTCCCAGAAGTTGGTCATGAAGTGTTGTCCAAGAATCAGTTCTTGCACTATAAATATTGAAAACAACCCTCAGGTTGGACAACTCACCATTGCATGAATTACCATAATAATTAATAGATAGGACTTTATAATCGTTACATGAATCATTGTATCCAAAACCATATTTGGTATAACAAGAGGTACCGCACGACGACTCAACAAATTTCATAGACTTCCTATTGATGGGGTTCCATATATATGTATCCCCTCTGCGATTGAAAAGACAAATCAACCCATTGACAGAATCCACAAAGAAAGGTGGTGAACAGGGAGGATCTATGTGATATAGCTAATCACTGAGTTGTTTCTTAAACATAGGAGGGAGTGAACAAAACCTCATATCTTCGATGGGTATTCACAAATCGGGGCTAGATATGAAATGATGCCATGATTTTGGCAGACACATACATTTTAAGAGAGACTTTGTGGGCAACCTTAAGAGAAATCTGTTATGATTTCATTTTTGTGGATCGAATGATGATTTGTAGTAAAACTAACATGATGATATGTAGTGAAAAGGAAATGATACCACGAGAGAAGGAATTTTAATAGAACAGGTATGATGAATCTGATTCTGAAAAGGAAAAAATGAAAACATGATCGAATATTAGTGAGGAAGTAGCATAGTAGTAAAGTAGAATTTGGGTCTAAAATTGTGTTCTCTTAAATTGACTTTATCTCTCTCATATATTTTTATTGATACATGAAAATAAGATAAAGAAGAATTTAAAGATATTCAACATGATCCAATTTTATTAATTGATTCTCTTGAAAAGAGAATTATGTATAAGGTATTAAATAGTAGGAGTATAGTAACTGTTTTTCCATAAAATATCATAAATAAGAAGGGACAATGTTATTAATTCACTATTTATACATCAATCCAAATTAATATTATACACAAATATGTCATTTAATGGCTCTTACTTATATATTAAAGGTGTCGGAATGTCAATTAAAAGAAGAGATTGTTACACCTAATTAAAAGATGATGGAATATTAAATATATTTAGAATAATTTTAAATGTGATCTAATATATGTTATATATATTTAGAATAATTTTAAATGTAATGTGATCTAGGATTTTTCAAATGTAATCTAGTATTATTTAATAATAATAATAATAATAATAATAATAGTAATAGTAATAATAATAATAATAACAATAACAATAATAAATGTGATCAAATATGTATTATATCATATCAATAACAAAAAAGTTGAAAATTGAAATATTAAAATATCACTATAAAATTAAGTTAGTACAATAATGTCATTAAAAAAATTACTCTACACTAAATGTCATAAAATATTTATTTAATTATATTTAAATAGTATTAATATATTTTTATATTATACAACACTATAAAACCAAGAAGTTGTAGTATATATTATTCATACGATTAATCAATCCGGTAATAGTAAGTGAATGAGGGTCAATTTTTTTTATCAAACACCACTTCTAGGAAGTCTGCAACCGTCTATAAACTTTAGACTTTCTTACTCACATTTTTGACTAAGTCCATAAATACATAAAGGCATCGAACTTTAATAATGAACAAACACTTTACAAGAACTCTTTGCAACATTTAGTAATTATAAAATCAATACAAGCGAAAGGCTTCACAAATTTGTCTAGGGCCAGAATCAATCTCCTAATGTAGTTACAACTGACATCTATCCAACACTTATCACTCTAGAATTAAAAATAAGTCCCCAACAACTACAATTTCCAATAAATTTAATTTAATTTTGAATTAAATTCTATCCTAACTGAAAAAAACAATATTTTAACACTTAGAATATTTCAGCCCCCATTCTAACACTTACAATATTTCAGGCTACTTCTATTACTTAGAATATTCCAGCTACTTTCCAAGACTTGTTTTATTTCAGCAACTCATGTAAATGCCTTCGCCTGGCCATTGTTAATTTCCACAACCTTGCCTTGTCAATCCAACACACTGCCATGCCTTACCGACGACTGCTGCCCCACGTAAGTCTTCCACATCAAAGTTTCCTTGCCAACACCCAAACACCTTGAAGATTTGTTGCACTGTTTTACCTCATGCATACCAAGACAAATGCCCAAATCCTTGTCATTTTTACCACCCGCACCACTTAAACTCGATGTACTAATAGAGACTGTTTTGAGATAGTCATCGATTTGAGCATCGAACTACCTTAAGTCCTTGCTTTCTACGATACTACATCATCTCCACTCTTTCCTTTCCAATGAATAAAAAATTATATCTTTGTATTCTTATTACTTGTGACCAGAACCCAGTGATCGAGAATCTTCTCAATTTCAGCATCTAACTATGTAGGTATTGATAGAGGAGCCCTCTTTGACCTGTTCCTGTCCGGATCATCTACATCTGCAAAGTAAGATTTCAAGAAACTCACATGGAAAGTGGGATGAATATTTAACCTTTCTGGTAACTTCAATCTATAAGCAACTTTGGCCACCCGTTTCACCACTTCAAATGGGCCATCATACTAATGAATCCTACCCCGATGTCTAGGCTTACTTGCAATCTATTTCAAGATTTGCTGAGTAACTTTAATCAACACTTTGTCGCCCACGTTGAACTCAACTAAGCGACGATATTGGTCAACATACTTCTTCATGTGCCGCTGATCCTTGCGAAGGCTATCTTGAGTCTATAATAACATCTCAATTCTGTCTCTTTCAAACTCTATACGCTGCTGCACACTTCCCTTGATTATTAGACTTATCAACATCCACTGGCGTCATAGGTTGTTTGCCTTAAACAATTTGATAAGGGCTAATTTTTGTTGTAGATGACATATGCATATTATAACAAAATTTGCACATTGTCTAACAATGCAACCCAATTCCATTGACTTGCTGTCACATAGTGCCTCAAGTACACTTCTAATAAGTGATTAGTTATTTCTGCTTGTCCGTTTGTTTGTTGAAGACTTGCATTGGAGAATTTTAACTCAATTACCATCATATTGAACAAAGCTATCCAAAACGTTCCAGTGAACTTTGTATCCCTATCACTCGCAATGTCACTCAGAACACCAAAATATTTAACCACATATTTATAGAACAAATTAGCAGCATCTCAGATGAACATAATTTAGGTGTAGTAATGAAAATAGAATATTTCAAAAACATGTGTACCACTACAATTATGGATGGTTTTCCATGTACCTTTGGAAACCCAGAAATGAAATCCATGCTTACCGACAACTAAGGCCTTCCTGGAATAGGAAAGGGATGCAATAACCGATCTTCCTTCTTACGTTCAGTCTTTTCTACTTGACAAACATGACAAGTCTTTATGTAAGCCTCTATATCATCTTCCATATTTGGCCAGAAAAAAACACGAGACAGTAAAACTAACATCCTTTCAACACCGTGATGTCCAGCCCATCATCAAGTCTTTGCGCAGTCCACCTTGATTTGGTACAACGATTCTCTCCCCTTTGAAATAGAGTATATCGTCCTCGATCAAATACATTTTTTTGTGTCATATTGCACTTGAACCATCCACTTAAAATACAGTGAATCATTTGCAGCACAGAACCTTATTTTATCAAAGAAATCATTTACAAGATCTTAAATTGAAAAGACTGCAATAAATACCTCTTTTTGACTCGATGCATCAACAACTTGGTTGTGTTTATGTTCCCACATAAATTCATATTCAGCCAGAAATTCCTAGCACCATGCCTGTTTAGGACTCAACTTTTTATGTGTACTTAAAAATGTATTAGCAACAGTGTCAGTCCACAACACAAATTGACTCTCCAAACCTGTATGCAAAGTACCACAACAACCATTTCCTTTTCATGAGTCGATACCTTTGTTTTAAATTATTCAATTTTCGACATTCAAAGACAACAAGATGACCTTCCTACAATAATACGCCTCAAATAGCATTATCAGACACATAAGTGTGAACTTCAAACAGTAACTCAAAGTTAGGAAATTTTAATATTGGTTTAGATGTTATAGCTTCCTTAAAATTTTGAAATGATTCTGCACATTGTTTAGACCACACCCATTTTTTATCTTTCCTTAAAAAATCAGTCAAAGCTGCTTACCTATTTGAATTACCCGCAATGAACTTTTTATAATAGTTACAAACCCAAGAAATGATCTTACATCCTTAACATAACGAGGTGTATGCCAATTGACAATATCCTTCACTTTCTTAGGATCCATTCGAACTTGGTTTTTACTGTCAAGACCGTAATCTATACCCAAGATGATACTGGCATCGTTGACCTCTCAGAGGTCGCAGACAAGCCTACATACATCATTCTTACTTTTCTAGGTTAATTTTAGCGGAAAATCTAAACTTTTTGATTCATAAAATGCATGTAAGTCATTCTACTTAAATTAATATATGTTCACCATCAACCATGTAACATTAAAAACATCAAATGAAAGAAATAGTTCAATAGTAGCATTAAGTGTATACTTGTCAAAATGGAATCAATACAATGTCTGAAATAAAATGGGAAAGAAATGCTAGTGGAACATAATCCACCAGCTGAATCGTATAACTAAGCTAGAATATATTGGGCAAGCGTCCTCTAATGAATGAGGGCCAACAAAGTCCATATGAATGTTCCATGTCCGGATAACTTCAGCGTCGATCTGTTAACTCTAACGTCCACCTGTGCTTGCACCTAAAAATGTACAGTTGTATTGGATTAGAACACACTTGTACTAAATAAGGGTATATTCAAGCACACACCAAGGACATGCATAAGTAAGAATATCTCTTTCCTAACAACATGATTTATGGAAAGTCAAGTCAGTGGACTTGCCAAATTGGGATTAGGAAAGTCAGGGGACATGCCAAATTTAGTTCAGGAAAATCATGACAAGAGAGTAAAATGCATCATCATACGTATCATATTGTACACAACACATAACATCTTATACATAGCACATAACATTTCATATCAAATCGTTCATATGCCATGAGACCTTGGAATCATGGACTGGACATTGAGACATTCCAAAATGAGGGCTCAACATATGGCACCTCAATTACGGAACCTTCTTTAGAAAACACAGAGTCTACTTCATTTATTCATGCGTACTTCATTTCGTTCCTTCATAAGCTAGTGTAAAAAATAGTCATACCTAGGATGTAGTTTAAGACTCTCATCGGGTTTTCTGTGCAATGATCAAGAATAACCTAGTGTCATTACTTGAGTCTAGATCACTTCTTGATTATCCTGTCCTAACACCTTTAGTATCGTTCATATCATTATGTGCATCATTTGAGGCTAACCTCCTTCATTCATTTTGGAACTTTAAATTTAACCGACATAGATCATGTGAGCATCATGAAATCCAGTGTCTGCCTCACAAGAAAAAGAAGTTGAATCATAGGCCAAAGTGACCCAAAACATGCTAGCTTACATAGGGAATTGAACCCTGCTGGATCCCGATATTGGCAGTACAGGTTCAAAGACTAGGAGATATAAGGAGAATCCTACTTGGCATGCCAGACAGTATCATCACATGAGAGTAATGTGAAACTCTGTCCTTCCCAAAAGAAGGCATCACTGCTCATAGCTAGCCTATCGGTGCTTAGTATAAAGCTCCATTAAATTCAACTCATACATCATGGAAGCTGGCTTCTGGTATGAGGACATCATATCTCAATAGATGATTTCTCATCTAATCATTAGTATTAAGAATTGTTAGAATATATGCGTCCACTTATCAGTAAATGGACCAGGTCCCTTGACACACAAACAAGTATGAACACAAAGTAAATGCAGTTTAACAACACAATAATTTTACGTGGAAACCTCCTTGCTTAAGGGAGTAAAACCACGACCTGTCTCAAAGGATTTTCATAACTGTTTCACTAATATTTGAAAACAAAAGTAAAACAAAGTACACATATGTGAGAAAAAGTTTTTAATCTCACGTTCAAGAAATAACTCTATTTCTTGATAAACCTGAGTAGAAGTTATTCTACCCACTAAGCTATCTTTTCGAGACAACTTAGAATTTCAACACAACCACACTGAAACCATTATAGATTTAGGAATAAGTTACAATGTAAGACTAAAAGATATACTCTCAAACAACTACACGATATGCTTCTGAGTTTTCAATTGTTGTTGAATAATTCTTCACGTTGATTTTCTATAGCCTTTGCAAGTGTTCTTGAGATTACTTTTTCAAGTTGCAAAGACTAAGGAATGATTTTTAGGAAATTGACATTGTATAGACAAGTCCCTTTCCTTAAAATATTGCCATTGATTGGAAAGGTCTGAATTTTCTGATGCCGTTGGGAAAAGTGCACCCACTTTCTGTACCTTCTCCAATTGGCAGTCAACAGACTATTCATGTTGGGAACCTGGTAACTTTACATGGTCCCTGAGTTTATCACATCATCAAAACTCATGTTGAGAACCTGGTACCTTTACAAGGTCCCTGAGTTTGTCACATCATCAAAACTACAAATAACTTTTTCCCCCTTTTTGATGATGTCAAACAATACTACAGGCACTACTCTAGCTTCATAACAAGTGCCCCTTCAATTACTAGTTCATTCTCTGAAAAATAAATTCTCCAGCTACATAATAGGTTCCCCCTAAATTACTTTTCTGTCATCCTAAAAAAAGTATTTTGTTTGTTTTTGACTCTATTCCCCCTTACTGTTTTACAACTTATCAGTAAAAATTCCCCTTTTTGGCATTACAAAAAAGAGATACAGTAAGCCAATAGTATCAACAATAATATCATAGAAGACCAAAGCTTGATAGCAATCAAACAAAAAGAAAAGCATTCACAAGAGATAGTAGCTAGAACACCAGGGGAATAAGATAAATAGCATTCCATGATAAACATTTAATACATTAATAGCAAACTGAGAATCCAATGACAAAAAAAGACAAGCCACACAAGGAAGACACAGAAAACGATTGGTACAAACTAAGAAGGAGGAGGTTGATGAGAAAGGGACTGAATAATTATCCTTTATTGCCTTTTCTTGCAAGGCAATAACCTTGTCCCTCAGCCCTACATTTTCCCTTTCCAAGTCTTGAACCACAGAACTAATAGATCCCTCTGTCTGTGCAGTGAGCTGCTCAGCTTTGAGTATAGCAATTTCAACATCTTTTCTAATCAATCGCATAGTTAATTCTTCAACTTCATGCTTGATTTTGTCCTGGTCTTCTATGAGTTGAGACATTTTGCTCTTGGGATTTCCTTTCCCTTCAATACACTCACATTCAACCAGAGAATTCTCTGAAAAAGCTTGTTTCACTGTACTAACCTTGCCAACGCTAAGAGGAATGTTAAAGTGTTTGAATACTTCAGTAAGAAAGTATCCATATCCAATTCCATGTATTCCTTTACTCTCAATGACCGTCTTTTACATGTTTTCAAGCATGAGCCCTGGGAGATTCAGAGGCTCAAATTTGCACAACAACTACATCAGAAAAAAATCAGCAGAAGTAGCTGAGGTCCTCTTTTAAGTTCGAGGAAGTAGAGTTTTTTATACAAACTCAAACACAAACTGATACTCACTTTTCATCACCTTCTTAAAACCCCCTTCACACTTTGTTGTGTGAAGCTTCGAGACCAATGCCACAAACTCAGCCGAACATGTTTTCCCAATGACTGACCTTGTACCCTCTCGAAGTACCTTATGAATTTTTCCAAACAGAGATTCATCCAGATGCACTGCAATATCATTCACTCTGGTATGGACACTCCCATCTTCCTTAAATTGAAAGTTGTAGTAAGATTCACGCACTTTCTCTTCGTGAAGAATAGGAGATGTTTTGTTGAAAGATGCATCCATGACTGAATTTCCACCATGTCATCAAGAGAGTCCATTCCGGAAAGGTTGATTATTCCCATGTAAAAAACTCTCCCAGCCAGCACAGACTGCTTTCTCAAGTTTTCAACAATTTCTTGTTTGTCGACCTCCGATTCAACTTTTCTTTGGGTAACAAGTCCCTGTGATGTTTTCTGTTTCCCTTTAGATCTCTCCTTTGTGGATTTTGCTTTCTCAACCATTTTGGGATCTCTTGACTTTGTTTTTCCTGACCTTTTCTTCCGGTGCTTCTTTTCTGTCTCTTTAGCAGACACCTCTATGACACCAGATTTAGGAATTTTAAAGTTTGACACTTTGAATGTTCTGGCACTCCTGATTTCTGCCGTAGACCTTGCACTAGCCTTCAAAGCATTAACCAACAACTTCCTAGCATTAGATCTAGTAGTGGGTCTCCTTCTAGTCACCTATTCCACTACCTTTTCTTTTCCCTTTGTTGATACACTAACATCCCTCCTTTCAACCTTCAATTTGATAGATTCACATCACTTTCAGAATAAAAGGAGTTAGAATATGGATACCTCCCCAAATCTGGTGTTTTATCAAAAATAGGTTGAGTCTCTCTGATCTCTTCACCTTGAAAAGGTTCATTTTGTTCTACCCTAGCTTCTTCTCTCATCATTGTAAGACTTTCAATTACCAGCTCTTCACTTGCAGCCAGAATTTTTGACTCAGAAGATTTGTTTCTTGGAAAATCTACTTCAAATAAAGCGTCTGGCAGCATTTCATGATGAGGACCAGGTCCAGTACGGACACTAGAGCTGTTAATATCTATGGAGTGAAATAGATTTTAAGGAATATCTTGGTGAGAACTTGAAGGAACAGTAGACCTAGACTCTACTACTGAAGGAGAATAAAAGTCAATAGGTTAAATATCACTAAGAGCAGTGAGCATTTGCTTAGAGGTTGAAGAAGGATCAGACATCTTGACCAGAAGAAGAGAAGAATAGCAGTTTTTTGAAGACAAAGAAAGGGGGATAAAACCAGATTTCGTCTTTTCTCTTCTTTCTTTTTCCTTTTAGAGTAAAGGAATGTTGAGAGACAGATTAAGAATAAGGAGGGTTTAAAGAAGATTTGAAACGCTGCCAGGTCTCTTGATTTGACGCGTCGCTTGAAGAATAAGCGATGGGACTAACGGTCAGAATGACCGATGACAGACACGTGGCTTTATCATTGGTCATATTTTTTCCAGTTTAGAATTAATATAAAAAATCTTACCTTTACTGGGACCAGGTCCCATAACATAGCTTTATCATCATTGCTCAACTGTTCTAGCCATGTCATTGCTTATCTAATTCTTCCTGAATGTATACCTACAATAGGTACCAAAATTATCTAATCCAGATAATAAATTATTGACACAAAGAATACCTGCACTGCAAGTTTAGCCATCAAAGGAATTCAACTATTGAAACTCTGGAAATCAGTTAGAGGTCATCATGCCCAACTTCAACCTATTACTTTCAAATTGATCTTTTTTGAGAACCTTGACGAAGATAGCTGTAATTTGTTCCTTTGTTGGACAATATGTAAGCACAATATTCCCTTTTTCAACATTGTCTCTCAAAAAGTGATTTCTAACATCAATGTGCTTGGTTCTCTTGTGTTGAACTGGATTCTTTCCCATACTAACTGCACTAGTATTGTCACATATAAGAGGAATAGCTTTGATGATTATACCAAAATCCTAAAAATGTTGCTTGATCTATAGCAATTGTGAACAACATGCAGCAGCCCCTACATATTAAGCTTCAGCTGTTGAAAGAGCTACAAAATTCTGTTTCTTAGTTCCCCAAGAAATGAGTGAAGATCCAAGGCAATGAGCCATTCCAGAAGTACTCTTCCTGTCAACTTGATAACTCGAAAAATCAGCATCTGCAAAACCAACAAGATCAAAAGTGTCACCTGTTGGATAGAAGAGGACCAGGTCCCCTGTCTTCTTCAAGTATCTTAGAATACGTTTTGCAGCATTCAGATGTGAATCGCGAGGACATTCTTGAAATCTAGCAAACATTCCAACACTGTATACAATATCAGGTCTGCTAGCAGTCAAATACAACAAGGACCCAATGATTCCCCTATACATGGTTTGATTCACAAGAGAATCTGATTCATCTGCTATAAGCTTGGATTTTGTTCCCATATGAGTATCAATAGGTTTTGAATCAAACATATTGAATTTCTTCAACAACCCTTAATGTACTTTTCCTGACTATTCGAGATTCTATTTGATGATTTCTTGATTTGTAGACAAAGGAAGAACGTCAATTCACCCATCATGCTCATCTCAAATTCCTTTCCCATTAATGCTGAAAATTCTTCACATAGATATTCTGATGTATCTCCAAAAATTATGTCACATATACCTTAATAATAAGTAGTTCTTGTTCTTTTTTTAATAAGAACAAGGTATTGTCTATTTTTCCTCTTTTGAACCCATTTTTCAATAGAAACTTTGACAGCCTTTCATACCATGCTCTAGGGGCTTGTTTCAAACTATACAGAGCTTTATTTAATCTGAACACATGATATGGTAGCTCAACATCTTCAATCACTAGAGGTTGTTTAACAAACACCTTCTCTTTCAATTCTCCATTAAGAAACACACTTTTGACATCCATTTGATACAACTTGAATCCCATGAATGCTGCAAAAGATAGAAGAATTCTAATGGCCTTCATCCTTGCAACAGGTGCAAAAGTTTCATCATAGTCTATTACTTCTTACTAATTGTATCCTTGAACATCTAATCTGGATTTGTTTCTAGTAATTACACCATTTTCATCAAACTTTTTTCTGAAAACCCATCTAGTTCCTATCAATATTCTGCCAACAGGTTAAGGAACCATGCACCACACCTTACTTCTTTCAAACTGATGAAGTTCTTCTTGCAGTGAATTGATCCAATCTGTATAACCTAATGCTTCTTTCACATTGTTAGGCTAAATAGATGATATGAATGCTGAGAAAGCAACTAGATTCCTTGTTTTTGATCTAGTGTGAATTTCAAAATTTAAGGGAGCGATAAGATTATCAAGAGGATGTGATGAACTATGTTTCCATCCTGATCTCAAAGTAGACTAGTTCAGCTGATCAACATGTTCTTTTTCTTCAAGAAGCTCATCATTTTCTAGAGAGTTTGAGGTATTATGACTGGAGTTCAGAGTAGTACCAGGTCACTCATCACACTTTTCACCTTCATCAGTCTTTTCAGATAGACTATGATTATCATTATCATTGTCATTCCTCAACTGATCATTTGCACAAGCTTCACTTCCTTCAATTTTCTGTGAATTAAACCTCTTAATCAACTCATCTTCATCATTTGATGCATCACTTTTCAAACTTCCATCTTCATCAACCACGACATGCATATTTTCTTCAATACATTGAGTTCTTTTTTTGAAAACTCTGTATGCTTTACTTGATATAGAGTATCCAACAAACACTCCTTCATCACTTCTAGGATCAAATTTTCCCAGATCATCTTTTCCATTGTTCAGCACAAACACTTGCAACCAAATGCCCTAAGATAACTAAACATAGGTTTTCTGTTGTTGAGCAACTCATAGGGAGTCTTATTCAATAAAGACCTTATCAAACACCTGTTAGTAACATGACATGCTGTGTTGACAGCTTCAACCCAGAAACTTTGAGGAAAATTTGACGAAATAATCATGGTCCTAGCAATGTTCACCAAGGTTCTGTTTTTTCTTTCCACTACTCCATTTTGTTGAGGAGTTCTTGGAGCAGAAAAATTATGACTAATACCATTCTCCATGAACAATTGATCAAGTTTTGAGTTTTCAAACTCAGTTCCATGATAAGATCTAATTCCAACAATCACATGATTCAATTTTGTTTGAAATATTTTGAAGAACACTACCAATTCTTCAGGTGTTTCTGCTTGTAATCATAGGAATCTTGTCCATGTGTACCTTGACTAATCATCAACTATCAGCATAATGTATTTCTTTCCATTTCTACTTTGAATCTTCAAAGGTCCACATAAATCCATGTGTAACAGCTCCAGTACTCTTGATGATGTTACTTGCTTCTTTGACTTGAAGTATGAACTGATTTGTTTTCCTTTGACACACGCTTCACAGATTTTGTTTTCGCAAAACTTTAACTCTGGCAAACCTAGGACCAGGTCCTTAGAAATCAATTTATTCAATAAAGATGAGCTCACATGCCCTAGTCTTCGATGCCATTAATCAGCATTTTCATTTTGAGCACTAAGACATGTCAGATCATCTCCATGAGATTTTTCTAAGTTAGCCACATACATGTTTTTACTTCTAAAGGCAGTAAGAATCACTCTCTTTGTTTTTAGATTAACCACAGTGCACTTCTCAGAAGTAAACTTCACTTCATTTCCTTTGTCACAAATTTGAGATACACTCAAAAGACTATACATCAATCCACCGACATGATACACATTACCAATAGATTCTACAAGAGATTTTCCCACATCACCAACTCCCAAAATATAACCCTTCGTTCCATCACCAAAAGAGACACCTCTTCCTTGAAGTGTCTTGAGTGAGAGGAAATTTTTGATATCACAAGTCATATGTTTAGAGCATCCGCTTTCCATATACCAACATTAACTGCTGCTCCTCTCACTCACCTGCAACAAGAATCACTTGTTAGGCTTGGGAACCCATTTCAATTTAAGTTCCCTGAAAGGCAGACAAGGGAGTGATCAGATTGTTTCTAGTCTAATGGGGTAGTTTTTGAATCTTTTTGACAAAAGATTTTGGAGCAGAATCAGATCATTTCTTTGAAAACCTTTTAGCTGAATTTTATTGGGGGGGACCCGGTCTCTCTTTTGATATTTTTTTCTTTTCTGTATACTTGGAAAGTCTTTCTCCAGGCAGTACACTCTTCATTCAAATGCTCATATTTACCACAGTGAAGACAAAGCAAATTGTGAAATACAAAGACATACTTGCTGTAAGGATTAAAGGGAGGAGTGATATTCAAACTTCCTATACCCTTCTTATTGAATTTACTCTGATTTGTTACACTAGACAACAACGTAGAAGATTTTGTCCACTTAAGATATTTTTCAAGTTCTTCCTTCAATTTGACAATATCCTTTTCTAAGTTTTTGCTCTTCTCTAAAGCAAACCCGAGATTTGTCTCAGAGGTTTTCAGTTTTTCTTTAATTTCAACTTGTAAACCATTTGACCTTCCATTTTGCTTTTCAGCTTCTTCATTTATCTGCTACAACTGTTTTTTAAGTTCAGTCTTGTCAGATTCAGAGAAGCCATTTTATCTTTCATTTTCAACATTTTGTCTTCTATTTCATCTTTGTTTTCAGTTAAACTATCAACCTCAACATTCATAATGTCTCTTTCAAAGGTTAACTCAATTACTGAATAAATCATAACCTTTGCTAATGTTCTCAATTTTTTAAGAGAATTAGTATTCAGATCATGTTTCATATCAAGAAGAGTTACCTTGTCCTCCTCTTCTTCATTTTCTAAATAATCCATGAAAGCAAACATCTCATTGAATATGGTTTCCTCTTCACGAACCATCACCATTAACACATTGTTTGGTTAATCAGGATCTTCTGAGTCACTTGAAGAGTCTCCTAATGCAGCAAGGGCCTTTTTGACCACATAATCAGCAGCAACTTTCCGATCATTTTTAATGAGTACCAGGTCCCTTCTCTTCTCTTTATCACCTCTTAATTTTATATATTCTTTATTTTCAGCCTTGAGTAAAGGACATTCTCTTATAAAATGCCAGCTTTTCCACACTTGTAACATGTATCATTTTGAGTGGCAGTTCGAGGACCATTTTCTACCCTTTTAAAACCTTTGTTCTTTCTCATAATTTTTTGAAATCTATTGATGAGATAAGCCATATCATCATCACTGGAGTCCTTTTCAGATTTGTATTTCAGCATCAAGGACTTATACTTTTTGACTACCTTCTTTGACCGATCATGATTTTGATTCATCTCATGAGTCTTCAGATTTCCAATGAGAGCATCCATTGTTAACATTTCAGATATTTTGCTTCAGTAATAGCATCAACCTTACTTTTCAAAGACTTGGGAAGGATTCGAAGCACTTTCCTAACTTGCTTGGTCATACTGATAGGTTCTCCAAGGCTTCTCAACTCATTTTTGATGGATGGAAATTTTAGTGAACATCTCATGAATGGTTTCACCTTCTTTCATTTTGAAATTTTCATACAAAGAGGTGAGCATATCAATCTTTGACTCTTTTACTTGTTCAGTTCCCTCATGAGCTGCTTTTAAGAAATCGTAGATCTTTTTTGCAGACTCACAGGCAGAGATACGATTGAACTCATCTGGCCCTATCCCACAGACAAAAAGGTCCCTTGACACACACACAAGTATGAACAGAAAGTAAATGCAGTTTAGCAACACAATAATTTTACATGGAAACCTCCTTGCTTAAGGGAGTAAAACCACGACTTGTCTCACATAATTTTCACAACTGTTTCACTAATCTTTCCAAGCAAAAGTAAAACCAGTTACACAAATGTGAGAAAAAAATTTAAACTCACGTTCAACCAATAATTTTATTGCTTAATAAGCCTAAGTAGAAGTTATTCTACCCACTAAGCTATCCCTTCTAGAAAACTTAGAATTTCAACACCACCACACTGATTCCTTTATAGATTTAGGAATAAATTACAATGTAAGACCAAAAGAATATATTCTCAAACAACTACACGTTATGTTTCTGAGTTTTCAGTTGTTGTTGAATAATTCTTCACGTTGATTTTTTATAGCCTTTTCAAGTTTTTTTAGAGTACTTTTTCAAGTTGGAAAAACAAAGGAATGATGTTTACGAAAGTGACATTGTATAGACAAGTCCCTTTCCTTAAAATCATTCCATTGGTTGGAAAGGTCTGACTTTTCTAAGACGTTGGGAAAAGTGCACCCACTTTCTGTACCTTGTATTGCTGGAAGTCAACATGCTATTCATGTTGGGAACCTAGTACCTTTTTAAGGTCCCTGAGTTAATCACATCATCAAAACTCATGTTGAGATCCTGGTACCTTTTTAAGGTCCCTGAGTTTGTCACATCATCAAAACTACATATAACAAGTATACATTAATCTCAATATTTTCGTTAGAGTGTTGATAGAGACCGGTCTTTTCTTTAACTTTACACTCTCATAGGTGAGTACGTGTTGGTTACATTTGCTTAAGCTCATTTGAGATTGCTCTTATCTTTCACATTATCCTCTTATCATGTTGTCACCACATTCATTAGCTTTAGCATATTTTCACTTCATAATTACTGACCCATTTTTACGTGAATGTTCATTTCATCATATGTCAATGTACTTGGCCATTTAGTGTGTTTCACACTCTTACTTGACCCTCTAAATGTTTCATCATTTCGTTACATACATCTTAGGTTCACTTACTTTACATATAAGCTAGACTTATGTGTCTATACATACAAGCCATGATGCTTCAATCATAGTTCGTTTAAGTGATTCATATCTTCCTAAGATTAAGTGGTACAAGACTTATGCATCTAGTAAGTATGCCAATATCTCGATTTCGATCTATGTAGGCAACATTATTTTTGAACATTTATTCTATGTATCTATACGAAATTTGGGAAAGGGAACCCAATTTCGTATCCCTTTGACAATACTTACATTTTTGTTTATTTTAGTTTGATCCACACGGCTTGGGCATCAAAGATAGAGCCCCAACGCCTCCTTTTCATTTTCCCTTAATTTCTTTCTTTAGTATTCATCCGTTTGGGACTGAGAGGATGTGGGATCAAACCCCCACTACCTTATTATCTTTTATTTGCCTTTTTTCTTAAACAATTTTTTGTTTTGACAAAGAGGGTGTAGGATACAACCCCCAAAGCCTCATTTTATTTTCTCCTTAATTTCCTTTATTATGCCTTGTGGTTGTGGGTTCGATTCCCACATGCGTCGATTTTTAATTTTATTTTAATTCTCTATAATGTTTGACATTCGAACCCCATTCACCTTATTCTTTTTTTTTATGATTATTCTTCTTTTCATTTTCGGTCAAGTCACACGTGTTCGAATTCCACATGCCATATTCTTTTTAACTCACATTGTTTCAATGATTTATAACATGGTGAGGTCACGGGTTCGATACTCAGTGATCTCACTAATTTTTCGTCGTTTTACATAGCTTATTAAACAAGTTTACTTGGCTGAAATATACCAACAAGGTGCTGGAAATTAGAGTTACATTTTTCAGTTTCTTTTAATCAACATTTTGAGTTAATTCTTAGGGCATTTCATGAATCATTTAGCTAATAGTTCTTCACTCAAATAAGACACATTATACTTCATATGAACATCATGATTTATACAAGTTTGTTCACGTTAAATACAACCATAAAACGAGTCGTTCCATGCTCCAATCCGTGTCCAAGAGCCACGACAGCACACACTTTGCACACATACTGATCACATAGTCTTGGAAAAACATACTTTAATAATCACATAAATCCGAACACACATACATGAACTTGATCATCACGAAAATACATTACATCCCTAAATTCTACCAACAAACATATCCAACCTACGAATCAATGGGAGTTAGTGACAGGGACATGCAACGACGAACAATCCTAGTTTTCAGAATAGATTCATTTGAGTCCTTAGGGTCTCTTGGGAAAGGGACCATGATTAAGAATACCCATACATTATTTTGATGTTCAAACCTTGAACTTTCTTCCCAAAGACCTCCTCCAAACTCACGTCAAATTCCGAAAGCTTCAACACCAAACATTGACGGAAAATCCCTCCCTTTTGCCTGATATATTTGGTTATATTTTTAACGTGAATGTTCTTCAAGTGTGAAGAACTTTTAGTTGCTGATCAATTCTTGTGTTTAGGCAGAGAGAACGTGAAAATAAAGAGAGATATTTACACGATAGAGAGAGTTAAACGTGAAACGTTGTTTAGGCTTAGGTAATGACTTAGTCAAACTAGGACTCTTTGAAACCTTTAAAAAAATCTGATTTTTCCCTTTTTATTAAATAAGATAATAAATATTAATTAATTATATCAATTTAACAATTTAAATAAAATAATTTAAATCATTACTCCCACCTAGGTTCAAACTCAGGTGGAGCGAGATTTTTCTAAAAAGGCAATTTCGGCCCCCTCTACCCAAAATACCACTCCACCTTATTAATTAAATATTTAATTATATATTTAAGGTAATTACGATACAACCCTTAGCCTGTAAAAAGACCATTTTACCCCTAGACCCTCCAAGCATAAGATTTCTTCTTTTAAAGTCAGATAAAGACTCATCCGGGTAAATCTTCATATTCGAGAGCCCTACATGGTTGGAACCAACCTTTCCTAGCTCAACTAACTCCCCAAGTTAGTTGGCTTGGATGTCGCAAGGGTTCAAAGGTCTTGTTCTACGCGCATAAATTTGTGTGAACCCGGTTTAATCGTAGGCATTCTAGACATACTAAACATTACTTATCATATCCATTTTTAGTGTTGTTACATTTACTGACAAGATGCCCCAAAAATTTTATTTCCGATTGAGCACATTCAAACATTTCCATTTAACATAAAGTGTATATTTTCTCAATTGGGACCGAACCAAACTTAGGTGATTAACATGTTCCTCCAACGTTCGACTATAGATAACAATTCATCTAAATAGACAACAGGAAATCACTTAGATAGTCAAACATAACATTATCCATCAAGTTGCAAAACATAGTCGGAGATATAATCAGGACGAATGGCATGACAAGGAACTCATATGAACCATATCTAGTTACACACCTAGTATTTGGTTCATAACCTTCTGCTATTCTAACCTGCCAATAACATGTCCTAAGATCAAGCTTGGTGAACCAGCATGCCTTGCTTAACCTGTCCATCAAATGTTGCACCAATGGAACCGAATATTTGTTCTTTATAGTTTCCTTGTTCAACGCCCTATAATACTCACACATTCTCATTGTTCCATCATGATTCTTTTGAAATAAATGGGATCACCATAGGGAGCTTTAGATGGTTAAATCAGACGAGCATCCAACAAATCATTCAACTACTTACGTAATTAAGCTAACTCCTTAGGAGCCATATGATAAGGAGATTTTGCAGGAGTGATTGTACCTGGTAGTAACTCAATCTTATGATTAGTATCCCTTCTTGGTGGTAAATTTATTAGTAATTTTGAGAGCATTACATTAACATATTGCTTTAACAATTCAGCAATACAATCAAGCACTTCTATTGTAACATCAAGTTCCAATTCGACTAAGGCAACAAGCATAGTTTTATCACCTTTCTTTAACCCTTTCTCAATTGACATAGCAGACAATAACATTATCTTGTATTTCCTCCTTGCAACTTTACTAACCTTTCCGAATGGATGAACACCTTTAAGAAATACAACATTAATCTCATTTATAACCGTCATTCCATCTAAATGAGGAAACGGAACAAACTAGAATTTTCTTAGAAAATCAATCTCAAGTATAATCTCAAATTCACCAAGCGGCAGCACCATCAAATTATGTGTTCTCACCCAATTTCTAGTCGATATAGACACCCCATAATCCATGCCGACAATGGCTTGTGCCATAGAATTGACTGTTTTAATGTAGGAAGGACTTTCAGTCAAATTAGCCCCAATTTATTTTAGCAATATAGACATCCACAAACGTATGAGTTGCCCATGTAACAACCACATCCATCACACGTTGTTATTTAACTTTCATTTCTATATGGATTAGTGGAAAATAAGGATTCAAAGCACTGGACGCCTTTTAAACGTTATTAACCAATGTGATAAGATTGAACGACAACCCCATTGGATTCTACATGGCAGCCACAACTTCTTTCTCTTACCCTTGACTCACATTTCCAGCAAGCAAAGTATTTACCTTTTCCCAATTTGGACAAGACTTAGCCAAATGAGGCCCACCACAAGTCAAACAACCATTTGAATTACCATATTTATTCTTTGGTCTGTCTTTACATTCTTTTGTTGGAGCCTTTTCTTCGTCCTTAGTATTGTCCTTATAATTCTCTCTTTTCCCATCCCCCTTCTTGTCGCCTTTTTTATTTGGTTTTGAAGTAGAAGGAACATCAGTCATTGGACGAATCGTCTAGAAATGAACCAACGAATCAACATCTATAATTACTCCGGGAAGCTTCTTAACATTCTGCCTTCGAATTTTGTTTTGAGCCCAACCTTGCATACCCAAAATGAAGTTATGTAATTTATCATCGTCAGACATATTTTAGATATCTAACATCACAGAGGTAAATTCCTTGACATAATCCCTCACCGAACCTGTTTGCCTTATTCTCTTCAACTTGTCTTGTGCAAGCCAAGCGGCGTTTTTACGAAGAAATTGTATTGCGCATTTCTTTTATCAACTTATGCCATGTATCAATTTTGGGTTGTGAAACACTCACATTATCTCCATTTCGAGTCCTCCACCAAATTATAGCATTACCCGTCAATACATCGTAGTAATGTTCAACTTATCCGTTTGAGGCACCCTGGCAGCAGAAAAATATAGTTCCATGTCCCAGATGATATTTTCCAGTTCTTTAGCACTTCTTGCACTACCAAAGGCTTTAGGTTCTAGAAATTTTAACCTGAGATGATTCCCCACGACTTGAGCCTAAAGTTTTCACAGCCCGACACAGTACAACAATCATTATATGAAGGTTTTAATTTTCCTTCTGCAGTCCTTCAAATCGTAGTGTAGATGTGTCACGAAAATTCAAGATTTCAGTAATGTGTCAATAAACATCTTTTCGATCCACACCGATTTCACCTTAAACTCTCTCAGCGTTCATCTCAAAATAAATAATTTGTGTCAAAAGATCTACAATTATTGGGTTGTTCAGGGTTTCATCAGTTATCCCAACAAAAGTTTCAAATTTGCGTGTCAATTCCCACAGTTCATCATTCTTCACTATCATTCAACGGGACTCTGATACCAATTGTAAGAGGGTCAATTTTTTTAATCAATCACTAATCCTAGGAAGTCTGCAAATTTCTACAAACATCAGCCTATCCCACTCACGTTTTTTACTAAGTATACAAATACTTAAAGGTAGCGAACTTTAATAATGAACAAACACTTCACAAGAACTTTTTCCAACCTTTATTAATTATAAAGTCAATACAGTGAAAAGGCTTGAAGAATTTGTCTAAGGATTTAATCAATCTCCAAAGACTTAGACGAAATTTCCACCCATATAAAATTTCTGCACAAGGCAGTTATATTCGAAAGTTACATGCGACAGTCACAAATCACATATGTCAAACACTTGTCACTCAAGAATTCAATCTAAATTCCCATTAGCTACATTTTTTAACAAATAGAATTTAATTTTGAATTTAATTCTATCCTAATAAAAATAACAATATTCTAACACTTAGAATATTTCAGCCTACATTCTAAAACTTAGAATATTTTACGCTACTTCCAACACTTAGAATATTTCAGCTAGTTTCCAAGACTTTGTTTTATTTCATTAACTCATGTAAATGTCTTTTCCTTGCAATCGTCAAGTCCCATCTTGCCTTGTCAAGTCAACACACTGCCTTGCCTTGCAGACAACTTCTGCCCACACGTAAGCCTTGTATGTCCAAGATGCCTTGGGAACACCCAAGTACCTTGAAACTTTGTTGCACTGTTTTGCCCCCATGCATGCCTATGTCATTAGTATATGAATAAAATATATGTTTAGGCTTCTCTTTATAGTTAATAAAATCTTTGTTTTGAATCCTCAAATATTTAATAATGTGTATTTACCATTTCTTGAACTTCGTATCACTTCTTTAGTATTTTTATTTTTATTTAATGTCAATCTTGAATTGCTTCATCTTCCGATTTTATTGCAATATTAACTTTTGAAATGTCAATATACATGTAAACCATCAAGGACTCATTTTCCTAATAAAATATACTCAACCTTTTCATTGATTTTCTCCATACACAAAGATTTTAGAAGTTATAATCATGATTTAGCATAATTGAGTTTTTGATGATTTAGTAGTGAACCAACATGGGGATGTAATCCTGGTTGGTATATATATGTTGCCTCTTGAAAAGGTATTTTTTATGTGAAATGAAGTTTTTTGATAATTTTTTGTTGCATCTTTTTGCCAAATTAAAGTTACATACTTTTGAATAAACCTAAAGATTATTTATTATATTCTAAAAATAATGGAATTACTGGACATGTATACACTGAAATATCATGGTTTCCTCAAATGTGGTACATCATTATTATATACTTATGACTTTTTTTTGTTGGTTAAAATCAAGTTTGTCCTATTTAGGTGTTTTAATTATTTTTTAAATTACAAGTATTAACGATATAATTTTTAACTAACATTTTCATATATATTATTTCATCATATTTATATGAAAAATATTGAAATTTATAGTACTTTTTATAAAGTTTATGAATATCTAAATTCTTGTTTCAAATATCAAATTAGTGTAATATTAATCAACTTTAAATTAGTCAGGTTGACTCTCAAAAAGCTCAATACGACAACTAGAAAGGAATAGTGGGAGTAATAACTAATATTTTGTTCAAACTAGATGATAATGTTGAGTTTGACTAAAAACATACTTAGTACAATCATACATAAAATTAGGCATGTACAAGTTTTATAAAAATATTTTTTTGTGAAAATGTAAATTCGAAGATATAAAGTTAGGAACATACAAATTTTATGAAAATAATTTAAAATAAACGAGCAATGCACGTTTCCACATACTAAGTATGTATGTGTGTGTGTGTGTGTGTGTGTATATATATAGATATACTATTTATATTATATTTATTGTAATGTAATAATCTATTATATATATTTTAAATCTTTTAAAGTTCAAAGTTAAGATGGATGTTTCAAATATTTTTTAAATTTGTGTGTTCCTTGAATGAATATTAGTATTTATCATTTGGCATACTTGGAGAAGAAATATCATTAAATATGTCAAAACATGCCATGATTTTGGTTGTCATTTTAGTGAATTGGGTAATTATGAAGATGTGCATAGAAGAACTGAGTTTCATCTGAAGAAATTCCCTTGAGAATTTTCCCGATTGGAGATATCACATAACATTTTTTTTTGAAAACTTGTCATGTAGAATTTTAAGTTGTAAGAAACAGTTTTCTATCTATACGAGGTAGGAGTTAGTACATTTAATGAAAACGTATCTTTATACATTTTTGAGCAATTAATAATTCAAATAAACGCTATTGAAACATGTACAATGCTTCAGATTTATTACTTTCGAATACAAATATTGCACGCGCAAATCCAGAAATTTAAACAAGAAAATATGATGTACAGATTTAAATATATTTCAAACTAAGCAGAAGTCTTATAGGGGATTAACAATGCTTTCTGCATAGATTTGTGTTGTATTGCATTCCTTGACAATACCAATGTGCTTGAGTTTTCTAGTCAAACCATCAAATATCATGATTTTTCCGAGAATCAACAGTAAAATACCACCCTTATCTCACTGGTGGAGATATATAGAAAAAGTGAATATGGGTGAATCAAACCCATACAACAAAACATATAGAGGAAATTGATGTGTGAACCGTTTCATCCATGATACATTAACTTTACAATCTTTCAAAATCAAGACATCGAAAATAGTACCCAGATAACAACTATAGAGCACACAAAGGTCACTTTCCACAATTCCCAATTTGATATTCAAATCTTTTTTCCACAAATGGGAAGCTCCAAGCTTCCCCATGTTTCGTCTGCTACAACAAAAGAAATGATGTTGCGCATATTCTAATTATGAATACTCGTAGATGCAGTCCAATAAATCTTTCCATTGATAAATTGACCCGAATAATTTAATAGAAAGCTTCCCTGAAGCTGGTCATGGAGTGTTGTCCAAAAATTAGTTCTCGAACTGTAAATATTGACAACAACCCTCGTGTTGAAAAATTCACCATTGTAAGAATTACCACAATGATGAATAAATAGGTCCTTAATTGTCTCGTGAGTCATCATATCCAAAACCATATTTGGTATAGAAAGAGGTACCCCACAATGATTTAAGTAATTTCTTAGGTTCCTAATGGTGGGTTTCCATGTATATATATCCATTCGCCAATTGAAAAGATAAATCAACCAATTGGCAGAAACCACAAAGAAAGGTAGTGAACAGGGTGGATCCATGTGAAATAACTCTTTAGTGAGATTTTTGTTAAATAAAGAAGGGATTGATTAAAATTTGATATTTTCGATGATGCCTGGAAATTGAACTATATGATGTTTATTTAATTTGAGATGGGGATTCAAAAAATCTGGCTAGATATGAGTTGATGCCATGATATTGACACACACATAAATTTCAAGAGAGACTTTCAGGGAACCTTAAGAGAATTTCTGTTATGACTTCATTTGGGAGTATCGAGTAATGATTTGTAGTGAAATTGAAATGATGATTTGTACAGAAAATATAATGATACCATGAGAGAAAAATTTTAACAGAACGGTCTAACGAATCCAATCCCGAAAAGCAAGAAATAAAAATATGTTCAAATTTTTTTTTTCTGAAGTAAGGATGTAGCAGAGCAGTGAAGTAGGATTTGGGTGTAAATAACTTTGTGTGACTCATATATTTATATTCCTTCAAGAAAATAAGATAAGAAAGACTTTAAAAAGATTCAACATGATTGAATATATATAATGTGTATATATAGAATAATTTTAATCATATAGAAATAGTATTAGTATTTTTCTATTAAAGCGGTTCATCCCTCTTTATGTCCGCCCTTGATCCCCGCATAATCAGATGTGTAATGGATAACTTCATAAATAGTTTTAATGCATTTCTCTATCTTATCTCTAGTTTATTTGAATGTATGAAATAAAGGGTGTATATTAATTGTTTTTCCTTAGAAAATCATAATAAGAAAGGACGATTTTATTAAATTACTATTTATGCATCAATCAAAATTAGAATAATACATAAATATGTCATTTCACTTGGCCATCAAATATGAGGCTTCCTACTTCTAGAATAAGTAAAAATTGTCAATATGGGTTAGCCATGTTGGGTCGACCTGACCTAACCCGTGATTTGATAGGGTTGAACTACAATTTTTGTAGCTCATTTAAGAAGAAGGTTTTTATCTTGGCGTGAATAAGTTTTTTGATTTGTAGGGCTTGAGAAACATGGATAGGGTCGGACCGTGGGTCAATTAAAATTAATTAAAAAATAAAAATAAAAACAAAGTATTAAAAATAATAGGAGTTTACCCTCAAAATCTGAAAGTTTGAAATATTATAATTTAAATACAAATTATATTTACAAAATATGTACTACATCAAAAATAAAAAATTCCTAACTTTCTAGGGAATCACTACATACGTCCATAGATTATTAAATATTATCATAGTTTTTATGTTTTATGATCATTAAAAAATAATTAGATAAATATTTCTATTTAACTATTTATGTTTTACTTGAAATCAAAATTAATAAATACTACTATATAGATATTTTATTGTGTAGTTGATTAACAAATAGTACACTAACCTCATGTATATTGTTTTGGCGATATTTTGATCTCATTTTTAACATTTCTAAGTCAATTTACACAATTATAAAACTATCTTTTTGCTCAGAGAGGGTTGGTCAACAGCAAAATATGTATCTACACCACTTGTGGGCTGGGCCGACCATTTTCTGATACACATAAAAAATGGGTCAGCCCGGCCTGACCTGTCACATGGCAAAGCATGTATGGATTAGCCCGGATGGAGTGGGTCAGGCCATATTAAAATCTCTAAGAAAAGTATAATTATTTTTTAGATATTTTACCAAAAAATAAACATCCAAATATCAATAATTAGATCTCGAGAATTTCCATAATTGCTAAGTTTAATTAAAACAACTAATAATACCCTTTCCCGCAGAAAAGCAGGGAACAATCCACAAGTCCAAATTAGTTATATGAATCTGCGATATCAATTGCTTTAAATATATAATTTTACTAGATAGAACGACAAGTCTGAAAGTAAAGACAATAGACCCGATGGAGAAAGAAAACGAATCAAACAAGGCTTCTATGATATGATATCAACAAGTACTGATGAGTGTTCAACATTGGCTTCCACTTCCTGAAACTCAATAGTACAAAAAAGGTTCTAATAATTCACCAAAAATGGAGTCCATCATGTATACAAACACTATTGTAGAGTACTATTTGCAACGCATGTGTTGAAACTAGTATAATATAAACCAAAAGTAGAATTCTTACCGAACATCATTAGGGGATTCACAATGCTTTCTGTGTAGTTTTCTGCAGGATTGCATCCCTCAACATCAACATTGTGCTCTAGTATTTTAGTTGAACCATCAAATATCATGATTCATCCCGAAAGCGAAAGTAAAATGCGACAATTTCTGACTTGCTAAGGTGCATAAAAATGTGAAAATTAGTGCAGCAAACATAACTAGCACCGTATTTTGAGGATATCTGATAGTGAACATTTTCATCCATGATATACTGCAATCTTTCAAAATTCAGACATCAGAAGTCGTAGTGCCTTGATAACATGTATACATCACAGAAAGATCACTTCCCACAACTCCGAGTCTGAACGTAGAATTAACTTCTCCACAACTGGGAAGCTCCAAGCTTCCCCATATCTCATCAGCTACATCAAAAGAAATTATGATGTACACATTGTAATTACCAATACGAGTAGACGCAACCCAATAAATATTTCCCTTAACAAATTTACCCGAATGATTTAGTCAAAACATGACTAGAAGCTTGTCACAGAGTATTGTCCAAGAATCAGTCCTCAAACTATAAATGCTGATCATAGTCTTCATTTTGGACACATCATCATTGTGTGAATTACGATAATAATCTACATACATCTTTATAATCGTCACTAGACTCATCGTATCAAAAACCATATTTGTTATAGAAAGAGTTGCCCAATTTGGGATAAAGTACTTTCTTTGACTTTTTAATGATGGGATTCAATATATTTGTCTCCCTCTTATACTTGCAAAGACAAATTAACCCATTAACAAAACCGACAAAGAAAACATTAAAATTGGGAGAATCGATGAGAACTAGCTCGTGAGCAATTTGTTGTTTGTTAAAGAGGGGAGTGAGAAAATAAAACTTGTATTTTCCATTGATACCTGGAAATAATACTAGTTGATCTGTTTTTGATTTGAGATGTGTCTTCACGAAATTAGGGCTAGAGATTAGTTGGTGCCAAGATTTAGAAAAAGACATACATTTCAAGAGAGACTTTGGACGCAACCTTAAGAGAATGTACGTAAGGATTTCATTCGGGATTATGATTTCTGTAGTCCTAGAATGTAGAGTGAAAATGAAATCATACCCTGAAATGAATTTGAGAAAAACGGTGTGAATCACCCGATGAATCCAATCGCAAAAAGAAAGAAAAGAAAACATGGATGCATGTTTTTTTGGTGAAGTGAAACAAAGTAGTCAATTGTTAAAGCATAGCATGAGTGTCTTTGACAAAAAAAATTGTTACATAATTTGTTTGTGTGAATTAATGAAGTTTGACGATAATTTTTTTTTCTATACTGTATTTATTATGAATGTTAATTATATTCACTGTTTTCAATACCAAAATTGACCAATATTTTGTTCTTATTTCTTTTGAACTATTCTAAAAATGCACACTTTTGAAAATCCTCACATGCTATGAGATTCAATCATGGATTTAACTAATTTCATAATGCACCTTTAAGAGGTCGATCCAATGGCAAGATCAATAATGATGGATGTTCTCGTGGTCATAAGAAACTACATGGCATATGTAAAAAGTTACAAAATTGAGAGAAACCATGGCTTTAATTCATGGAGCAAGCAAAACCCAATTGGTATACAATAGTCTGATACTATCTAGAATAGATACCATGGATAAAGCAAAAGCGAACATTGTTCAACTTCAACAAGAAAGAATCATCATTAATCTATCATAATAAACATCAAAAACCGATATGTCGAGGCTTCATAATTTAGATCCATTAGCTCAGCAGAAAGCAGGTACGGATTAGTGTTCAACATTATCTTCCACTTCCTGAAATTCAATAATACAAAACAAGTTAAGGTTGCAACGCAAAATTTTCAAATGACTACAAAAAACATCTAACAAATATATCCATCCACCTAGTTTAAGCAAAGCAATAGCATAGATGTGAACGTATCATTTCTCAATGTAAATTGATGTTTCAATCAACTATTAGCAATGCCATATAAGCAGCACTATGTTGAATTATTATACATATTGCAAATCTAACTCACCACAATTTCCAAATATACATATTCGTTCTGTTCCATATTTTTGGGTATATGCACAGAACATAGGGTGTGTTTGGTACGAAGGAAAATGTTTTCCATGGAAAATATTTTCCTAGAAAGTTTTCGGTGGAGAACAGTAGATTTTTGACTTCTTTTCTCATGTTTGGTTTGGTGCGTAGAGAACTTTGTTTCCAAATGATTTTGTTTAGTGTTTAATTTGTGAATGAAAATGTTTTTGACAATCATCTTTTTTTTTAATGAGTATAATAAAATAATTTAATGAAATTGAAATATTTTTTTAAAAATAATTCTTTTTTGGGTGAGTGGTGGGGGGTAGTGGGGGTGGGGGCAGGATTGAAAAAATAAAACTTTGAGTTGCTAGTATTTTTGAAAAGCAAATTATCATTTTTGGCAGTTTCTGGGGGGGGGGGGGGGGGGTGGGGGGGGGGGGGGGGGGGGGGTTTTTTGGTTACATTTATAGTCTTTTCTTTTTTTTTTTTTTGCTTTTTTATTCCTTTCTTTTTGTATTTAGATATTTTTTTTTTATCTTCTTCTATCTTATTTTTTTATTTTTATTTTTTACTTTTTTTTCTTCTTCTCCTTTCCCATTTTTTTCTAACTCTTTTTCTATTTTTTTGTTTCTTGTTTTTGCTTATTTTCATTCTTTCTTTTTTTTTTTTCTGTTTTTTTTTCTCTATCTATCCCCAGCTGGCCAGTTTTGGAGAGGTCGGACGTAAAACTAAAATTTGAAGTTGACAACTATGTTTCACCAGCCAAATTAATGTTTTGGGGAGAGGTGTGGGGGGAGGGTGGTCGGGAATCTGGTGACAAATAAAATTGTGTTGAAATTGATTTTTTTTAAAAAAAAAATGATGTTTTTTTTCCAAAAAAATGTAATTTTAAATTGGAGGAGAGCACTTACAAAATGTTTTCCTTATTTTGAAGGGAAGTCAAGTTTCCCTTAATTTTGAGTAAATGAAGTTGATTTGGAAAAAACCTTTCCAAATTCTTTTAACCCCAACCAAATATGAGAAAATTGGAAATATTTTCCAGAAAATGTTTTCCTTCATACCAAACACACTCTTAATCCTCTGGATTTATTTTGATAAAAGCAAACTTGAAAAAAAAGTATGTGTTAGTTCAAATGGCTTATTATAGGTTTTTATAAGTTCAAATAAGGTATGAACCATGAAATAAAATTATATATCCGAAACTAATATCTAGAGCGAAAATTATGAACGATGAAAGTTTTTCTTATTTACAACTACATTAGTCTCAGTTAAAATAATCATAAAACATTACTTTAAACATTAAATGGTATAAAATTGGTGGCATTCGAAAGAAAACTTATTGAACTACAATTTTGATATGTCATAGCTCACCTAATACATTACGTACTAAAAGATATGATAGTATACATTGTTTGCCTACCAGAGAGGAACACATTGATTGCATGTAGTTTTTTGACCAATTTTTTTGGGGTGTTTGTTATGATTTGATAAATTATGTGTGTTAGTTCGAATGGGTAATTATAGGTTTTCATAAGTTCAAATAAGATATGAACCATGAAATAGAGTTATTTTATACTCGAAACTAATATCTAAGCCAAAATTATGAATGTTCCAAGTATCTCTTACTTACAACTACACTTGTTTTTGTTAAAATGATTATAATGCTTTCCTTTAAACATTAAATGATATAATATTTGTGGAATTTTAAAGAAAACTCATTTACTTACAATTTTCATATGTCATGACTCACCTAATTCAGTACGTACTAAAAGATATGGTAGTATACATTGTTGTCTTCAAGAGAGGCACACATTGATTGCATGTAGTTTTTTGACCAAATTTTTTTGTGGGTGTTTGTGATGTTTTGATAAATTATGTGTGTTAGTTCGAATGGGTAATTATAGGTTTTTATAAGTTCAAATAAGGTATGAACCATGAAATAGGGTTATTTTATACATGAAACTAACATCTAAGACAAAATTATGAACGTTCGAAGTTTCTCTTATTTACAACTACACTTGTTTTTGCTAAAATTGTCATAATACTTTACTTTAAATATTAAATGATATAAAATTAGTGGCATTTTAAATAAAACTCATTTACCTACAATTTTCATCTATCATGACTCACCAAATTCAATATGTACTAAAAGATATGGTAGTATACATTGTTGCCTTCAAGAGAAGCACACATTGATTGCATACAATTTTTTGACCAACTTTTTTCGTGGGTATTTGTGATGGTTTGATAAATTAAGTGTGTTAGTTCGAATGGGAAATTATAGGTGTTTATAAGTTCAAATATGATATGAAGCGTGAAATAAAGTTATTTTATACCCGAAACAACATCTAAAGTCCAAATTATGAACGTTAAAAGTTTCCCTTAATTACGACAACACTTGTCTCTCATAAAATGCTCATCTACTTGACTAACCGGTTAAATGATCAGAAAAATTTGTTATGGCACTGATAAAACCATTGACCTAAAATTTTCTCATGGCCATGCCACCTAATTAATAATTTACTTAAGGATATGTTAGTATACATTGTTTGCCTTCAAGAGAGACACACATTGATTACATGTAGGTTTTTGACCAATTTTTTTCGTGGGTGTTTGTGATGATTTGATAATTTATGTGTGTTAGTTCGAATGGGTAATTATAGGTTTTTATAAGGTATGAATTGTCATGCCCTGTGCTATCCCCGACACGCAGACATGGAACCTAAAACCACAGGTGAGCCTAAGTTAACCCTTTTGGCATGATCATGAGCATACTAAAGAAATTAAACTGTTGCAGAAAGTAAATCATAAATTAACTCAAAATACGGGGAATACACATATTCTATAACTAAGATGAATTAAATCAATGAGTTTAATACAAAGAATTCATTAACTCAATACTAAGATGAAACTATGTCTGAAAATAGCCTCTAAACTGTATTAGAAGTGCTGGGACAAGCCTCAGCTAAATCTAGAAAAAACTAAAACTAAATGACTGAAGACTGAAATGTAACTCATGACTGTTGTCCTCGAAGAATAAGGACTCACCACTGAATCTGCTGAACTGGAGATCGAAAATTGATGTATGCGTGATCAGGATGCTGAGAAGCTGAACCTACATCACGAGAATATGTAGCACACGTATGTATAAGTACTTGAAGGTACTGAGCATTTAGGATAGAGTAAAGCTGAAATAAAACATAATTGAACACGTACAAAAGCAAGTATAATAATCTAAACATGATATAATGAATACTGTGATAACTGAATGCAATGACCAGCTTATAACATGCTGATGGTTAATGCAAGAGAGTCTAACTGAACTGTGGGAGCTACTAATAACCGATAATAAAACCATATGAGTTAAATGTGGAGTCCGATGTTTACTCCCCATCGAGAGGACCTAATATACCTTGCCAAAGGCATAAAGGCATGCTGGCGTGATCACTAAACTCATTGCCCACAGAGGGGACTTTTGACCTACTTGGCTAGTAGTTCTTGGACTAATTGGGTACGTTGAACCCTAGTCCAACTCGGTTTTATGCTGCTCCCATTTATTTATGTAGTGAACTGATTATATCTGAAATTTATGTAATTATGGGATAGCTCAAAACTGAACATGCAAACTTAGAATGCAACATTTAATCAGATAATGATACATTAAAAAATGAATCATATATTACTGAATAAGTGAAATATCTAATCTAGTATGTGTGATTCACAAAATAACGAAATACATAGCTAGGGTTATGAAATTCATGAGATAATCTAAGTAATAACATGATAATCTGATTTGGAACATATATTTTAACTAAATCATGAAGGTCTGTTGTAATTTTAGGAACCGTAGGTTTAATCATGATAAGAGAGTCAAGAACTAATTAAAAACTAGGGACTTAATGGGTGAAAGGAACCAACAACTGAAATATCACATACCTGGTGATGAATTCACGGAAATATACTAAGGTTTCGGGTCTGGAACTGCTCGAAACTTGTTGCGTTCTTGAATTAGGGTTCTTGACCTTTTTCTCCTTTCTTGCTTCTAATTTTATATGTTTTGATTAATGATTTGACTTAGGTAACTTTTTTGTTATGTTTCTAGGATTAAACTGAGTAATATGATTATTTAAGGTCAAAATGACATATCATATGGTTTAAAGAAGACGGAAAAGACAAAAAGACCCCTGAGTTGATTTCTTTCTGACCAAACGACCCCTGTTTGATCGACTGTCCGTCGTTTGGTCTATAGGTTGGACCTGTTTGAAAGGACATTACTAAAACAGGCATAACGTTTTACTCAGAGGTATAACTTTAGCAAGGTCAGTGATATAGAAAGCTAATTAAATTATCTATCTGTGGGTAGTTCATGGGACACTTCTGAAAACTCAGAAACTACTGGAACTAACTCTAGGGTTAGTCTTTCAAGGGTAGAATCCTTAACCCGAACTAGACGAATAAAGATAAGACTTATATATCTTCTTTCTAGCCTTAAGGTAAGAAATAAATCGATACATAGGGGCTAAGATACTACCCTTCTATTCCAAGATTGGTTCGTCTGGAAACTGAAAAATGAACAATCCTAGTTCTACAATCTAATGAGGCATAACAAGAATATAACCAATCCATGCCTTGAATGACATCGAAATCTAACATTTCTAACTCTACAAGATTTGTTGAGGTGACTTTCTGAGAAACTGTGACAGGGAAATTTTTATATACCCGTCTAGATATATTGGGTCACCAACTAGAGTAGGGACTGAGAATGTTCCGAGAGAGATTTTTGACTTACACTGAATTGGATTTCTATATAAGGAGTTACTAAGGAAAGAGTAGCCCCTGGGTCTAACAATGCATAAACATCAGGGCCAAAGACACGTAATGTACCAATAATTACATCAGGAGAGCCTTCCTGATCCTGGCAAGCCTGGAGAGCATACAAATTGTTCCGGCGCTGACCGCCACCTGTACCATATGAGTTACCCTGTTGATTTGGGTGACTTGCTGGTGTTGCTGATGTCTATGACTGAGCTCTACCGTTCGGACTTCCATGACCCTGTCTAGAAGAACAATCCCTCAATCTGTGACACGAGTGACCGCACCCAAAACGTCCTTCTTTTTCTGCAAGACACTCGCCCAGATAATTCTTACCAAACTTAGGGCAAGTGTGTTAAGTCTTGGTGCCTGAAGCATTTCCCTGAGACTTAGATCCTATTGCTCTACCCTTCTAGTCATACTTGTTCTTTGAGGATGGAACACTAGTTGATAAAGGCGTTGAAGCTGAAAATATCTGCTAACTCTACGAGCTATTTCAACCACCCGATTTGTTGAGCACAGTCATAGTCCCAAGCCTAGCTTCTTATTTACCTAGCATGTCCCACTAAGCTTATTCATCCTCACATGCGAGCAGAGTAAAGATAGATCCAGCTTTCATATCTCCAAATAACAAAGAAATTTTTGTTACTCATTATTTACCAAAATTCTACACTCCATACAACAAAACTTTCATCTGAGTCTGGCAGTCAGCAAACCAGGTGAGGAGAAGACCTGGAGGAGTTTGGTAACTTTGCCATACTCTTGGACTGTATGTTACTTGCCTCAAGTTTATGAATTCTTGAGACTTTGCCTCGCTTAACTCTATTAGGTAAAACCTTTGGAAAAAGTATCACTAAACCAATCCCAAGTGATAAGAGCTGCATTTGCACCCCTATTCTCCTTCAACAGAGTGTACAAGATATGAGAAACATCCTTCAACTGGTATGATGCTAACTCAACCCGATCATTCCCAATGACTTGCATTACCTCAAAGATGTTCTTCATCTCATCCAATAGATTTTGAGGATCCTCATTAATCTTTGATCCTAAGAACTAAGGCGGATTTATCCTAACAATGTTACAGACCTTTGATGCTATTGATCCACCATTTTCATTCACATGAGCATGATCCTGATTGTTCTAGTTAGTCATACTCTAAGCCTACATCTGTATGATATTTCTGAACTCATTATTGGAGATTTCCCTATCTGGGGCTGGAGGAGCTGCGTTTACATTTCTGGAGTTTGCATTCCTAGTGTTAAATATAGGAGGAGGCATGATATGAAACGTAGAATGTCAAGTTAGAATGGAGTAAGATCATACCACACGCACGATGAGAGTAACAAGAAAGTGAAGTTTTTTTTCTGAAAAAACACTTCATAGCCTCCCTCTCATTAGAAGTGGTGCACTTTACAACCATGAAAATGACTCTACTTAGTTTGGCTTTTCAAACATCCTAGAACACATAAACCTAGTGCTCTGATACCATGTTTTGTTACTCCCCGAGCTACCCCCGAGACACGACACAGAATTTAGGACCACAAGTGATCCAAATCTAACTCTGCTGCTATAATCATGAGCTTACTAAAAAAACTGTTGTGGAAACTAAATCATATATTTTAAAATAAAAAAGGCGGGGAATAACCATATTCTATAAGTGAGATGAATGAAATCAATGAGTTTAATACAAAGAAGTTATTAACTCAATACAAAGATGAAACTAACTATGTCTAAAAATAGCCTCGAAACTGGACTAGAAATACTAGGACAAGCCCCAGCTAAATCTAGGAAAAACTGAAACTAAATTACTAAAAGACATTAATGAAACTCTTGACTGTTATCCTCAAAGAATAAGGACTCACCACTTAAAATTCTTAAGTGGAGATCGAAAATAGATCTATGCTTGATCTATATGCTGAGAATCTGAACCTTCATCACGAGAAATGTAGCGCACTTATTGCTTTCATTATGGAAGTTATGATCATTTAGGATAGATTAAAGACGATATAAAAACCACTTAACAATACAAAAAATCAAGTATAATTTTCTAAAAATGATACATTAAATACCGAGATAACTAAATGCAATGACCAATTTATAACATATTGATGGTAAATGCAAGAGAGTCTAAGTGAACTGTGGGTGCTACTAATAACCGATAATAAAACCACATTATCTAAATGTGGAGTCCGTTGTATACGCCCCACCGAGAGGACCCAATATACCCTGCCAAAGGTATAAAGACATGCTAGCGTGATTATTATTTCCCAATGACGGGACATACAACCTACATGGGTAGTAGTTCTGGTTAAGTGATTATGTATGAATTTTTTGTAATTACTTGATAGCTCAAAACTCAACATGCAAACTTAGACTGCAACATTTAATCTGATAATGATGCATTTAAAAAAGAGGCATGTATAACTTAATAGCTCAAATATCTAACCTACAGATGTGTGATTCAAGCAAATAAAGAACTAAAACTTAAAGGTTTTGAAATTCATGCAATAATCTGGTAATAAACATGATGAAATCTGATTTTGGAACATGATTCTTTAAAACTAAATCAGAAGTTCATTGTAATTCTAGGAACCCTAGGTTTAATAAATAAGAGAATCAAGAACTGACTTAAAACTAGGGAAAACCCAATGGGTGGAATTGATTTCCAGCACGGGACAAAAACAATTGGGTTAGGGCTGGAAACTGCTTGACACTGTGCGTTTTCTTGAATTAGGGTTTTCGTGACCTTTTGCTCCTTCTTGTTCTAAATTTCTATGTTTGATCTTAATTTTTGGACTTAGGTAAGTTGTGTGTTATTTTCTGCTTAAACCTGGACTAAAACCTAAATTGTATGTCACGCCAGACGTCGTCGATTGGGTTGAGGCACCAATGGTGATGATGGGCACGACGCGGGTTGCTTCCCAAAGTCCATTGGGGCATTCCACACCCGACGTCATTTGAGTGTGTGTGGATTCTAAGGGCGATGTAACATTTTACCACGCTGACCAGTCGTTCCGATCGTGTAGGATTCCAAGGGTGATTGATGATGGCCATGCTCGACATATGTACCGACCATGTGTGCATCCAAGAGCAATGATGGCATTGCCACGAGCGACGTCGGACACTCTGTGCTGCGAAAGGGCCATGATGGAATGCCACAACCGACGTTGTCTGATCATGGGCTACTGTCAAAAGGTTAATGATGGCATGCTACGCTCGACGTCGGGCTCCAACAGTGTGTGATTAAAACGAGCGAAAATTTATAAGTCAATGGGATAAAAGTTTTTATCATTAAAATTGAATCTAAATTAAAAATTCACCATTCTCAAATGTGTTACCAGGTATTTGAACTCAAAATTATTTTCTTTTTATCATATTGTAGCAAAAAGAATTACAATTATCTTCAAAATTAGGGAGGAAATTCAAAATTTAATGGTTAATATAATGACATTTTCATAAAATAGTCATTGATGGCAGCCTTGGCCGACGTCGTCTGACAGTGTTTGCTAACCAAGGGACATGATGGCATGCCACGCCTGACGTCGTCCTACCATGTGTAAGGTCCAAAGGACGACATGACGATTAGCATGAAAACACTAGACGTTTTTCAACTATATGTGATTTGTCCACGGAATATGATGATGCCACACCCGACGTAGTCTGACCATGTGTTTTTGCCCAAAGACAAATGATGGCATGCCACTCCGATGACGTCGACGGATTATGTGATTCCAAGGGAAATGATTTTCATTGCCGCGCCGGGCACTGTCAGACCGTTTGTGTGCCTAGGGCGCTTGTGCATGCACACCCAACGTCACCGATCGTGTGTGTTGCTCAAGGTAAATGATGGCATGTCACACACGACATCATTTGTGTTTGTGTCACAAGGGCGATGATGGATGCAACGCCCTACGTGGTCCGATCGATCGTGTGTGTTTTCCAAGGGCGATGATAAAATGCACACCACCCGTTGTTGTTGATAATGATAACTTCCCAGGGGGCGATTGATGGCATGCAACGGTGACTCGTTGACGTGGGTGTGCTGTCTACGGGAACTGTGGCAGGCACCATAGGATGTCATCCGACCCTATCTAGCTGTGTCGAAGTGCGAGATGGCATTGCCAACGCCTCCATACATTGTCTCCGACATGTGTCATTCCAATGGAAATTATGGCATGCCTTGCACGCCAGACATAATCCTGAACTTGTGTGCTGCTAAAGGGGTGATGAGGTCATGTCACGCCCGCCATAGTCTGATCTGGTGTCATGTCCAAGGGTGGGTATGAGTCATTGCCACGCTCGATGTAGTACGACCAAGTGCGCTATCAAAGGTCTAGAGGGATTGCCCATGCCGACGTCGGTCGACCATGGTGTGTGACCCAAATGCGAAGATGGTCATGAAATGCCCGACATCGTCCGACCATGTGTGCTGCGAACAGGGCTCTTTGCCCCTACTCTCTCACCTCCCTAGGTAAGCATACCACGCTACATGTCATCAAAGTATGAGAGTCCAAGGGCGATTAATGGCATGTCGTGCTCGACGGTCGGTCATCCATGTGTGTTGTCCAAAGGGACGCTGACATGCAACACGACTTATTACAACACTTGTGATGCCAAGGGCAGGCGACATTGCCACCCTTAAATGTCGTCGACCGGTGTGTCCTGCACAAGGTCTATGATGGCGCCACGCTCCGTCTTCCGTCGTTGTGCAGTCCAAAGGCTGTGATAGCATGCCACGTCGACCTCATCCGATAGTCATGGTCTGCTGTTCCAAAGTGCATTAATGGAATTTAATGCCCGACGGTCATCGAACGTGTGTGATGCCAAAGGGAGATGATAGGCATTTCAACACCCGCAACATCTTCTGACGTGTGTGCATCCAAGGGCGAAGATAATATTTCATGCCTAAGGTTTCTGACCGTGTATCCTATCCAAGGGAGATGATGGAAGCCACACCCGACGTTGTTTTATGTTATTACCCTTATGTATGTGGTCAAGGGCGGATGAATGGCATGCCATGCCCGATATTTGACGACCGTGTGTTGTTGGCACGGTTCATGATGGCATCCACGCTCGATTGTACTTTGGACCGTGTATGTTTTCCATGGGCGCTGACGATTACTAAGACCGATATTATTCAAACGCTTGGTGCAGCCCTAATGGCGGTGATGCATGAGAGTTGACGCCCTAACGTCGTTGTTCCCCGACCGTTTGGTGAGAGTCCTAGGGCGAGATTTGCATTGCCAACGCCCGATGTAATCCAATCATTGTGTGATTCCCAAGGGAAAGATAGGAATCTAAGCCTGACGTTGTATGACAGTGTGTTGCGTACAAGAGCGATAATGGCATGGCCACGCCAACCATCATTTCCGGTTTGTAGTCCAAAGGCGATGATGTGGCATGCCCACGTTCAACATCGTTTTGGACCGTGTGTGCTATCAACAAAATGCGATGCATGCATGGCTGAGTGTGGTGCTGGTGTGTTGCCCAAGGACCATATGGGCATGCAAAGGCATGTGATTTCCGACCGTGAGCTATCCACGAAACAATGGATGGAATTGCCACGTCCGACGTCGTTCGGACTTTATATGCCATGGGCAATGATTAGCATCCAGACCAGATCGTCCGTTAGAGTGTGCTTTCCAAGGGCATGATGGAATGTCACACCGTCGTTGTACGATCGTGTATATTGTCCAAGGAGAATATGACAGGCCTTGCCCGAAAAAACCGTCCCGATTAATATGCAACCCAAGGACAATGCAGGCATTGCCACACTCGACGTAGTTTTAACAAGTATGTTCATCTATGAGGGATGATAATATGCCACACCCGAGTTGAGTTATTGTGACGGTTGTATGTTGTCCTAGTGCGATGAGGCATTCCACGCCCGACTCGTCCGAACCCGTATTTGATGTCAAAGGATATGATGGAATTACGCAGCTCGAAGTAGTCCAACAGTATATTTTGTCTACGGTTCCAAAATTGCATGCCACGCTCGAACATCTCATACGAATGTATGCGACCAAAGGGCGATGATGGTTATGCACGCCCTACTTATCCGACCGTGTGTGGCCCAAGGTTGAATGATGGAATGTTATGCCCAACTTCCTCAATGGTGTCGCACAAAGGAACAATGGCATGCCATGTTCTAATGTCATCCGCCCCGTATGTGCTTACCCCAAGGGCCATGTGGGCATGCACGGGCCTAGTGGTCAGAATCGGTTGGGTGTGGTCCCAGGGGGGATGGACAAACATGCCACACACCACGTCTCTAGAAGCATAGCGGGCATGATCATATTTTATAAACGTGCATTAAGAGTATGAGTCATTTGTCGCGGCCCTTGTGTTTGATCATGGTGAGTTGGTTTAAAACTAATGAAATATGAGTTAGACATGAAAAAATCACGAGTCTGCACCAGTGAAACCATCAATAGAGGCGGCCTCCAAAGTTTTTAAAATAAATAGTCTCCCCAACAAATTCAGGTATGAGTTCTTAGGGAAATGATGGACACTTGCCGGTATCATTGTATCCGACCGTGTTGTTGGCCCTAGTTTCATGATGTCATGCCCGCCGACGTTTAGTTCGTTGCGGTTAAGTACTGTTATGTTATCCCAAGGGCAATGATGCATTCTAGGACCGATGTGTAATCCCACGACTTTTGAATACCAAGGCGTTGATGTAATGTGAGCCTAACTCATCCGACCCCTGTGTGATTCTTAAGTTCCATGCATTACATGCAATTGCCGGACGTCAATCAAATCGTGTTTAATGGGTGTGTGTTTTTTTTGAACGGCAATGATAACATGCCACGCCCAGACGTCGTTTTTTGATCGTGTAATTTCCAAGGTGGATAATGGCATGCCACGCCGAAGTCTCGACTGTGTGTACAGTCCAAGGCGATGGTAGCATGGCGTTCCCACGGACCGACGTTGTCTGACGTGTGACTAATTTCACAATGGCTCATGATGGCATTGACACGCCCGATGTTCTCTGATCGTGTTTTGATATCCAAGGGCGATGATGAAGCCACGCCCGACTAGTCTGATTCTGTGTTGTTACTGTTAAAAGGCAATGATGTCATGGTACGTCAACGTCGTCTCCAACCGTGTTTGTGTGTGCAAAACTAGGGAGGAAATTTATAATTGAATGGGAAATTAAAAAAGAAGGGGATAAAAGCTTTTATCATTAAAATTGATTATCTAAACATTAAATGTCACATTCTCAAATGTGTGCCAAGGTATTCCGAACTCAAAAATATATTTCTTTAACTGATTCGTAGCAATAGCAATAAAGAATTAAAATTCTATCTTAAAAATTAGGGGAAATTTCAAAATTTAATGGGTTTTTAATAAACATTTTCATGAAAATCGGTGTGATGAGGTATTTCGTCTAGACGTCGTTGACCGTGGTTGTGTTCTGTACAAGGGCAATGATTAAATACAGCGCGACGTTTCTTTACATGTATGTTGGCCAAGGGCAAGATGAGCATGGCCTTGCTCGACTTCATCCGACCGTTTTGAGCACAAGGGGGACAGCGGGGCATGCACATGCCTGGCGTCATCCGACCGTGTGTGAAGTCCAAGACGATATGCAGACACGGCTACGACGGGTCTTTCGGACCGTTTGTGCAGTCCCCAAAGAATATGATTGCATTCCACGCGCGACGTCGTCTGATGTGTGTTCTGTCCAAGGGGCATGATCACATGGCACCGCGACGTAGGATGACTTGTATGTGTCCAGGCATTGATGGATGCCAAGCCCGAGTCGTTTAAACAGATAGTTTCCTGCCAAGGGGACAGTGGCATGCATATGAGTGACGTCTTCCGACCATGTGTGACGTCCAAAGACGACGATAGATTAGGAATTGACACGCTCGTCGTACGACTCTTGTTGCTGCCCCAGGGCTATGATCGTAGCCACGCCCGTCAGTCGGAATCATGTTGGTTGCCTAAGGGCCAAAGTGTGATGCAACGCTTGACCTCGTCCGAGCACTGTGTCTACCAAGGGCGATAATAACATTCACGCCCCACGTAATCCGAGTAGTAGTATGTATGTTTGTCCTCCGGCAAATTATGGCATTAAAGTCCAAAGGCGTCTGATCGTGTGTGATGTCCAAGGGAGATGATACTATGCCACGCCCGACGGGCGTCTATGTTCTGCTGCAAAAGGAATCTGCGATGATGGCATTCGAAGCCCGACGTCGTCCTCTTTGTGGTGTGATTCAAAGGGCAATGATGGTATTGCCACGAACGACATTGTCCGACCGTGTGTGCTACCCATGGGCTATATGGAGGGCATGCCACGCACGACATAGTCTGATGGTACAGGTGTCCAAGGGCTAGGATTGCTGCAATCTCGACTATGTTCGTCATGCAATGCTTTCCAAGGGCGTGGATGGCATGCCGGCCTAACGTGTGGTTCACTAAGGGCGAGATCGGCATGTCATGACCAAATAATCTGACGCGTGCGCTGCGACTGAGATGATGGCATTCCACACTCAAGTCATCGTCCTCTGAGATTGCCCAAGGTTCATGTGGAGGCCACGCCCAATGATCGGGTTGTCATGTGCTGAAAAAGGGGTAATAACATGCCACGCCTGACGTGTAGACCATGTGTGTCCAAGGGAATGATTGGCATGCAGCGCCCGACGTAGTCCGATTTGGTGCTGCACAAGGGCAATCGAAGCATTTAACGCCTGACTTCATTTCGTACACGTGTAGTGCCAAGGGCGAAGATGGTGAATGGGTCGCCCGCGTCATCCGACTAACTATGCTGTCCAAGAGAGATGATGGCATGCCATGATCGACATCGTCTAACGATGTGTATGTTATCCAAGGGCGATTATGGCATGCCACGCCCTACATCGTCTTACCATGTGTTCATTATAACGGCGATGATGGCATGCCATGCCCGACATTGTCCGACCGTGTATGTTGTCTACGGACGAATGGCATGCCACGCCTGATGTCGTTAAACCGTAATGTCGTCAAACCGTATATGCTATCCAAGGGCGATGATGGCATGCCACGCTCGACGTCTTTCGACTGTATGGCTTCCTAGGGCGATAATGGATGTCACGCCGGATGTGTTGACGTATGTGCTGCCCAAGGGAGGATAATGGCATGCCAAGCCCGACGTAGTCTGATGTGTTGCTCGTTAAAGGCGATGTGTATGCACGGATCGACGTCGTCCAACCATGTGTGCAAAACTAGGGGAAATTTATATTTGAATGGGATAATATGATAAAAAGCGTTGTCTCATAAAAAATTGATTATCTAACATTAAATTCACATTCTCAAATGTGTACCAAGGTATTCAAAACTCAAAAATCCTATTTCTTTTATCTTGATCGTGAATAAAGAATTACATTATCTTCAAAATTAGGGGAATTCAAAATTTAATGGGTTAATAGACATTTTTCGTGAAAAATCGGGTGATGATGGTTATTTAATTCTAAGAGTCGTCTGACGTGTGTATGTGTTTTTTCCCAAGGCAATGATAAAATGCCACACGCGGACGTCGGTGACTTGTATTATGTTGTCCAAGGCCGATAGATTGGCAATGCCCACGCCCGGACGTCGTCCAACCGTGTTTCCTGCCAAGGGAAATCGGGCATGCCATGAGTGACGTCTTCCGACCATGTGTGAACGTCCACAAAAGACGACGATTTTAGAATGAAACGCTCGGCAATCGACTCTGTGTGCTCCCCAGGGCTATGATCGTTATGCACGCACGACGTCGTGCAATAATGTCGGTTGCCTAAGGGCCAAGCGTTGCAGCAACGCTTGACCTCGATCCGACACGATGTGTTGTAACAAGGGCGATAATAAAGTCCACGCCCCAAGTAATCTGAGATGTATGTGGTCCTACGGCAATATGGCTTTAACGTCCAAGTCGTCGATCGTTGTGTGCGGTCCAAGGAGATGCTAAAATGCCACGCCCGACTTGCGTCTGATTGTGTCTGCTTCCAAAGGGTGATGATGGAATTCGAAAGCCCAACGTCGGTACTTTGTGTGTGCAATTCAAAGGCAATGATGGTATTGCCACGAACGGACATTGTACGACCGTGTGTGCTACCATGGGGCTTATGAGGGCATGCCACGCCGACATAGTCTGATCGGTCATGCTGTACAATGCAAGGGCTATGATTGCATGCCATCTCGACTGTGTTCGACCATGCATGCTTTCCCAAGGGCGATGATGGCATGCGCTAACGTTTGTGTATTCACTAAGGGCGAAGAGATGCATGACCGACATCAAATCTGGACCGCGTGCGATCCGAATGGCTGATGATGGGATCCACACTCAACTCATCCGATCCTGTGTAGATACCAGGTACCATGTGGGCATGCCATGCCAAATGTCATCCGATTGTCTGTTGATGAATGAAAAAGGGAGATAATAAACATGCCCACGCCTGAATTGTACGACCATTTGTGAATGTCCAAAGGGAAATGATGGCATGACAACGCCCGACGTAGTCGATCGTTTTGTGCTGCCCAAGTGCAATGATAGCATTTAACGCTACGACTCATTAGACCATGGTGATGCACAAGGGGCGATGATGGCATGGGCTAGCCTAGTCATCCGACGAACTAGCTGTCCAAGGGAGATGATGGCATGCCATGTGACATCAGTCTAACATGTGTATGTAATCCCAAGGGAGATTATGGCATTCCAGCCCTACATCGTCTTTACCATGTGCTTCATTATAAAGGCGATGATGGCATGCAAATTCCGACATGGGCCGACCGTATTCTGCTTTGTCTAAGGCGAACGACATTGCCAGCTGATGTCGTCAAACCGTTATATGCCTATCCAAGGGAGGATTGTGGCATGCCCACGTCGACGTCTTTCGACTGGATGTGCTTCCCTAGGGCGATACACTGCATGTAACGCGGATGTTGTCTGACGTTGTGTGCTGACCACGAGCGTAATGGCCATTGCCAAGCCGACGTCTCTGATGGTTGTGTTGCTTATCAATGGACATGCGGGTATGCCACGGCCATATGTGGTCCTATAGTGGTGCTTTCCAAGCCGATGATATATTTCACAACTCGACGCTTCGATCAATGGTTCTTTCCAAGGGAAATACGGACATGCCACGGCCGAACATTGGTCGACCGGGGCTTGACCAAGGGCGATGATGACATTCATTCCGACGTTAGTTCCGATCATGTGTGATGTACATAGGGCAATTGATGGAATGCCATAGTCGGTCTTCGTTTGACCGTGGGTGCTTCTTAGGACCATGCTGGCATGCCACGCCGAACGTATGTCTGACATGGGTGTGTCAACAAAGGTGATGATGGCATGCCACGTCCAATGTCGTTCATCAGTGTGTTTTGTCCAAAGGTGATGATTGCATGCCACGCCTAATGTCGTCCGACCGCATGTGCTGTCCTAGGGTGAGATGGCATGCCGCGCCCGATGTAGTTTAATCATGAGTGCTTCCCAAGGGCAAAGATGGTATCTAACGCCCGTCGTTGTCTGACAGTGTGTGCGGCATAAGAGCGATAATGGCATGCAACGCCTAACGTCATTTTTCCTTGTTTGTAGTCCAAAGGCGATGCATGCCATGGCTGACGTCGTTCGACTTGTGTGTTGCCCAAGGGACATCTGTTCATGCCACGCCCGTCATCATCCGACCGTGCATGCTATCCAAGTACGATGATGGAATGCCACATCCGATGTTGTTCGACCTGTATATTGTCCAAGGGCAATGATGGCATGCCATACACAATATCGTCCGTCAGAGTGTGCTTTCAAAGGACAATGATGGAATGTCATACCCGACATTGTCCGATCGTGTATCTTGTCCAAGGGAGAAGATGGCATGCCTTGACTGAAATCGTCCGACAGTGTGCAACCCAAGGACCATGTAGGCTTGCCACACTCGACGTAGTCCGTAAGTATGTTCTATACAAGAGGGATGATAATATGCCATGCCCAAGTTCTTTTGACTGTGTATGTTGTCCAACTGCGATGATGGCATGCCACGCCCGACGTCGTCCGACCGTGTGTGTTGTCAAAGGGATATGATTGAATTCCACGCTCGACGTAGTTCGACAATATATTTTTTCTAAGATCAAAATTGCATGCCACGCCCGAAGTTGTCCGACCATGTATTCTATCCAAGGGCAATAATGGTATGCCACGCCCACGTACGTCCCGACCGTGTGTGTTGCCCAAGGGCATTATGAATGTACACCCCACTCATCAATGTGTGTGCACAAAGGAAATAATGGTTGCCAGTCTAAGGTCATCATACTGTATGTTCTACCCAAGGGCCCCATGTGGGCATTTGCCACGACCTACGTTGGTCGGATCGTGTGTGTTGTCCAAGGGGATGCCAAACATGCACACACGACGTCGTATGACCGTTGGTGCTTCCCAAGGGTGATCGAGGGATTCCATGCGAAATTTCCCAAATAGTGGTATGCTTCCAAGGGGCAATGAATTGCATGCAAAGCTCGCGTGTAAGACTGTGTTTGCCTGCCGAGGGACCAGCGGGATGCCATGCCAGACTTGTGTCAGATCGTGAATAGTCTCCTTAATTAGTTCTTTTCTTCAAAAAAATTTATTATATTGTTATTTAATACAAAATTATTAACCGTTAAAACTATATATATATTCTTCGTTCCGTATAAACTCAAAAATGAAAGACTTACTTCAATGCAATGGGAAAAGCGCTATGATATATTAGATTAGTATGAATGCGACATCTGATTGGATGATGGCGTGATATGCCCGGACGTAGTTCCTACCATGTGGTGCTCAAGGGCAATGTGTCATTCTAACGATTTTCGAGGGTCATCAAAACACACTTTTATTTCTGACGGAGGCAATGATAACATGTTATGCCCAACGTCAATCTAAACGTGTATGCTATACACGGGCGATTGATGACATTCTAAGCATGACGTTGTACGACCCTGTGTATGTTGTCAAAGGGATATGAATTCATGCCATGCCCGCTGTCGTACCGATCGTGTGCGGTGCTAACTAAAGGCGATGATGGAATGGGTCACGGCTAGCGTCCGGACCCTGTGCTGCCCAAGCACAATGAAGGCTTACCATGCTCGGACATCGTTATCGACCGAGAATATTGCCCAAGATTCGAGCGGATCTTGTCACTCTTGAAACGTCTCATCCGATCATGTGTGTTCTAACCTAGGGCGATGGTGATAAACATCTCATGTTTGCTGTCCAAGTCGATGATGGCCTGCAAGGCCCCGCCGTCGTCCGATCATGTGGTTGTCCAGGGCAATGATGCATGTCACGCTCGACGTTAATCCAACCGACTGTGCAAAATAGGGGAAATGCTAAATTGGACGGGAAAAAAACCTTTTTATCAAAAAATTTATTGTATTAACATTAAAATGCACATCTCAAAATGTATTACCAAGATATTCAAAATTCAAAAATTCTGTTCTTTAATCAGATTCATAGCAATTAGAATTATATTTTCTTCAAAATTTATGGAAAGATTCGAAAAAATTTAATGTGTTTAAAAGACATTTTTTAAAATCAACGATGGCGGGCAGCCACACACCGACGTTTCGACCGTTGTGTTTAATCAAAGGGCAATGATAATATGCAATGCCCGACGTCGTCTGTTAATGGATGTTGTTCAAGGGAGATGATTGCATGCCATGCCCGATGTCGTTAGATTGTGTTTTCTTTCCAACTGTAATGATAGCATGTCACGCCCGACGTCATCCGACCGTGTGTGCTTCCCAAGGGCGATGATGGCATGCAACTCGTGACATCATTCGATCGTATGCTCTATCCAATGGCGATGATTACATGCCACACCCGATGTGTATATTTTCTAAGGGCGATGACAGCATGCACTCCTAACGTCGTCCAACAATTTTTGTTGTCCAACGGCGATGATAGCATTCCACGTCCTATGTCGTTCGTCAGTGTGTGTTGTCCAAAGGCAATGATGGCATGCAACTCTCGACGTCGTTCGACCATGAGTGTTGTCCAAGAATGAGATGGCATGCCACCCCCGATGTAGTACAACTGTGTGTTCTTTCCAAAGTCAATGATGGCATTTAACGCCCGACATCATCCGACCGTGTCTGCTGCCCAAGGGCGATTGAGACATGTCTAGCGCCAGACATAGTCCGAGAGTAGGTGCAGTCCAAAGGCGCGATGGATAACATCCACGCCGACGGGTCGACCGACCAATGTGTTCTTCCCAAGGACCAATGATGGCATGCTGGCGCCCGACGTAGTCAGACCATATGTGTGTCTAAGGGTACGATTAAATGCAAAGACCGACGTTGTCCGCCATGTGTGCCTGTCTACAGGGATGATGTCTATGCCAAGCCCGCCGTCGTCCAACACATTGTGATTCCAAGGCGATGATGCATGCCCAGTTCGACGTAGTTTGACCGTGTGTCTGGCCAAGGGGTACGATGGCATTGCTACGGCCTGACGTTGTCTGATCATGGGTGCTAGTCAAAATGCACTGATTGATGCGATGAGCGACGTCGTCCAACCGTGTGTGCAAAAACTAGCGGAAATTTATAATCAACGGGATTAAAAAAAACTTTGTATCATAAAATTGATTATCTTACATTAACAATTCACATCTAAATGTGTTACCAAGGTATTCCGAACTCAAAAATCTATTTTCTTTGATCAGATTCTATAGCAATAAAGAATTAAAATATCTTCAAAAATTAGGAGAAATTCAAAATTAATGGTTTAATAGACCTTTTCATAAAAATAGGGTCATGATGGCAGTCACATTACACGTCGTTTGACCGTGTGTACTGTCAAGGGTCTGATAACATGCCACGCACGTCGTCGTCTTACCTTGTATGTTGTCCAAGGGCGGTGATGGCATGCCTTGCCCGACATCGTCTGACAGTGCTTGCTATCCAAGGTACATGCTGGCATGCCACGCCTGACGTCGTCTTACCGTGTGTAAAGTCCAAAGACGATGATAGCATGAAACACTAGACGTTTTTCAACTGTATGTGATGTCCAAGGAATATGATTGCATGCCACACCCGACGTAGTCTGACCATGTGTTTTGCCCAAAGGCAATGCTGTCATGCCACGCCCAACGTCGTCCGACCGTATGTTATTTCCAAGGGAAATGATTGCATGCCGTGCCGGGCATTGTCAGAACGTTCGTGCTACCCTAGGGCGATGATGGCATTCTACACCCAACGTCATCCGACCGTGAGTGCTTCTCAAGGTCAATGATGGCATGTCACACACGACATCGTTTGTGTTTGTGTCACAAGGGAGATAATGGAATCCCACGCCCAACGTCATGCGTTCGTAGCTTTCTCCCAAAGGCCGTGCTGGCATGCCACGCCCTCCGTGGTTCGATCGTGTACGTTGTCCAAGGGCGATGATAAAATGCCACACCCGATGTCATTTGATAATGTATACTTTCCAAGGCGATGATGGCATGCCACGGTGACTCATTTGACCGTGTGTGCTGTCCACAGGAAATGATGGGCATGCCACAATGTACGGACCGAACCCTTTCTATGCTGTCGAATGCGATGATGGCACTGCACGAACTACATAGTTCCGACCATTGTGTTCATTCCATGGCGATTTGACTGAGTCATGCACGCTCCGGAACATATCCTTACTTGTGTGCTGCTCAAGGGCGAGGGCATGTCCTCACGCCCGACATAGTCCAATCTTGTGTCATGCAAGGGTGCGATGTTGTCATGTCCCTCCGATGTCGTACGACCAGGTGCGCTATCAAAGGTCGAGTGGCATGCCCATGACAGACGCGTTAACCATGTGTGTTGCCCAAAGGCGAAGTGCATTAAATGCCCGACATCGTCCGACCAGGTGTGCTTTTAAGGGCCAGGTAAAGCATACCACGCTACAGGTCGTCAACAGTATGAGTAGTCCAAGGGCGGATAACTGGCACATGTCATGATCAACGTCGTTCATCCAGTGGTGGTCCAAGGGACACTGACATGCCCCACACCCGACGATTACAAACCTTCTGTGAGCCCAAGCGGCAATGGCGACATGCCACGCCTAATGTCAGTCCGACTGTTGTGTCCTGACAAGGTCAGGATGGCATGCCACGCCCGTCTTTCATCGTTTTTGTTGGCCAAGTACAAAGGCTTGAATGGCAGGGCCACGTCGGACATCATCCGATAGTGGTGCTTGTCAAAGTGCAATAATAGCATTTACTGCCCGACGTTATCCGACAGTGTGTCTGCCCACCAAAGGGAGATGATAGCATTTCCAACAACCAAAACATTTCTGACCGTGTGTGCATTCCAAGGCGAAGATAAAATTTCCTGCCTAAGGTCTTATGACCGTCGTATGTATCATCCAAGGGCGCAATGTGGCAATCCACACCGCGTTGTGTTTTATGTTTTACCCTATGTATTTGTTCAAGAGCGCTTATGGCCTGCCATGCCCGTATTTTCCGACGTGGTTGTGTTGGCAAAGGTTCATGATGGCACATGCCCACGCAGACGTACATCGACCGGTAGTTTTTCCATGGGCGATGACGGCATTCTAGGACCGATATTATTTCCAACCGCGTGTGCAGCCCAATGGCGATGATTGCATGCAACGCCTAACATCATCCGGCCGGTTGTTTGTGTCGGATTAAGTTGATGGGGGGGACATCGCCATGCGCACACTCATCCAATCGTGCGTTTGTTTACGAACCGCCAATGATAACAGTACCACGCCAGACGTCGTTAGATCGTGTATCTTTCCAAGGGTGCTAAATGGCATGCCACGCTCGAAGTCATCGACTGTGTGTACAGGTCCAAGGGCGATGGTTGCATGCCACGACTGGCGTTGTCTGGACAGTGCTGTATTTTAACAAATGGCCATGATGGGCATGCCCACGCCCGCGACTGTCTTTGATCGTGTTTTGCTATCTAAGGGCGATGATGGCATGCCATTGCCAGACGTAGTCCGATCGTGTGTGCTGTTGTTTTAAAAGGCAAGATGTCATGCTAGCTCGAGTCGTCCAACGTGTGTTGCAAAATAGGGGAAATTTATAATTGAATGGATATAAAAAATCTTTTATCATAAAAATTGATTATCTAACATTTAAACGTCACATTCCAAATGTGTTACACAAGGTATTCCGAACACAAAAATCTTTTTATTTATCTCATTCGTAAGTAATAAAAGAATACAATTATTATCTTCAAAATTGGGAATTCAAAATTAATGGTGTTAATAGACAGTTTTCATAAAATTGGTTGATGATGGTATTTCATTATAGACGTGGTTTGAACCGTTGGGTTCTGTCCAAGGGAAAGGAATTAAATACACCGCCGACGCTTCTTACATTTGTATGTTGTCCAAGGGAAGATGATGTAGCCTTGATCGAAGTCATCCGACATGTTGCTGGCCAAGGGGACATTGCTGGCATGCCCGGCCTTAAGTCGTCCGACCGTGTGTAAAAGTCCAAAGTGTGTGACTTTAGCATGACACGCTCGAGTCTTTCCGGACCGTTTGTGCAGTCCAAAAGTATATATGAATTGCTGCCACGCCCGGATGTCTGTCTTGAATGGTGTTCTGTCCAAGGGCAAATGATAAACATGCCAACACGCGACGCGGCGACCTTGGATGTTGTCCAAGGGCGGAGATGATGGCATGCCACGCCTGGACGTCGTCATCAACCGTTTGTTTTTGCCCAAGGGACATGGGATGTAATGAGTGACGCTCCGACCAGTGTGACGTCGAAATAGACGATACCATGGACACGCTCGTCCTCCGACTCGTGTGCTCCCCAGGGACTATGATGTATGCCCACGCCGACGTCGGGGCAATCGTGTCGTTTGCCTAAGGGCAAGTTGTGTGCATGGAAACGATTGACGTCGTCCGACCGTGTTGTGTTTTGTAAACCACTAGTGGCGTTTGTGGTAAGTGTAATCTTATTCCAGGCCCACGTAATCTGAGTAGTCTGTTGTCTTACAACCAATTATTGGCCATTTACGTCCAAAGTATCCAATCGTTGTGTGCTGTCAAAGGGAGATTGATATAGCCCACCGCCCGACGTGTTTGATTTGGGTATGACTGCCAAAAGGGTGATGTTGGCATTGAAGCCCGACGTGTCCTATCGTGTGTGCATTCAAAGGTAATGATGGGTATTGCCACGAACGACATTCGTTACGACCGTGGGTGCTACCCATGGGATATGCGGGCATGACAACGTCGAGTTTAGTCTGATCGTACATGTGCTGTCCAAGGGTATGATTCCATGCAATATCACTATGTTCGGGGGACCATGCATGTTTCAAGGCGATGGATGGCATGCAGCTAACGTGTGTGTTCACTAAGGGCGAAAGAAGGCATGTATGACCAACATAGCTGACCGCAGATGCGCTCGAATGGCGATGATGGCACATCCACAATCAATCGTCATAGATCCTGTGTGTAGATGCCCACGGCGTCCATGTGGGCATGGCCACGGCCCCAATGTCATCCGTGTCTTGTGTTGAAAAAGGTAGATAAATAACATGCCACGAATGACGTTGTACGACCAGTTGTGCTGTACAAGGGAAATGAGGCATACAACGCCTGACGTAGACGATGTATGTGCTTGCCAAGGGCAATGATAGCATTTATTTAACGCCCGATTCGTTCGACGTGTCGTGTGTGATGCCAGGGCGATGAGGCATGGGCACGCCCGGCCATCATCGACTAAACTATGATTGTCCAAGGGAGATGATGGAAGCCATGCGAAATCGTCAGCCCCCACTGTGATGTCAACTCCCAGGGAGAATTTATGGCATGCCACCACGCCACTACCTCCAGCCCTTACCATGTTTCATTGTAAAGGCGGATGATGGCATGCCATGACCGCAATTGTCCGACCGGTTGTCTGCTGTCTAAGAAGGAACGGCATGGCACACTGATGTCATCAAACAGTATAATGACTATACCAGGGCGATGTGAGGGCATGACACGCGACTCCCCTTTTTGCGACTGTATGTGCTTCCCTAGGGCGGATAACTGCTTGTCACGCCGGAGGATGTTGGTCTGACCGTGTGTGCTTGAACAAGGGCGATAAATGGATGCCAAAGCCAGGACGTCATCTGATGGTGTGTGCTATCAAGGACAATGCGGCATGCCACGCCTATGTTGTACTTATAGTGTGTGATGTCTAGGGACGATGTGATAATAGTTCACACCCGACGTCGTTGTCCCGATCATGTATTCTTTCCAAGGGGCAATGACGGGACATTGCCACGCCCGACATGCTCGACCGGGCTACCCAAAGGGCGATGATGGCATGCCTGACTGAAACCGTGATGCTATCCAAGTACGATAATGGCATGGCCACGTTGCCGCCTCTTGTCGCCCCCTTCTACCCCTCCCCTTTCCCCCCTACTCCCGACATCGTTCGACTTGTAAATTGTCCAAGGGCAATGATGGCAATGCCATACACAATATCGTCCGTCAGAGTGTGCTTTCAAAGGGAAATAATGGAATGTCATACCCGATGTTGTCCGATCGTGTATGTTGTCCAAGGGAGATGATGGCATGCCTTGACTGAAACCGTCCGACAGTGTGCAAACCAAGGACCATGTAGGGCCTACACCACTCGACCGTATCCGTAAGTATGTTATATCCAAGAGGATTGTAACCTATGCCATGCCCGGGTTTTTTGACTGTGTATGTGGTCAAGAGCTGAGATGATAGTCAGCACAGCGCCCGACGTTCGTCCGAACGTTGTGTTGTCAAAGGGGATATGATTTGAATTCCCACGCCCGACGTAGTCCGACAATTTATTTGTCTAAGATCAAAAAATTGCATGCCAATTCCGAAGTCGTCCCACCATGTATGCTATCAAAGGGAAATAATGGTATGCCACGCCCGACGCCGTCCGATCGTGTGTGCTGCCCAAGGGCGATTATGGAATGTCACACCCCACTTCATCAATATGTGTCGCACAAAGGAAATAATGGTATGCCATGCCTAATACCATCTGACCGTATGTTCTACCCAAGGTCCATGTGGGCATGCCACGACCTACGTGGTCGGATCGTGTGTGTTGTCCAAGGGGATTACAACATGCCACACACGACGTCGTCTGACCGTTTGTGCTTCCCAAGCGTGATGATGGCATGCCATGCGCGACATCGTCAAACAGTGTATGCTGCCCAAGGGTAATGATTGCATGCGAAGCTCGACGTAGTACGACCGTGTGTGCTCCCAAGGACCATGCGGGCATATGCCATGCCTGACTTCGTCCGATCGTGTATTCTGTCTAAATTTAGTTAATTTTTTTTAAAAAAAATGTAATTATATTATTATATGTATACACTAATATAAATGTAATACTAGAAGTATAATATGTTCGTGCCGTATTAAGTTAAAAATGAAAGACTAGTACAATGCAAGGGAAAATCGAGAAGAAGATATATTAGATTAGTATGAATTATACAACCATGATTGATGATGGTCTGATACGCCAGAAATAGTCCTACCTGTGTTGCTCAGGGAAATGATGTCTCGAACGCTCGATGTTGTCCGGAACTTTGTTCTGCACAAGGAACAGAAAACATGTTATGCCAATGTCGTCAACCGGGTTGCTGTCCGATGGGCGATGATGAATTCAACGCCAGGCGTTGTACGAACCTTGTATGTTTTCCAAGGGATATGATGCATGCCATGCCGGGTCGTACCGAACCGTGTGTTCATTCCAAGCGCGATGATAGCATGTCACGCTCGAGTCGTCTGACTGGTTATGCTATCAAGGGCAATGTTGTAATGCTCGCGATATGTCCGACCGTTGTGTGCTAACTAAGCGCGATGATGGAATGTCACGCCTGAATCATTGACCCATGTTGCGCCCAAAGCGTGATTGATGGCATGACATGCACGACATCGTCTTAACCAAGAATATTGCCCTCCTAGATTCGAGCGAGCATGTCAATCTTGACGAATCCGATCGGTGTTCATTTAATGGCGATAAATGGCATGCCAACCTGGACATATCGACCTTGTGTGCTGCTCAAGGGCGATGAATGGCGTATGCCACTCCCGCAAATAGTAGATATCGTTGTGTCATGTCCCAAGGGTGATTATGTATGCCACGGCTCGATATCGTCCACCATGTCGATATCAAAGGGTAGATGGCATGCAAGCCGACGCTCGTCCGACCATATGTGTTGCCCAAAGGACGAAGATGGCATGAAACGCCGCGACAATCAGCCGACCATGTGTGCTTCTAAAAGGCCAGTGGGCGCGACCACACTTTATGTGTCACCAACAGTATGAGTAGTCCAAGGGCGGATAATGGCATGTCATGGCTCGACGTACGTTCATCCTGTTGTTTGTGTTGTCCAAAGGGACGCTGACATGCCAAAACCCACGTTTACAACCTTCTGTATATGCCCAAGGGCCAACCCGACATGCCACGCCTAACGTCGGTCGACGTGGGTGCTTCACAAGGTCTATGATGGCATTGACCACGCCCATTCTTCCGTACGGTGTGGTGCATCATAAGGCTTTGATGACATTTCCACGTCGACATCATTTTTTTTCCGAAATAATATGTGTGCTTGTACAAAGGGAGAATAATGGCATTAATACCCGAGTCATCCGACCGTGTGTGCTTGCCAAAGGGAGGATGATAGCATTTCGATGCCAAACATCTTCTGACCGGTTGGTTGCATTCCAAGGGCAAAGTAACTTTCTGCATAAGTGTTCTGAACGTATTTATCCTACCAAGGGCAATCGATGAGAAGCCACACTGACGTTGTTTACCCTATGTATGTTGTTAAAGGGCGATAATGGCTTTGCCAATGCCCGAATTGTTGCGACCGTGGGTGTTTGCACAAGGTTCATGATGGCATGCCACGCTCGACGTAGTTCGATCGTGTATGTTTTCAAGGGGCTGATGATTGACATGACGAGGACCGATGTTATTCACCGCTTGTGCGCCCAATGGCCGAATGATATCATGCCAAAGCCTAACATATCGAACCGTGTGTGCTGCCTAAGTCCATAAGGACATTGTATCCGCAGTGTCAATCATGTGTGTTTTCGAAGGGCAATGATAATATACCACGTCAGACGTCTTTTGATCATGTATCTTTCCAAGGGCGATGATGGCATGCCACGCTCAAAGTCATCCGACCGTGTGTACATTCCAATGGCAATGATGGCATTGCCGCGGCCGATTTTGTCTGACCGTGTATATTGCCCAATGGCCATATGGCATGCCACGCCCAATGTTGTCTGATCATGTTTTACTATCCAAGGGAAATGATGGCATTCCACGCCTGATATTGTCTGATCGTATGTTTTGCTATCAGGAGATGAGGCATACATGCCCGAGTGTCCGATCGTTGGTGCTGTCAAAAGGGATGAGTATCTACGCTCGACATCGTTCCACCGTGTGTGCAAAACTAGGAAAAACTTTATAAATTGAATTGGGATAAAAAGCTTTTTATCCATAAATTGATTATAAACATTAAAATAATTAGGTCTCAAATAGGGTACCAAGATATTCGAACTGAAAAATATATTATGTTTTATTCGATTCTAGCAATAAGAATTAAACAATTATCTCAATATTGGGAAATTCAAAAACATTTAAGGGGTTATAGTCATTTTTCATAAAACATTGATGATGGCATGTCAGCTAGACGTCGGTTTGACTGTGATGTACTGTCCAAGGTCAATTGATAACAGGCCCACCACACGACGTCCCATCTACCGTAGTATGTTTCCAGGGCGATGATGGAAGCCGTGCCCGATGTCGTCTGACAGTGTTGCATACCAAGGGACATACTGAGGGAAAGCCATTTCCGGACGTCGTCTGACCGGTGTGAAGTCAAAGACGACGGAGTAGCATGAAAACACCAACGTTTTTCAACTCTATGTGATGTCCAAGAGGTATTTATGATTGCATGGGCCAACCCGAAAAGTAGTCTTCCAGTGTTTTTCCCAAAGGCAATGATGCATGCCACGCCCCACGTCGTCCGACCGTATGTGATGTCCAAGGGAAATGATTGCATGCCACGATGGATATTTTCAGACCGTTTATTCTGCCCTACGGCTCTGATGGCATGCTACGCCCAACGTCATTCGACCGTGTGTGCTGCTCAAGCTCAATGATGGTATGTCACACCTTACATCATTTGTGTGTGTCACAAGGGTGATAATGGCATGCCACACCCAACGTCATGCGACCGTATGTGTCTCCCAAAGGCCGTGCTGGCATGCCACGCCCTACGTGGTCCGACCGTGTGTGTTGTCCAAGGGCGATGATAACATGCCACACCCGATGTCGTTTGATCATGTATACTTTCCAAGGGCGATGATAGCATACCACGGTCGACGTCGTCCGACCGTGTGTGCTGTCCAAGGGAAATGATGGCATCTCACGTACGACGTCATCCGACCCTGTCTATGCTGTCAAACTGCGATGATGGCATGCCACGCCCTACATCGTCCGACCATGTGTTCATTCCAATGGCGATGATGGCATGCCACGCCCGGCATATCCCGACCTTGTGTGCTGCTCAAGGGCGATGATGGCATGCCACGCTCGCCATAGTCCGATCGTGTGTCATGTCCAAGGGTGATGATGTCATGCCACGCTCGATGTCGTACGACCATGTGCGCTATCAAAGGGCTAGATTGCATGCCATGCCAGACGTCGTCCGACCATGTGTGTTGCCCAAATGCGAAGATGGCATGAAACGCCCGACATCGTCCGACCATGTGTGCTTCTAAAGGGCCATGTGCGCATACCACGCTTCATGTCGTCCAACAGTATGAGTAGTCCAAGGGCGATAATGGCATGTCATGCTCGACGTCGTTCATCCATGTGTGTTGTCCAAAGGGACGCTGACATGCCACACCCAACGTATTACAACCTTCTGTGATGCCCAAGGGCCATGCGACATGCCACGCCTAATGTCGTCCGACTGTGTGTCCTGCACAAGGTCTATGATGGCATGCCACGCCCGTCTTCCATCCGTGTGTGCAGTCCAAAGGCTTTGATGGCATGCCACGTCGACATCATCCGATAGTGTGTGCTGTCCAAAGTGCAATAATGGCATTTAATGCCCGACGTCATCCGACCGTGTGTGCTGCCAAAGGGAGATGATAGCATTTCAACACCCAACATCTTCTGACCGTGTGTGCATTCCAAGGGCGAAGATAACATTTCATGCCTAAGGTCTTCTGACCGTGTATCCTATCCAAGGGCGATGATGGCAAGCCACACCCGACGTTGTTTTATGTTTTACCCTATGTATGTTGTTCAAGGGCGATAATGGCATGCCATGCCCGATATTTGCCGACCGTGTGTGTTGGCAAAGGTTCATGATGGCATGCCACGCTCGACGTACTTCGACCGTGTATGTTTTCCATGGGCGATGATCGCATTCTAGGACCGATATTATTCAACCGCTTGTGCAGCCCAATGGCGATGATTGCATGCAACGCCTAACGTCGTCCGACCGTGTGTGCTGTCCTAGGGCGAGATGGCATGCCACGCCCGATGTAGTCCAATCATGAGTGCTTCCCAAGGGCAAGGATGGAATCTAACGCCCGACGTTGTCTGACAGTGTGTGCGGTACAAGAGCGATAATGGCATGCCACGCCCAACATCATTTTCCCTTGTTTGTAGTCCAAAGGCGATGATGGCATGCCACGTCAACATCATTTGACCGTGTGTGCTATCAAAAGGCGATGCATGCCATGGCCGACGTCGTGTGACTGGTGTGTTGCCCAAGGACCATATGGGCATGCAACGCATGTCATTATCCGACCGTGCATGCTATCCAAGTACGATGATGGCATGCCACGTCCGACGTCGTTCGACTTGTATATTGTCCAAGGGCAATGATGGCATTCCATGCACCATATCGTCCGTCAGAGTGTGCTTTCCAAGGGCAATGATGGAATGTCACACCCGACGTTGTCCGATCGTGTATGTTGTCCAAGGGAGAATATGACATGCCTTGCCCGACACCGTCCGATAATGTGCAACCCAAGGACCATGCAGGCATGCCACACTCGACGTAGTTTGAAAGTATGTTCGATCTAAGAGGGATGATAATATGCCACACCCGAGTTCTTTTGACCGTGTATGTTGTCCAAGTGCGATGATGGCATGCCACGCCCGATATCGTCCGACCGTATGTGCTGTCCAAAGGATATGATGGAATTCCGCGCCGGACATAGTCCACACCTTATGTCATCAAACCGTATATGCTATCCAAGGGCGATGATGGCATGCCACGCTCGACTTTTTTCGACTGTATGTGCTTCCCTAGGGCGATAACTGCATGTCACGCCGGATGTTGTCTGACCGTGTGTGCTGCACAAGGGCGATAATGGCATGCCAAGCCAGACGTCATCTGATGGTGTGTGCTTATCAATGGACATGCGGGCATGCCACGCCGTATGTGGTCCTATAGTGTGTGCTGTCCAAGGCCGATGATAATATTTCACACCCGACGTCGTCCGATCATGTATTCTTTCCAAGGGGCAATGACGACATGCCACGCCCGACATTGCTCGACCGGGCTGCCCAAGGGCGATGATGACATGTCATTCCCGACGTAGTCCGATCATGTGTGATGTCATAGGGCAATGATGGCATGCCACACTCGTCTTCCTTTTACCGTGTGTGCTTCCAAAGGACCATGCTGGCATGCCACGCCTAACGTTGTCGGACCATGTGTGCTGTCCAAAGGTGATGATGGCATGCCACGTCCAATGTCGTTCATCAGTGTGTTTTGTCCAAAGGTGATGATTGCATGCCACGCCTAATGTCGTCCGACTGCATGTGCTGTCCTAGGGTTAGATGGCATGCCGCGCCCGATGTAGTTTAATCATGAGTGCTTCCCAAGGGCAAGGATGGTATCTAACGCCCGACGTTGTCTGAACAAAAGGGTGTGCGACATAATAGATGCGATATCGGAATGCACGCCCATACGTCATTTTTCCTTATTTGTAGTCCAAGGCAGATGCATCCATGGCTGACGACGTTCGACTGGGTGTGGTTGCCCAGGTCCATCCTTTCATTGTCCAACGCCCGTAATCATCCGACCGTGCATGCTAAATCCAAGTACGATTAATCGTCCACGTCCGACTTCCGTTCTACTTGTATTTGTCCCAAGGGCAATGATGGCATGCCATACACAGTCTCGTTCCGTCAGATTGGTGCTTTCCAAAGCAATAATGGAAATGTCATACCCGACGTTGTCCGATCGTGTATGTTGTCCAGGGAGACCGATGGCATGCCTTGACTGAACTGTCCGACCGTGTGCAAACCCAAGGATAAATGGAGGCCTTCCACACCTCGACGTAGTCCGTAAGTTGTTTTCTAATCCAAGGGGATGAATATATCCATGCCTGGAGTTCTTTCGACTGTGTTATGTTGTCTCAAGCGCGATGATGTCATGCCACTCGCCCTCAACGTCGTCCGATCCGTGTGTGTTGTCAAGGATATGATGAATTCCAAACCCCTCACGTAGTCCGACCAGTATATTTTGTCTAAGCTCAAATTTGCATGCCACAGGCCCGATCCGTCCGTTCCCACCATGTATGCTATCCAAGGAATAATGGTTATACCACGCCCTACGTCGTCCTAGAGCGTGTGTTCTGCCCAAGGGAGGAGTTTATGGAATGTCAACACCCAACATCATCATGTGTGTCGCACAGGAAATAATGTATGGGCCATGCTAATGTCATCCGACCGATGTTTCTAACTACCCAGGCCATGTGGGGCATGCCACGACCTACGTGGTCGGGATCGTGTGTGTTTGTCCCAGTGATTTAAACATCCACCACTACATTGTCTGATCATTTGTGCTTCCCCAGGGTATGAATGGCACGCCAATTCGCGACATCGTCAAACAGTGTATGCTGCCCAGGCCAATGATTTGCATGCGAAGCTCCGCGTATACGACCGTGTGTGCTCCCAAGGACCATGCGGTCATATGCCACCCCGACTTTCGTCCGATGTGGTATTCTGTCTAAATTTAGAGTTAAATTTTTTTTTTAAAAAATTAATTATATTCTTATATTTATACACTAATAAAATGTAAACTAGAAGTAATTAATATTCGTTGGTGCCGTATTAAGTTAAAAATAAAGACTAGTACATGGCACATGGAAATAGGACAAGATATATTCGATTTAGTATGAATATGACAACATGATTGAGTGATGGTGTGCTACGTTCCGCCATCGTCCACATTTGTGTTCTCAAGACATATGTCTCTAAATGCTCGATGTTGTCCGCTTCTTTGTGTTCTGCATCAAGGGAAGCCGATACCATTTTATCCTAACGTCGTCGAATACCGTGTATGCTGTCCATGGGCATGATTACATTCACGCAGACTTTTTGTATGACTACCCGCTGTATGATTTCCAAGGGATATGATGCCATGCCATGCCCGACGTCGCCGACCGTGTGGTTACATTCCAATCGCGATGATAGCATGTCCACGCTCGACGTCGTCTGACGTGTATGCTGTCCAAGGGCAATGTTTTGTCATGCCTCGCCAATATTCCGCCCGTTTGGGTGCTAACTAAGCGCGATGATGGGCAAGTCACGCCTGACAACTCATCCAACCACCTGTGCTGCCCAAGCTCGATGATGGCATGCATGCACTACATTGTTTGACCAAGAAAAATTTGCCCAGATTCGAGCGACATGTCAATCTTGTGCGTCAGCCGATCCGTGTGTTTCTAACATAGCGCGATGAAACATCTCATGTTTGCTGTCCAGGTCGATATGGCCTGCCCAGGCCCTACTCGTCCTTTGTATGTGTTTTTGGCCAAGGGCTTATGATGGCATACCAGGACGCGACAAGTCCGATCGTTTGCTTCCAAGGGTTTGATGGAATGGACACGCCCTCGACATCAAGCGTCCAACCATTTGTGTTACCAAGGGCGCAAGATGTCATGTCACTCCAGACATAATCCCTCCCCTACCAGCAACTTGCTGCCCATGTCTATTATGGCATTCCCCACGTGTGAACGTCATCCACTTGTATGTGTTACCCCAAGTTCCATGAGGGCATTCCACGCCTCCTCAACGGTCGTCTGATGTTCTTGTGTGCTTGTTTACATGGGCGATGATAACAAGCCCTTCCGATGTCTTCCGATCGTGTATGCAATTAGACACCCCTTCCCTTATTCTTCGTCCGACCATGTGTGCTTCCAAGGGCGTTAATGGCAACTGCCATGCCAAATGTTTTTCCGCGGTGTGTGCTGCCAAAAGGCCATGATGGGATGCCATGCCCGACTATACTTGATTCGTTCGAAACCGTACCGCTGTGTGTTCCAAGGAAGATGATTGCATGCCACGCCCGATGTCGTTCAATTAGTTTTCTTCCCAAGGGTAGATGCATGTCACGCCCGACGTCATCCCGAACCGTGTGTGGGTGCCCAAGAGTAGATGATGGCATGCCATGCCCCCGTCGTCTGATAGTGTGTCTGTCCAAAGGTGATGATAACATGCCACGCCCGAACGCCCCCCCCCCCTCCATCAGGCCGTTTATTGTTTCAAAGGGCGTGAGGCATGCCACTCCTAATGTCGTCAGAACCATTTTTTGGTTGTCCAACACACGATGTTGGCATTCCCGTCCCTATGTCGTTTGTTCAATGTGTTTATTTTTCCAAAGGCAATGTTTGCATGGAACGCCCCGACGTTGTGAGGACCATCGGTTTTGTCCTAGGGCGAGATGGCATGCCACGCCCGCTGTATACAACCGTGTGTTCTTTCCTTTCCAAGGTCCAATGACATATTTAACGCCCGAGCATCGTCCGACCGTGGTGTGCTTCCCAAGGTCGTTATACCATTGTTCGTCCCACCATCGTCCGAAATTTTGTGCGTTCCAAGGGCGATGATAACATTCCTCCCACTTCGTCGTCGACCAACTGTTTGTGCTTCCTAGGTGGGATAATAACTGCCGGACCTATGTTGCTGTCAAAGGATGATGATTACTTGCAAAGCCCGACGTGTCCGTCCATGTCTGTTGTCTAAAGGTGATGTGTTATGACAAGCCCGAACGTCATCGCAACACCATGGTGCTATCCAATGCGATGATGCATGCCACGTTCGACGTCGTCTGACTTGTTGTCCTGGCCAAGGCAAATGATGGCACGCCATGGCCCAACGTATCAAAAAACCTTGTATGTTTGTCCAAGGGATAGGCATGCAATGCAAGACTCGTCCCATCCATATTTGTTTCTACAAGGCCGAGATTGCATGTCATCCAGACGTCGTCCGACCGTGTTTGATGCCCCATGGCGATGATGCATTACACACCCACGTCATTTGAATTGGTGTGATTTCCTAAGGGCCTGATACAGAGCACGCCTGACGTTGTCCGATCGTGTATGGTTTTTCCAAGGTGATGATGGCATGCCATCGCTCTACATTGTCCGACATGTGTGCTCCCAGGGCAATTGATGGCATTGCCACGACCTCGACCCGTTCGTACAACTCTGTGTGCTGCCCGAAGGGCCATGATGGAATGCCACATACCACGTTGTCTGATCATGTGTGCTGTCCAAAAGGCATGATAGCCACTAACGACGCTCGATGTCGTCCAAACCGTGTTTGCAAAAACTAGTGGAATTTATAATTCATGGGAATAAAAAGCTTGTTATCTAAATTAATAATCTACTTAAAATTCACATTCTCAAATGGTGTTCCAAGGTTTTTGACTCAAAAATCTATCTTCTTTTATAAGATTTGTAGCAATAAAGAGAATTACATTATCTTCAAAATTAGAAGAAATTTAAATTTAATATGGGTCATCACACATTTTTCATAAATCGATTGAGATGACATGTCACGCTAGACGTCGTCTAACCGTGTGTTCTTTCCATGGTCAATGATAACACGCCACGCGCGACGTTGTCTTACCTTGTATATTGTCCAAGGGCGATGATGGCATGCCTTGCCCAACGTCGTCCGACCGTGTTTGTTACCCAAGGGGCATGCGGGCATGCCATGCCTGACGTCGTCTGATCGTGTGTGAAGTCCAAAGATGAAGATAGCATGAAACGCTTGACGTTTTTCAACTGTATGTGCTGTCCAAGGTATATGATTGCATGCCACACCCGACGTAGTATAAGCATGTGTTTTGCCCAAAGGCAATGATGGCATGCCACACCTGACGTCGTCCGACCATATGTGATGTCCAAGGGAAATGATGTCAGGCCACCCGGACATTGTCAGACCGTGTGTGCTTCCGTAGGGCGCTGATGGCATGTAACGCCAAACATTATCTGACCGTCTGTGCTGCTCAAGGTCAATGATTCCATGTCACGGCCGACATCGTCTGTGCATGTGTCAGAAGGGCGATAATGGCATGCCACGCCCAATGTTATGTGACCGTATGTGTCTCCCAAAGGCCATGCTGGCATGCCACGCCCTAAGTGGTCCGATCGGGTGTGTTGTCCAAGGGAGATTATAACATTCCACACCCGATGTCGTTTGATCATGTATACTTTCCAAGGGCGATGATAGCATGCCACGGTCGAAGTCGTCCGACCGTGTGTGCTATCCAAGGGAAATGATTGCATCTCACGTAGGACGTCATCCGACCCTGTCTATGCTGTCGAATTTCGATGATGGCATGCCACGCCCTACATTGTCCGACCATGTGTTCATTCCAATAGCGATGATGGCATGCCACACCTGACATATCCCGACCTTGTGTGCTGCTCAAGGGCAATGATGGCATGCCACGCCCACAATAGTCCGATCGTGTTTCATTTCCAAGGGTGATGATTTCATGCCACGCTCGAAGTCATCGGCTGTGTTTACAGTCCAAGGGCGATGGTGGCGTTGCCACGACCGACGTTGTCTGACCGGTGGTATTTTCCCAATGGCCCTGATGATGCCACGCCCGATGTGGTCTGATCGTGTTTTCTAATCCAAGGGCGATGATGGCATGCCACGCCCGACGTAAGTCCTATCGTGTGTTTGCTGTAAAAGGAGATGATGTCATGCAACGCTCGACGTCGTCCAACCGTGTGGTTGCAAAACTAGGGAAATTTAGAATTGAATGGGATAAAAGCTTTTTATCATAAATTGATTATTCCTAACATTAAAATTCCCCCTATTCTCAAATATGTTACCAATTTTCCGAACTCAAAATCTATTTTCTTTTCTGATTCTGTCGCAATAAAGAATTAACAATTACCTTCAAAATTAGGGGATATTCACAATTTAAATGGTTAATAGACATTTTTCATAAAATCGTGAATATGGTATTTTCATTTCCTACAACGTCGTCCTGACCGTTTGGTTCTGTCCTAGGCAATGATAACATGACACGCGCGACTCTTCTTACTTGTATGTGTCCAAAGGGCTATGATGGCATGCCTTGCTCGAACGTCGGCCGACTGTGTTGCTGGCCCAGGTGACTGCTGGCATCCATGCCTACGTCGTTCCCGAGTCGTGTGTTGAAGTCCAAAGATGACTATAGCATGACATGCTCGACGTCTTTCGACCGTTTGTGCAGTCAAAAGTATATGATTGCATTCCACGCCCGACGTCATCTGACTGTGAGTTTTGTCAAAGGGAAATTATAACATGCCACACGCGACGTCAGCTGACCTTGTATGTTGTCAAAGGGTGATGATGGCATTCCACGCCTGACGTCGTCCAACCGTGTTTCCTGTCCAAGGGACATGCGGGCATGCCATGAGTGACGTCGTCCGACCATGTGTGACGTTCAAAGTGGACGATAGCATGACCGCTCCTCTGTCCTGACTCTGTTGCTTCCCAGGGCTGATGATCCGTATGCACGCCCGACGTCGTTCCAATCGTGTCGGTTTGCCTAATGTCCAAGCTGCATGCCACGCTTGAAAACGTCGTCCGACATTGTGTGCCTACTCAAGGGCGATAAATACATTCCACGCCCCAACCGGATCCTAGTATTGTTTGTTGTCCCCCTAGGGAAATTAATGTCCCATTAAACGTCCAAGTCCTCCGATCGTGTGTGCTGTTCACGAAAGTGAGAATATCCACGCCCGACGTCGTCTGATGTGGTATGCTTCCAAAGGGCGATGAGGCATTCGAGACCCGACTCGTCCTAGTCGTTTGTGCATTCAAAGGCAATGATGGTATTGCCACGAACGACATCCTCCGACCTGTTTGCTACCCGGGCTATGAGGGCAATGCCAACGCCCGACGAATTCTGATCACATCTGTCCACAGGGCTATGAGTGCATGCCATCTCGACTATTTCTACCGACCATGCATGCTTTCCAAGGGCGATGATGGCAATGCAGCCTAACGTGGTGTTCACTAAGGGGCGAAGATGGCATGTCATGGAACCTTACCTCGTGCTGACCCGCGTGGGCTCTCCTAATGGCGATGATGGTTGGTTTTCCACACTCAATGTCCAGCCGATTGTCCGTGTATATGCCCAAGGTCCATTGGGCATGCCCACGCCCAATGTCTCCGTATCCGATTGTCTGTGCTGAAAGGTATCTAATACCATGCCCGCCTGACTTTGTACGACTAATTTGTGTTTTGGTCCCAAGGGAATGTGGGGCTGCACACGCCCGCACGACTTAGTCTGCTCGTCATCATTGTGATGCCCAGGGCAATGATAGCATTTAACCCGCATGACTTCGTTCGAAACCGTGTGTGATGCCCCGGGCGATGATGGCATTGGCAACTCCCGGCGTCATCCACTAACTATGTTGTCCAGGGAGATGATTGGCATGCCATGCCCGACATCGTCTAAGCATGGGTATGTTTTATCCAGGGGAGATTTATCGCATGCCCAACGCCCAACAAATCTGCTACCATTGTTTCATTGTAAGGCGATGATGGCATTCCATGCCCCGACTTGTCGACCGTGTATGCTGTCTAAGTCCGAATGGCATGCCATGCCTGATTGTTTCGTCAAACCGTATGTGCTATCCAAGGCGATGAGGGCATGCCAACGCTCGCTTCTTTTTGACTGTTGTGCTGGCGTAGGGCGATATTGCATGTCAACGCCGATGTTGTCTTACCATGTGTGCTGCATCAAGGGCGATAATGGCCATGCCAAGCAGACGTCCATCTGATGTGTGGTGCTTAATAATCAGTGGACATGCGGGGGCAGTCCACATCGTATGTGGTCCTATAGTGGTTCTATACAAGGCCGATGATAATATTCCACACCCGACGTCGTCCGATCATGTTTCTTTCCAAGGGCAATGACGACATGCACGCCCGACATTGCTTCGATCGTGCCTGCCCAAGGCGATGATGACATGTCATTCCCGACTTTCCTGATCATGGTGTGATGTCAGGTCCAAAAGAGAATGATGGCATGCCACACCTTCTTCTTTAAACCGTGTGTGCTTCCGAAGGACCAGCTGGTCATGCCACGCCTAACGTGTCGAACGCATGGTGTGCTGTCCCAAAGGTTATGAGGAGCTGCCACACCTAATGGTCGTCCGACCGCATGTGCTATCCTTGGGTTAGATGGCATGCCGCGCCCGATGTAGTTTAATCATGAGTGCTTCCCAAGGGCAAGGATGGTATCTAACGCCCGACGTTGTCTGACAGTGTGTGCGGCATAAGAGCGATAATGGCATGCCACGCCCAACGTCATTTTTCCTTGTTTGTAGTCCAAAGGCGATGCATGCCATGGCCGACGACGTTCGACTGGTGTGTTGCCCAAGGTCCATCTGTTCATGCCACGCCCGTCATCATCCAACCGTGCATGCTATCCAAGTACGATGATGGCATGCCACGTCCGACGTCGTTCGACTTGTATATTGTCAAAGGGCAATGATGGCATGCCATACACAATATCGTCCGTCAGAATGTGCTTTCAAAGGGCAATAATGGAATGTCATACCCGACGTTGTCCGATCGTGTATGTTGTCCAAGGGAGAGATGGCTGCTTACTGAAACCGTCCGACAGTGTCCAACCCAAGGACCATGTGGCTGCCCACTCGACGTAGTCCTAAGTTGTTCTATCCAAGAGGTATTGATAATATTCCTGCCCGAGTTCTTTTGACTGTGTATGTTGTCCAGGCGATGATGTAATCCGACATCCCTACCGTCCGTCCGACGTGGTGTGTTTCCAAAGGGATATGAATTGTTCCACGCCCCGACGTAGTCCGACCGTATATTTTGTCTAAGCGCAAAATTGCATGCCACGCCCTAAATTCGTCCCACATGTATGCTATCCAAAGGGAAAATATGGTATGCCATGCCCAAACGCCGTCCTAACCGGTGGTGCTGCCCAGGGCGATTATGGATGTCACACCCCCTCATCAATGTGTTGTCACACAAAGGAATGAATGGTATGCCATGCCTAATGTCATCCAACATAAATTTCTACCCAAGGTCATAGTGGGCATGCCACGACCTACGGGGTCGCATCGTGGTGTTTGTCCAAGGGGTTACAAACATTGCCAAAGACTAACATCGTCGATGACCGTTTTTTGCTTCCCAAGGGTGATGATGGCATGCCATGCGCGACATCGTCAAACAGTGTATGGTGCCCAAGGGCAATGATTGCATGCGAAGCCAGACGTCGTCCAACCATATTTTTTATACTAGGGCGAAGATTGCATGTCACGCTTGACGTCGTCCGACCGTGTTTGATGCCCAATGGCGATGATGGCACGACGACGGTGTGTGCTTCCAAAAGTACATTTGGGCATTCCACACCTGACGTCATTTTATAGTGTGTGATTTCTAAGGGCGATGATAACTACCCACCACTGCCTGATGTCTCCGATCGTGTAGGTTTTCCATGGGTAGAATGGTGCGTGCCATGCTCAACAATTGTCCGTCCATTTGTTCATTCCCAAGGGCAATTGATGGCAATTGGCCACGAACCGACGTCGTACAACTCTGTGTGCTGCCGAAGGGCCATGATTGGAATGCCACAACCGACGTTGCCTGATCAATGTGTGCTGTCAAAAGGCCAATGATGGCATGCTACTCTCAGGTCGTCCACCCGTGTGTGCAAAACTAGAGAAATTTATAATTTCAATGGAATACAAAAGCTTTTTATCATAAAGTGATAACTAACTTAAAATTCACATTCTCAAATGTGGTTTACGTAAGTATTTTTGTAACGCAAAAATCTATCTTCTTTTCTCAGATTTGTAGCAATAAAGAATTACACATTAATCTTCAAAATTAGAAGAATTTAAAATTAATGTCTTAATAACTTTTTCTAAAATCGGTGATTATGGCATGTCCCACTAGAACGTCTCTAACCGTGGTGGTTTTTGTCTATGGTCAATGATAACACGCCACGCGCGACGTCGTCTTACCTTTTACATTGTCCAAGGCGATATGGCAAATGCCTTGACCAACGTCGTCCCGACCTGTGTTTTTGCCTACACAGCGGGGAGTTGAGGGCATGCCATGCCCCTGAATGTCGTCCGTCTCGTGTTGAAGTCCAAAGACGACGATAGCAATGAAACACGCTCGACTTTTTTCACTGTAGTGTGCTGTTCCAGGTATAGATTCATCCCCACCGAGTTAAGTAATAAAAACCATTTGTTTTGGCCCAAATGCCATGATTGCTGTCCACGCCTGACTCGTCCCCGCCGTATGTGATGTCCAAGGGAAATGATGTCATGCCACGCCGAACATTGTCAGATCATGTGTGCTGCCGTAGGGCGTTGATGGCATGCAACGCCCAACGTCATCCGACCATCTGTGTTGCTCAAGGTCAATGATTCCATGTCACGCCCGACATCGTCTGTGTATGTGTCAGAAGGGCGATAATGTCATGCCACGCCCAATGTTATGGGACCGTATGTGTCTCCCAAAGTTCCCAAGGCATGCTGGCATGCCGACGTCCTAATTGGTCCCCATCGGGTTGTGGTTTGTCCAAGGGAGATTATAATATGCAACCACACCCGATGTCGTTTTGATCATGTTACTTTCCAAGGCGATGATAGCAATGCCAACGGTCGACGTCGTCCGACCGTGTGTGGCTTATCCCAGGGAATGAGTGGCATCCTCCCGTAGGAAGTCATCTGACCCTGTCTATGCTTTCCGAACTGCTATGATGGCATGCCACGCCCTACATTGTCCGCCCTGTGTTCATTCCAATGGCGATGATGGCATGCCCACACTTGACATAATATCCCGACCTTGTGTGCTGCTCAAAGGGCCGATGATGGCATGCCACCCCGTAATAGTCCGATCGTGGGTGTCAGTCAAGGGTGAATATGTCATGCCACGCTCGAAGTCATGACTGTATGTACATTCCAAGGGCGATGTGGAATTTCCACGACCGACGTTGTTTTGAACCGTGTGTAAATTTCCCATGGCCATATGGCAATGCCCCACGCCCGATGGTGTCCTGATCGGTTTTTTCTATCCAAAGGGCGATGACGGCATGCCCGCCCACTTAGTCTGATCATGTGGTGCTGTTAAAAGGCAATGATGTCAAGCTACTGACGCTGACGTCCGTCCAACCGTGTGTGCAAAACTCGAAACTTGGGGAAAATTAATAATTGAATGGGATAAAAAGCTTTTTATCATAAAATTGATTATCTAACATTAAAATTCACATTCTCAAATGTGTTACCAAGGTATTCCGAACTCAAAAATCTATTTTCTTTTATCTGATTCGTAGCAATAAAGAATTACAATTACCTTCAAAATTAGGGGAAATTCAAAATTTAATGGGTTAATAGACATTTTTCATAAAATCGGTGATGATGGTATTTCATTCTAGACGTCGTCTGACCGTGTGTTCTGTCCAAGGCAATGATAACATGACACGCGCGACGTCTTCTTACATTGTATGTTGTCCAAGGGCGATGATGGCATGCCTTGCTCGATGTCGTCCGACCATGTTTGCTGCCCAAGGGACATGCGGGCATGCCATGCCTGACGTCGTCCGACCGTGTGTGAAGTCCAAAGACGACTATAGCATGACACGCTCGACGTCTTTCGACCGTTTGTGCAGTCCAAAGTATATGATTGTATTCCACGCCCGACGTCATCTGACTGTGTGTTCTGTCCAAGGGCAATTATAACATGCCACACGCGACGTCGGCTGACCTTGTATGTTGTCCAAGGGCGATGATGGCATGCCACGCCTGACGTCATCCAACCGTGTTTCCTGCCCAAGGGACATGCGGGCATGCTATGAGTGACGTCGTCCGACCATGTGTGACGTCCAAAGTGGACGCTAGCATGACACGCTCGTCGTCTGACTCTGTGTGCTTCATAAGGGCTATGATCTTATGCCATGCCTGACGTCGTGCAATCTTGTCGGTTGCCTAAGGGCCAAGCGTGCATGCCACGATTGACGTCTTTCGACAGTGTGTGCTAACCAAGGGCGATAATAACATTCACGCCCCACGTATCTGAGTAATGTATGTTTGTCCCTAGGGCAATTATGGCATTACCGTCCAAATTCATCCGATCGTGTGTGTGTCAAGGGAGAATGATAATGCCACGCCCGATGTCATCTGATTGTTGTAGGCTCCAACGGGCGATGATGGCATTTCGAAGCCCACGTTGTCCGCTAGTCGTTTGTGGCAATTCAAAGGGCCAATAATGGCATTGCCACAACGACCTCGTTTGACTGTGTGTGCTACCCAAGGGCTATGATTACATGCCAAGCTCGACTATGTTTTACCATGCATGCTTTCCAAGGGCGATGATGGCATGCCATTTAACGTGTGTGTTCACTAAGGGCGAATATGGCATGTCATGACCGACATTGTCTGACCGCGTGCGCTCCGAATGGCGTGATGGCATTCCACACTAACGTCATCCGATCCTGTGTAGATGCCCAGTGTCCATAGGGCATGGCCACGCCAATGTCATCCGATTTGTCCCTATGCTGAAAAGGGAGATAATAACTTGCCACGCCCAGATGTTTACTCCTATTTTTTCTGTCAAGGGAAATAATGGCATGCAACGCCCGACGTAAGTCCTGATCGTAAAACAAATGTGCTACTCAAGGCAATGATAGATTTTACACCCCACTTTGTTCGACCTGGGTTTGTGATGCCCCAAGGGCGATGATGCATGGCCCGGCCCGCTGCATCATCCGACTAACTTATGCTTTCCAGAGAGATGATGCATGCATACCCGACAATCGTCGAACCAATGTATATGTTTATCCAAGGGGATTATCGTATGCCACGCCTACTCGTCTTACCATGTGTTTCATTGTACGGCTATGATGGCATGCTATGCCCCGACCATTGTCCGACCGGTATGCCTGTCGAAGGATGAATGGCCATCCCTCCTGTGTCGTCAAAACAAAGTGTATGCATCCAGGGCGATGATGCAATGCCCACGCTCGCGTCTTTCTACTGTATGGTGCTGCACTAGGGGCGATAACTGCATGTCAGCGGATGTTGTCCTGACCGTGTGTGCTGCACAGGGCGATAATGGCATGCCAAGCCCTGACGTCATCTAATGGTGTGTGCCTTATCAATGGAACAAATGCGGCATGCCACCGCTTGTATGTGGTCCTAAATCGTGTGTGCTGTCCAAGGCGATTATCATATTTCACACTCGACGTCGTCCGATCATGTATTCTTTCTAATGGGCAATGACGACATGCCACGCCCGACATTGCTCGACCGGGCTGCCCAAGTGCAATGATGACATGTCATTCCCGACATAGTCCGATCATGTGTGATGTCATAGGGAAATGATGGGATACCACACTCGTCTTCATTTTACCGTGTGTGCTTCCCAAGTACCATGCTGGCATGCCAGGCCTAACGTTGTCGGACCATGTGTGCTGTCCAAAGGTGATGATGGCATGCCACGTCCAATGTTGTTCATCAGTGTGTTTTGTCCAAAGGTGATGATTGCATGCCACGCCTAATGTCGTCTGACCGCATGTGCTATCCTAGGGTGAGATTGCATGTCCGCGCCCGATGTAGTTTAATCATGAGTGCTTCCCAAGGGCAAGGATGGTATCTAATGCCCGACGTTGTCTGACAGTGTGTTCGGCATAAGAGCGATAATGTCATGCCATGCCCAACGTCATTTTTCCTTGTTAGTAGTCTAAAGGCGATGATGGCAAGCCACGTCAACATTGTTTGACCGTGTGTGCTATCCAAAGGCGATGCATGCCATGGACGACGTCGTTCGATAGGTGTGTTGCCCAAGGGCCATCTGTTCATGCCACGCCTTCCATCATCCGACCGTCATGCTATCCATTATGAGATGTCATGCCACGGCCGACGTCCGTTCGACTTGTTACTGTCGCAGGGCAATGATGCATGCCATACACAATAATCGTAAGTCCAGATTGGTGCTTTGAAGGGCAATGATGGAAGTCATCCCCGACTTTGTCCGATCGTTTATTTGTCCAAGGAGAATATGGTATTCCTTCCGAAACCGTCGTAGTGTGCAACCCAAGGACGCATTCGGCCTGCCACACTCGACGTAGTCCGTAAGTATGTTCTATCCAAGAGGGATGATAATACGCCATGCCCGAGTTCTTTTGACTGTGTATGTTGTCCAAGTTCGATGATGCCATGCCACGCCCGACGTCGTTCGAACGTGTGTGTTGTCAAAGGAGATGATTGAATTCAACTCCCAACATAGTCCGACCGTATATTTTGTCTATGCTCAAAATTTCATGCCACGCCCGAAGTCGTGCGACCATGTATGCTATCTAAGGGCAATAATGGTATGCCACGCCCGATGTCGTCCGACCGTGTGTGCTGCCCTAGGGCGATTATGGAATGTCACGCCCCACTTCATCAATGTGTGTCGCACAAAGGAAATAATGGTATGCCATGCCTAATGTCACCCGATCGTATGTTCTACCCAAGGTCCATGTGGGCATGCCACTACCTACGTGGTCGTATCGTGTTTTTGTCCATGGGACTACACATACCACACACGACGTCGTCTACCGTTGTGCTTCCGACAAGATATGATGGCATGCCCATGCGCGATATCTCAAATATTGTAACTACCCGGGCAATGATTGCATGTGAGCTCGACGTAGTACGACCGTGTGTGCTGCCCAAGTAACCATGCGCGCATATGCCACGCCCGCTTCGTCGATCGTGTTATTCTGTCTCCTTAATTTAGTTAATTTTTTTTTAAAATATATTATATTATTTATGTTAACTAATATAAATTTTCAAACTAGAAATACATATGCTTCATCCGTATTAAATGAAAATGAAAGACTAGTTACATGCAATGGGAAAATTGAGAAAATATATGAGATTAGTATGAATTGACAACCAGATTATGATGGTGTGATCACTCGACTAGTCCCTACCTGTGTGCTCCAAGGAAATGATGTCATCTAACGCTCGAGGTTGTCCGACTTTGTGTTCTGCACAAGGGAAACGATAACATGTTATGCCCAACGTCGTCTAACCGTGTATGCTGTCCACGGGCGATGATGACATTCCACGCCAGACGTTGTACGACCCTGTGTATGTTGTCCAAGGGATATGATGCCATGCCATTGCCGACGTCGTACGAACATGTGTTCATTCCAAGCGCGATGATAGCATGTCACGCTCGACGTCGTCTGACTGTGTATGCTGTCCAAGGGCGATGTTGTCATGCCTCGCCCGATGTCTTCCGACTGTGTGTGCTAACTAAGTGCGATGATGGAATGTCACGCCTGATATCATTAGACCACTTGTGCTGCCCAAGCGCGATGATGGCATGCCATGCACGACATCGTTTGAACAAGAATATTGCCCACGATTCGAGCGAGCATGTCAATCTTTACGTCATCCGATCGTGTTTTCTAACATAGCGCGATGATAACATGCTCATGTTTGCTATCCAAAGTCGATGATGGCTGGCCTAGCCGACGCGTCCATGTATCGTGGTTGCCAAAGAAAGGCTTGATGGCATAACAGGAGCGGACGTTTAGTCGACTGTGTATGCTTTCCAAGGGTTATGATGGAATGACACGCCCATCATCGTCCCACCATTTGTGTTATCCAAGGGAGAAGATGTCATGTCACGCCAGACGTCGTCCTACCGCGCGTGCTGCCCAATGTCGATGAAGGCATGCCACGTGTGACGTCATCCAATTGTTTATGTTACCCAAGGTCCATGAGGGCATTTCACGCTCTACGTTGTTCGATCGTAGTGTGTGCTGTTAAGGGCAATGATAACAAGCCACGCCCGATGTCGTCCCGATCGGGTAATGCTATCAAGGCATGATGACACACCTTGCTTAGTTGTTCCGACCATGTGGCATTCCAAGGGCGATAATGGCCCTGCCATGCCAAATGTCTGGACTGTGTGTGATGCCAAAGGGCCATGATGGGATTCCATGATGACGTCGATTCGCCGATGGGTGTCCAAGGGAGATGATTGCATGCCACGGCCCGATGTGGTTCAATAGTTTCTTCCCAGAGGTGAGTGATAGCATGTCACGCCCGACGTTCATCCGGACGCGTGTGTTGGTGCCAAAGAGCGATGATGGCCATGCCACGCCCGACGTCGTCCGATCGTATGTTTGTCCAAAGGTGATGATAACATGCCACGCCCGAACGTCATCCGGCGTGTATTGTAGTCCAGGGCGAAATCATGCCACTCCTAATGTCGTCTCTGCCCATTTTTTTGTCCACAATTGATGTGGCATTCCACGTCCTATTGGCGTTGGTCAATGGTATTTTCAAAGGCATGTTGGCATGGGAACGCCACGACGTTGTATGACCAGTGTTTTGTCCAAGGGCGAAGATGGCATGTCACGCCCGATGTAGTACAAACCGTGTGTTCTTTCCAAGATCAATGCGACATTTAACGCCACGACATCGTCCGATCGTGGTGCGCTGCCCAAGTCGGTTATAACCAATTGTCGCGCCCAAACATCGTCCGAAAGTGTGTGCATTCCAAGTGCCGATGATAACACTGCACGTCGTCGTCGACCGACAGTCGGTGCTTACCTAGGGCGCATAATGGCATTGCATGCCGACCCATATGTTGCCATCTAAGGGTTGATTGATTACATGCCAAACGCCCGACGTTGTCCGTCCATGTGTGTTGTCTAAAGGCAAGTGATGTTATGCCAAAGCCCGATTTCAAATCCAACACCATGTGTGCTATCCATGGCGTGATGCCATGCCACATCGACGTCGTAAGGCCGTGTGTCTTGGCCAGGGCTATGATGGCACGCCATTGCCCAACGTAGTCAAACCGTGTTATGCTGTCAAGGGGAATGATGGCAGGCAATGCCGGAGGTGTCCCACGTGCTGTATACAACCTGCGGGAACATTGATGTCACGCCAGACGTCATTTCGACGTGTTTGATGACCCAGTGGCGATGATGGGCACGACGACGGTGTGTGCTTACCCCACAACGCACTCTATTGGGTGCATGCCACACCACGTCATTTGATCGTGTGTGATTTTATATGGGCGATTGATAACATACCACGCTGACATCGGTACGATCGTGTATGGTTTCCAAGGGTGATGATGGCATGCCATGCTCGACCCATTGCGACATGTGGTGCATTCGAGGGAATGATGCAGTGCCGCACGACCACGTCGTACAATTGTGTGCTGCCAAAAGGGCCATGATTTGAATGCCACACCCGAGTTGTCTGATCATGTTTGTGTTGATGTAAAACGGCAATGATGGCAGCTACGCTTGACGTAGTCCAAACGTGTGTGCAAAACTAGCGGAAATTTTATACTTCAATGAGATAAAACGATTTTATCATAAAATTAATTAAATCTAAACTTTAAAAATTCCACATTTCTAAAGTGTTACCAAGGTATACTGAACCGTGTGTTCTCGTCCTGGTCAATGATTACATGCCACGCGCGACGTCGTTTAACTTGTATTATTTGTTTAAGGGTGAGATGCATGCCCGAGGCCTAACAGGTTAGGACCCCTGGTGTTGTCCAAAGGTGATGATGGCATGCCACGTCCAATGTTGTTCATCAGTGTGTTTTGTCCAAAGGTGATGATTGCATGCCACGCCTAATGTCGTCTGACCGCATGTGCTATCCTAGGGTGAGATTGCATGTCCGCGCCCGATGTAGTTTAATCATGAGTGCTTCCCAAGGGCAAGGATGGTATCTAACGCCCGACGTTGTCTGACAGTGTGTGCGGCATAAGAGCGATAATGGCATGCCAAGCCCAACGTTATTTTTCCTTGTTTGTAGTCCAAAGACGATAATAGCAAGCCACGTCAACATTGTTTGAGCGTGTGTGCTATCTAAAGGCGATGCAGGCCATGGGCGACGTAGTTCGACTGGTGTGTTGCCCAAGGGCCATCTGGTCATGCCACGCCCGTCATCATCCGACCGTGCATGATATCCAAAAATGATGATGGCATGCCACATCCGACGTCGTTCAACTTGTATATTGTCCAAGGAAAATGATGGCATGCCATACCACCAATATTCTCGGGAGAGTGTGATTCAGAAAGGGCAATGCAATGATGGAATGTCCTACCCGACATTTTCCGATCGTGTATGTTGTCCAAGGAAGAAGATGGCATGCCTTTCCTGAAACAGTCCGATAGTGTGCAACCCAAGGACCATGTAGGCCTGCCACACTCAACGTAGTCCATGAGTATGTTCTTTCTCAGAGGGATGATAATATGCCATGCCCAAGTTCTTTTGACTGTTTATGTTGTCCAAGTGCGATGATGGCATGCCACGCCCGACGTCGTCTGATCGTGTGTGTTGTCAAAGGGATATGATTGAATTCCACGCCCGATGTAGTCCGATCGTATATTTTGTCTAAGCTCAAAATTGCATGCCACGCCCGAAGTCGTCCGACCATGTATGCTATCCAAGGGCAATAATGGTATGCCACGCCCGACGTCGTCCGACCGTGTGTGATGCCCAAAGGCGATTATGGAATGTCACACCCCACTTCATCAATGTGTGTCGCACAAAGGAAATAATGGTATGCCATGCCTAATGTCATCCGACCGTATGTTCTACCCAAGGTCCATGTGGGCATGCCACGACCTACGTGGTCGGATCGTCTGTGTTGTCCAAGGGGATGACAACATGCCACACACGACGTCGTCTGACCGTGCGTGCTTCCCAAGGGTGATGATGGCATGCCATGCGCGACATCGTCAAATAGTGTATGCTGCCCAAGGGCAATGATTGCATGCGAAGCTCGACGTAGTATGACTGTGTGTGCTGCCGAAGCGACAATTGATGGCAGATGCCCAAGCCCGACTTCGTTCACGATCATGTATTCTGTCTCCTTAATTTAGTTATTTTATAAAAAAAAATTTTGAAATGATAGTATTATATGTATACACTAATATAAATGTAGTAAAACTAGAAACTATAATTGCTTCATGCCGTATTAAGTAAAAACGAAAATATAGTACAATTCAATGGGAAAATCGAGAAGATATATTAGGATTGTTAAAGAATATGACAACATGATTGATTGTGGTGTTATACGCCAACGTAGTCCTTACCATGGGTTGTTGATCAAGGAAATGATGGTCATCTAACGTGAGGGTGTCCGACTTTGTGTTCTGCACAAGGGAATCGGATGTAACCTGTTATGCCAACGATTGGTCTAACCGTTTCTGCGTGTCCACTGAGCGATGATGAATTCCACGCCAGACGTTGTACGAACTCTGTGTTAGTGTCCACGGGATATGATGCCATGCCATGCTAGACGTCGTCCGACCGTGTGTTCATCCCAGAGCGATGATAGCATGTCACGCGCGACGTCGTCTTAACTGTGTTGCTGTCCAAGGGGATGTTTCCTCTGCCTACCCGATTGTCGTTCCGACCGTGTGTGTGCTAACTAAGCGCCGATGCTGGAATGTCAGCCTGCATCATTCGCCCACCTCGTGCTGGCCAAAGTGCGAGATGGCATTGCCATGCAACGACATCGTATTGACCAAGGAATATGCCCAGGGATTCGAGCGATCATGTCAATCTTGAAGTCACTGGATCGTGTGTTCTAAAGTTTATGCCGCGTGATAACATGCTCATGTCCTTGCCAAGCCCGACGTCGTTCGATCTTATGTGTTGGCCAAGGCTATGATTGCCTACAAGGACCGAAGTAGTCCGAACGTGTGTGCTTTCCACGGGTGAGAATGGAATGGAAACGCCCGACATCGTCCCACTGTTTGTGTTATCTAAGCGCGAAGATGTCATGTCACGCCAGACGGTGTGCTACCGCGCGTGTTCACGATGTCGATGAAAGGAATGCCAAGTGTTGTGCGTCATCCAATGTTGTGTACCCAAGATCCATTGAGGGCATTCCACGTCTACGTTGTCACGATCGATGTGTGTTGTTTAAGGGCAGATGATAACAAGCCACGCCCGATGTCGTCCGATCGCGTGTATTGCTATTCAAGGGCACTTAATGGGCCACACCTTGCCTATGCGTCCGACCATGGGTGCATTCCAAGGGCGATAATGGTCAATCCATGCCAATGTCGACTGTGTGGCTGCCAAAGGTCCATGATGGGATGTCGTGCCGTCGTCGTGGCGACGTATGTGTTGTCCAAGGGGAGATGATTGCATGCCACGCCCGATTGGTCGTTCAATTAGTTTTCTTCCCATGGGTGATTGATAGCATGTCACGCTCGACGGCATCCGGACCGTTGTGTGGTGCCAAGAGGCTTTTTTTTTTTGGCTGATGGCCATGCCAAGCCGACGCCGTCCGATCGTTGTGTTGTCAAAGGTGATGATAACATGGCCCATGCCCGACGTCATTCCGGCCGGTATGTTGTCCAAGAGAGATGAGGGCATGCCACTCCTAAGTCGTTCGACCATTTTGTTTAAAACGACGATTTGGAGTTCACTCTTATGGCGTTGTCAATGTGTATTTTCCAAAAAGTCAATGTTGGCATGGAACGCCCGATGTTGTACGGAACCAGTGTTTTATCCAAGGGCGAGATTGCATGCCACGCCCGATTGTAGTACAACCTTGTGTTCTTTCAAGGTCAATGACGACATTTAACGTCCGATGTCGTCCGACCGTGTGTGCTGCCCAAGGTCGATTATACCATTGTCGCGCCCAACATCGTCCGACAGTGTGTGCAGTCTAAGGGCAATGATAACATGCCACATCATCGTCGACCGACCGTGTGTGCTTCCCTAGGGCGATAATGGCATGCCGACCATATTTGCCGTCTAAGGGTGATGATTACATGCAAAGCCCGACGTTGTCTATCCATGTGTGTTGTCTAAAAGCGATGATGTTAAGCCAAGCCCGACGTCATCCAACACCATGTGTGCTATCCAAGGCGATGATGCCATGCCACGTTCGACGTCGTCTTACCGTGTGTCTTTGCCAAGGGCTATGATGGCTCGCCATGCCCAACGTAGTCAAACTATATATGCTGTCCAAGGGGAATGCTGGCATGCAATGCCGGACGTCGTCCCACCGTGTTTGTTATACAAGGGCGAAGATTGCATGTCAAGCCAGACGTCGTCCGACCATTTTTAATGCCAAATGTCGATGATGGCACGACGACGGTGTGTGCTTCCCAAAGTCCATTTGGGCATGCCACACCCGACGTCATTTGATCGTGTGTGATTTCTAAGGGCGATGATAGCATACCACGCCTGACGTCGTCCGACCGTGTATGGTTTCAAAGGGTTTGATAGAGGCAATTGCCAATGCTCGGACATGTCCGACCATGTGGGCATTCCAAGGGCATATTGGCATTGCCAAGACCGGAATTGGTGTACAATCTTGTGTGCTGCCCGGAGTTGGTTTGATGTGGGGATCATGATGGGAATGCACACCGACGTTGTATGATCATGTATGTGCTGTCAAAAGCAGAGTGTGGCATTGTGCTACGATCGACGTCGTAATACCGGTGTGTGCAAACACTAGGGCAAATTTATAATTCAATGGGTAAAAGCTTTTATCATAAAAGTGATGACTAACTTTAAAATTCACCATTCTAATGTTACAAGGTATGCTGAACCAAAATCTATTTTCTTTTATCAGAATTCGTTGTAGCAATAACGAATTACAATTATCTCAAAATTAGAGAAAGAAATTTAAATTTAATGGGGTTAATTATGACATTTTCAAAAAAATCGGTGATGATGGCATTGTCAAGCTAGACGTGTCTAACCGGTGTTATGTCCGTGGTAAATGATAAACATGCCACGCGCGACGTCCATCTAAAACATTGTATATTGTCCAGGGGATGATGCCAGGCCTTGCCAAATCGTTTCCGAACGTGTGTTGTTGCCCAAGGGGGCGTGCGGGCATTGCCATGCTGAGTCGTTACCGACGTGTGAGAGTCCAAGAGACGATTAAGCATGAAACACTAACATTTCATCTGTAGGTGTGTCCACGGTATATGAGTGCATGCCACACCAAACGTAGTCTGACTATGTGTTTGACCAAAGGCAATGATTGCGTGTGACGCTGACGGTCGTCCGACCGAGTAGGTGATGTTCCAAGGGGGAAATGATGTAATGCCACACCGGAATGTCAGGACGTTGTTGCTGCCGTAGGGAGCGGATGGCATTCAACGGCCCCAACGTCATCACCGCTGTGTGCTCAAGGGTCATAATCCAATGTCCCACCCGACATTGTCTGTGTCGGTGTTAGACTCGGAAGGGCGATATTGGCTGCCACGCCCAACGTCATGCGACGTAGTGTCTCCTAAAGGGCCGCTGGAATGGCCAAGAAAGAAGTTCAGCGGTATCTTCCCCACTTTTCACCCATCATTTACCTCTCATCCTTTGCCCTGCACTCCACTACTATACCATAGCCATCGCCTTACACCTTCCACAATACTCTCACCTTCTCCTTCATCTGCCTTCATGCCGTTTATCCGTTGGTTCCGTCCCCCCGGCTTTGTTCCCGGACGAGTGTGTGTCCAGGGAGGATATAACATGCCACACCGAGATTTGATCATGTATAACTTTTCATGGGCAATGATGGCATGCCACGCCCGACATCGTCTAACCGTGTGTGCTGCCGAAAGGCGATGATGGCATGCGACGCCTGACGTCGTCCGACCGTATGTGGTGTCCATGGGAAATGATTTCATGCCACGCCTGAAATTGTCAGACCGTGTGTGCTACCCTAAGGCGATAATGGCATGCCAATCCCGATGTCTTCCGACCGTGTGTGCTGCTCTAGGGAAATGATGGAATGTGATCCCAATATCGTCTGTGTGTATGTCACAAGGGCGATAATAACATGCCATGCCCAACATCATGCGACCATATGTGTTGCCCAAAGGCTATGATGGCATGCCATGCCCTAAGTCGTCTGATCGTGTGTGTTATCCAAGGGCGATGATAACACGCCACACCAAATGTGGTTTGATCATGTATAGTTTCCAAGGGCAATGATGGCATGCCACGGTTGACTTAGTCCCACCGTGTGTGCTGCCAAGGGAAATGATGGCATGCCACGCTCGACGTCTTCTGACAATGTATGCTATCCAAGGGCGATGATAGTATGACACGCCCGATGTCATCCGACCGTGTGTGCTGCCCAAGGTCAATGATGGAATGTCATGCCCCACTTTGTCAATGTGTGTCGCACAAAGGAAATAATGGCATGCCATGTCTAATGTAATCCGACCGTATGTGCTACCCAAGGGCCATGTGGACATGCCACGACCTACGTGGTCGGATCGTGTGTGTTGTCCTAGGGGATGACAACATGCAACACACGACGTCGTATAGAAGCATAGAGGCAGTGATCTTGAATTTTGATAACGATTGCATTAAAGAGTATGAGTCATTTGTCGCGGCCCTTGATCATGGTGATGTTTGGTTTAAACCAATGAAATATGAGTTAGACATGAAAAATCATGAGTCTGCACTCGTGAAACCATCTATAGAGGAGGCTCAAAAGTTAAAACTAATAGCTCTCCCACCACATCTAATGTAGGAGTTCTTAGGAAATAATGACACTTTGCCGGTAATCATTGTATCCGACCGTGTGTGTTGGCCAAGGTTCATGATGTCATGCCACGCTCGACATAGTTCGACCGGGTATGTTATCCAAGGGCGATGATGGCATTTTAGGACCAATGTTATCCAACGGTTTTTGCATACCAATGGCGTTGATGTCATGTGACGCCTAATATCATACGACAGATGTGTTGCTGCTTAAGATCCATGCGGAACATTGCAACTGCCGCACGTCATCCAATCGTGTGTGTTTTTGAACAGCAATGATAACATGCCACGCCAGACGTCATTTGATCATGTATCTTTCCAAGGGTGATAATGGCATGCCACGCTCGAAGTCATCGACTCTGTGTACAGTCTAAGGGCGATAGTGGCATTACCACGATCGACGTTGTCTAATCGTGTGTATTTCCCAATGGCCATGATGGCATGCCATGCCTGATGTTGTCTGATCGTGTTTTGCAATCCAAAGACGATGATGGCATGCCACGCCCGACGTAGTCCGATCGTGTGTGCTGTTAAAAGGCGATATGTCATGCTATGCTCGACGTCGTCCAACCGTGTGTGCAAAACAAGGGGAAATTTATAATTGAATGGGATAAAAAGCTTTTTATCATAAAATTGATTATCTAACATTAAAATTCACATTCTCAAATGTGTTACAAAGGTATTCCGAACTAAAAAATCTATTTTCTTTTATTTGATTCGTAGCAATAAAGAATTACAATTTATCTTCAAACTTAAGGGGAAAACCAAAATTTAAGGGTTTATACACATTTTTCATTAAATCCGGTGATGATGGTATTTCATTATTATACGTTTCTGGACCGGTGTTCTATCCAAGGGCAATGGATACATGCCACGTTGCGACGTCTTCTGTACATGTAGTGGTAAGGGCGTGTGGCATTGCCTTGCTGGACGTCGGTACGACCGTGTTGCTGCCAAGGGACAGGTCAGGCATGCCATGCCTGACCTCGTCCGGACCGTGGGTGAGAAGTCCAAAGACGGACGAAGCATGGACACGCTAGACGTCTTTCGACCGATTTGTGAAGTCCAAAGTATATGATTGCATTCCACGCCCTACGTCGTCTGACTGTGTGTTCTGTCCAAGGGCAATGATAACATGCCACACGCGACGTCGGTTGACCTTGTATGTTATCCAAGAGCGATGATGACATGCCACGCCCGACGTCGTCCAACCGTGTTTCCTGCCCAAGGGAACATGCGGGCCCTGCAGAGTGACCGCTACGTCCGACCATGTGTGACGTCCAAAGACGACGATAGCATGACACGCTCGTCATCCGACTCTATGTGCTGCCCAAGGGCTATGATCGTATACCACGCCCGACGTCGTCCAATCGTGTCGGTTGCCTAAGGGCAAAGCGTGCAGGCCCACGTTTGACGTCGTCCGACAGTGTTGATAACCAGGGCGATATAATAACATTAACGCCCCACGTAATCCCGAGAGTATGTGTCCAGAGGCATTATGGCATTTAAACGTCCAAAGTGTTCCGAATCGTGTGTGATATCCAAGAGAGATGATAATATGCCACGCCGGACGTCGTATGATTGTGTATGCTTCCAAAGGGTAATGATGGGCATCGAAGCCCAAAGGTACGTCCTATCGGTGGGCATTCAAGGGGCCCAATGGATGGCATGCCGACGTCCGTCCGATCCTATGATTGCATGCAGAGGCTCGACTAAGTTCGAAAATGCCCTGCATGCGTTCCCAAGGGCGATGATGGCATGCCGGCCTAACGTGGTGTGTGTTTCAACTAAGGGCGATAGGGATGGCAGTCATGACCGAACATCGTCTGACCGCGTGCGCTCCGAATGGCGATGATGGCATTCCACACCACGTCATCCGATCCTGTGTTAGATGCCAAGGGTCCATGTGGGCATGCCACGCCAAATGTCATCCAAATGTTGTGCTTGAAAAAGGGAATAATTAAACATGCCACTCCCACCGTTTGTACGGACCATTTGTGCTGTCCAAGGGAAATGATGGCATGAACGCCCGACGTATTCCCGATGTATGTGCTACCCAAGGGCAGATAGCATTAACAACCGACTTCGTTCACGGCTGTGATGCCCAGGGCGATGGATGGATGGGCACGCCCGCGGTCATCCGACTAACTATGCTGTCCAAGGGAGATGATGGCATGCCATGCCCGACATCGTCTAACATGTGTATGTTATCCAAGGGATATTATGGAATGCCACGCCCAACATCATCTTACCATGTGTTCATTGTAAAGGCGATGATGGCATACAATGCCCGACATTGTCCGACCGTGTATGCTGTCTAAAGAAGAACGGCATGCCACGCCTGATGTCGTCAAACCTTATATGCTATCCAAGGGCGATGATGGCATGTCACGCTCGACGTCTTTGGACTGTATGTGCTGCCCTAGGGCGATAACTGCATGTCACCCCAGATGTTGTTTGTTTGTGTGTGCTGCACAAGGGCTATAATGGCATGCCAAGCCCGACGTCATCTGATGGTGTGTGCTTATCAATGGACATGCGGGCATGCCACGCCGTATGTGGTTCTATCGTGTGTGCAGTCCAAGGCCGATGATAATATTTCACACCCGACATCGCCCGATCATGTATTCTTTCCAAGGGGCAATGACGACATGCCACGCCCGACAGTGCCGACCGGGGCTTGGGGGGGCCCCCCACACAAGGGCAATGAGTACAGGTCATTCCCGACGTAGTCCGATTCATGTTGTGATGGTCATAAGGCAAATGATGCATGCCACACTCGGTCTTTGTTTTTATGTGTGTGCTCCCAAGGGACCATGATAGCTGCCACGCCAACGTTTGTCGGGGGACATGTGTGCTTTCCAAAGGTGATGATGGCATGCCACGTCCAATATCGTTCATCAGTGTGTTTTTTCCAAAGGTGATGATTGCATGCCACGCCTAATGTCGTCCGACCGCTTGTGCTGTCCTAGGGTGAGATGGCATGTCGCGCCCGATGTAGTTTAATCATGGGTGCTTCCCAAGGGCAAGGATTGTATCTAACGCCCGACGTTGTCTGACAGTGTGTGCGGCATAAGAGCGATAATGGCATGCCACGCCCAACGTCGTTTTTCCTTGTTTGTAGACCAAAAGCGATGATGGCAAGCCACGTCAACATTGTTCGTTCGACTGGTGTGTTTCCCAAGGGCCATCTGTTCATGCCACGCCCTTCATCATCCAACCGTGCATGCTATCCAAGTATGATGATGGCATGCCACGTCCGACATCGTTCGATTTGTATATTGTCCAAGGGCAGTGATGGCATGCCATACACAATATCGTTCGTCAGAGTGTGCTTTCAATGGGCAATGATGGAAGGTCATACCCGACGTTGTCCGATCGTGTATGTTGTCCAAGGGAGAAGATGGCATGCCATGCCAGACGTCGTCCAACCGCGTGTGCTGCCTAATGGCGATGAAGGCATGCCACGTCTGACGTCATCCAACCGCTTGTGTTACCCAAGGTCCATGACGGCATTCCACACCCTACGTCGTTCGATCGTGTGTGCTGTCTAAGGGCGATGATGACACACCTTACCTGATGTCTCCGACCATGTGTGCATTCCAAGGGCGATGATGGCACTGCCATGCCAAATGTCCGACTGTGTGTGCTGCCAAAGGGCCATGATGGGATGCCATGCTCAACGTAGTAGTCCGAATCATGGTGTTGTCAGAAGGGCAATGCTGGATAATGCCACGATCGACGTCATCCAAAAACGAGTGTGCAATAACTAGGGGAAATGTAAAATTGAACGGGAACGAAAAAAACTTTTTATCACAAAAATTTTTATATCTAACATTAAAATAAAATTATCAAATGTAGTACCAGGATATTACTATTCAAAATTGTTTTTGTCATCAATATTCATAGCAATAAGATTATAAAATTTTCTCAAAATTATGGGAAATTCAAAATTTATGGGTTAAAGGACATTTTTCGTAAAAATCACCGATGGAGGGCATGCCACACACGACTTTTCAGACCGTTTTGTTTGTGGTTTAATCAAAGGGAAAATGATAATGCAATGGCCTACGTCGTCTGTTAGTGTATGCTGTTCAAGGGCGATGATGGCATCCCACGCTCGACGTTGTTCAACCGTGTATACTGCCTAAGGGACATGCGGGCATGCAAAGACCGACGCTGTCTAACTGTGTGTGCAGTCCAAAAGCGATGATGGCATGCCACGCTTAACGTCATTCAACCGTATCTGTTTTCCAAGGGAGATGTTTGCATGACACGCCGGATGTCGTTACATTGTTTTTTCTTTCCAATTGCAATGATAGCATGTCACGCCCGACGTCATCTGACCGTGTGTGCTTCCCAAGGGCGATTATGGCATGCAACGCCCGACATCGTTCGATTGTATGTTCTGTACAGTGGCGATGATAACATGCCACACCCGATGTCATTCGATCGTGTATATTGTCCAAGGGCGATAAAAGCATGCACTCCTAACGTTGTCCGACAATTTTTGTTGTCCAACGGTGATGATAGCATTCCACGTCCTATGTCGTTCGTCAGTGTGTGTTGTCTAAAGGCAATGATGGCATGCAACTCCCGACGTCGTCCGACCATGAGTGTTGTCCAACAACGAGAGGGCATGCCACGCCGGATGTAGTACAAACGTGTGTTCTTTCCAAGGACAATGATGGCATTTAACGCCCGACATCATCCGACCATGTCTGCTGCCCAAGGGCGATGAGACCATTGTCGCGCCCAACATCGTCCGAGAGTATGTGCAGTCCAAAGGCGAAGATAACATGCCACACCGACGTTGAACAACCGTGTGTTCTGCCCAAGGACAATGATGGCATGCCGCGCCCGACGTAGTCCGACCATATGTGTTCTGCACGAGGGAAATGATAACATGTTATGCCCAACGTCATCTAACTGTGTTTGCTGTCAACGGGCGATGATGACATTCCATGCGTTGACGTGCTATGACCCTGTGTATATGTGTCCCAGGGATATGATTCATTTGCCAATGCTCGGATATAGTCCGATCGTTGTGCTTTAAACTAAGGGAAATGATGGAATGTCACGCTTGACGTCTGTTCGGACCGCTGTGCTTCCCAAGCACGATGATGCATGCCATGCATGCACGACATCATTCGACCGAGAATATTGCCCAAGATTTGAGGAGCTGATAACTCTTGACGTATCGATCTGGGTTTCTAAACATTAGGGCGATGCTAACATTTGTCAGTTGCTGTCATGGATCGATGGATGGCCTACCAAGCCCGAAGTCATCCGATCATATGTGTTGGCCAAGGCTTATGATGCATACCAGGCCCGACGTGAGTATGACCGGTATGCTGTCCAAGGGTAATATACATGACACGCCCACCGTCGTCCCACCGTATGTTTATCAAAGGGCGAGGATGTCATGTCACGCCAGACGTCGTCCGACCGCGGTGTGCTGCCCAATGCGATGAAGGAATGCAACGTTTGACGTTAATCCAACCGCTGTGTTACCCAAGGTCTATGACGGAATCCACGCCCGCGTCTGTCCGATCGTGTGTGATGTCTAAGGGCGATGATAACATAGCCCACGCCCGATATCGTCTGATATGTGCTTTGGAAGGGCACTGTGACACACCTTTCCGGATGTCGTCCGACCATGTGTGCATTCCAAGGTTGTGATGATGGCACGGCATGCCAAATGTCCGGACTGTGGGTGCTGCCAAAAGGGCCTTGATGGGATTGCCATGCGTCAACGTAGTACGATCATGTGTGTTGTCCAAGGGCAATGATGGCATTGCAATGCCGACGTCATCCAACCGAGTGTGCAAAACTAGGGGAAATGTAAAATGAAGGAAAAAAAAAACCTTTTATCACAAATTTATTATCAAACATTAAAATTACCATGCTCAAAATTTATTTACCAAGGATATTCCAATTCAAATAATCTGTTCTTTCATCAGATTCTAGCAATAAAGCATTATAATTTTCTACAAATTTATTGGAAAATTCAAAATTTAATGGTTACAAGACTTTTTCTTAAAATCACCGATGGCGGCATGCCACACACAACGTTTTAGACTGTGTGTTAACGAAGGGCAATGATTAATATGCCACGCCTGACGTCGTTGTAGGAGTATGCGGTTCAAGGGCGATAATAATGACATCCCACGCCCGACGTCATCGATCGTTTATGCTTGCCTAAGGGACATGCGGGATGCAAGACGACACACTGTCTAACTGTGTGTGCCAGTATCCAAAAGCGATGAAGGCATGCCAACGCCAACGTCATTTCAACTGTATTGGTTGTCCAAGGGAGGATGATTGAATGCCACGCCCGATGTCATGAGATTTGTTTTCTCCAACTGCAATGATATCATGTCACGCCGACATCATCGACCGTGGTGTGTGCTGCCCAAGGGCGATGATGGATGACCAAAGCTCCGACATCGTCTCGATCGTTATGTTCTGTTCCAATGGCGATGAGAACATTGCCACACCCGCTGTCTTCGATCGTTTGTATTGTCCAAGGGCGATAAAAGCATGCACTCCTAACGTTGTCCGACAATTTTTGTTGTCCAACGGTGATGAAGAATTCCACCGTCCTATGTCGTTGTCAGAGTGTGTGTTGTCTAAAGGCAATGATGGATGGCTGCAACTCCCGCCGTGTCCGACCAGAGTGTTGTCCAACAACGAGGAGGGCATGCCACGCCGGATGTAGTGCAAACGTGTGTTCGTTCCAAGGACAATGATGGCATTAACGAACGACATCATCCGACCATGTTGTGCCAAGGCGATGGGACCATTGTCGCGCCCCCAAATCGTCAGAGAGTAGTTGCAGTCCAAAGAGCTGATGATAACATGCCACCCGACGTTTTGAACAACCGTGATGTCGGCCCAAGGACCATGAGGCATGCCGCGCCCGAAGTAGTCCGACCACTATGGGCCGCCAAGGGTGTTGATTACATGCAAAGCACCGACGTTGTCCGTCAATTGTGTGCTGTCTACAGGCGATTGATGTTAGCCCAAGCGACGTCGGTCCAACACCATGTGTGCTATCCAAAGCGATGATGTCATGCCACGTTCAAAGTCGTTTGACCGGTGTTTTGTGTCTTGCCCCAAGGGGCTTACTATGGACGCCATGCCGACGTTGTCTGATCAGTGTGGTCAAAGCACTGATTGTATGCTACGCGCTACGTGTCCAACCGTTTGTGTGCAAAACTACGGAAATTATAATCAACGCGGATAAAAAACTTTTTATCATAGATTATTATCTAACATGAAAACATCTCACATTAGTAAATGTGTTACCAAGGTATTAGAACTCAAAATTCTATTTTCTGTTATCAGATTCATAGCAGATAAAGAATTACAATTAATCTTCAAAATTAGGGGAAATTCAAAATGTAATGGTTTTAAGTAGACATTTTTCATAAAAATAGGTGATGATGGAAGGTTCACACTACACGTCGTTTGGACCGATGTGTAATGTCCAAGGTCAATGATAACATGCAACGCGCGTAGTCGTCTTACTTGTATGTTGTCCAAGGCGGTGAGGTTGAGGCAGGCATTGCCGACCGTCGTCATGACAGGTTCGACCCAAGGGACATGGTGGCATGCCACGCATGACGTATAGTACAGTGGTAAAGTCCAAAGACACGATAGCATGAAACACGAGGACTTTTTCAAAACTTGTATGTGGGTCCAAGGAATATGATTGCATGCAGCCCGATGTCGTTAGATTGTTGTTTCTTTCAAACTGCAAGATAGCAGTCACGCCCGACATCATCAGAACGTGTGTGTGCTTCACTAAGGGCGATGATGGCATGCTACGCCCGACATCGTTCGATCGTAGGTTCGTCAAGCGATGATTGTGATACGTGCCCACACCCGATGTCATCCGGTCGTGTGTATCTTGTCAAGGCGATTATTAACGCATGCACTACTAACGTTTCCGACAATTTTTGTTGTCCACGGTTGTGTGATAGCTTCACGGCCTATGTCGTTCGTCAGGGTTGTGTTGTCTAAGGCAAGATGGCATGCAACTCCCGACGTCGTCCGACCAGGAGTGTTGTCCAAGAAAGAGAGGGCATTGCCATGCCAGATGTAGTACAAAACGTGTGTTTTCTTTCCCAAGGTCAAGGAGGCATTTTACGCCGACATAATCCGACCATGTCTGCTGCCCGAAAGGGCGATGAGACCATTGTGCGCCCAACAGTCCAGAGTTATGGTGCAGTCCAAAGGCGATGATAACATGCACACCGAAGTCGAACGACCGTGTGTTTGCCCAAGGACAATGATGGAATTGCCGATCCCGAACGTTAGTCGACCAGATGTGCCGCCAAGGGTGTTGATTACATGCAAAGACCGAAGTTGTCCGTCCATGTTGCTTGTGCTACAGGCGATGATGTTATGCCCAGCCGACGTCGTCAAAACCATGTGTGAGATCCAAAAAAAAAGCGATGTTGCAATGCCACTTTAAACGTCGTTTGGACCGTGTGTCTGGCCAAGGGCGAAGAGGAATGCAATATGAGGCAGGGCTGGGACTGGGGGGGCCGTGAGGGGGGGGGCGGGGGGGGGTGGTGGGTGTTATGGGGGGGGTGGTGCCCGACGTTGTCTGATCAATGTGTGCTGTCAAAAGGCAATGATTAAATGGGCCTACGCGCGAGCGTCGTCCAACCGTTGGCAAAACTAGCAGGAAATTTATAATTCAACGGGATATAAAAAACTTTTTCATCTAAAATGATTATCTAACATTAAAAGTCACATTATAAAATGTTGTTACCAAGGTATTCCGAACGAAACAATTCTATTTTTTTTATCGGAGTCATAGCAATAAGAATACACATGATCTCAAAATTAGGGGAAATTCAAAATTTAAATGGTTTTTTTAAAGACATTTTTCATAAAATAGGTGATGAGGGAATGCACCACTAGACGTCGTTGACGATGTTTACTGTTCCAAGAGTCAATGAGAACATAGCCACGCGCGTCTTCTTCTTACCTCGTATGTTTGCCAAGGGCGGTGATGGAGCATGCCTTGGCCGACGTCGCTGGACAGTGTTTGACTACCCAAGGACATGGGTGGCATTGCCACGCCTGACGTCGTCCTTACCGTGTGCAAAGTCCAAAGACGAAGATAGCATGAAAACACTAGACGTTTTTCAAATTTTCTGTGCTGTCCAAGGCAATGATTGCTGCCACAACCTATGTAGTCTGACCATTGTATTTGCCCAAAGGCAACGATGGCATGACACGGCCGTAAGTCAGCCAACCATTATGTGATTTCCAAGGGAAATGATTGCATGCCGCGAGGCATTGCAGACCATTTTGTGCGCCCTAGGGTTTTTTTTGGCTGATGGCAGCTTACACCCAATGTCATCTTACCGCCTTGTGTGTGCCAAGGTCAATGATGGAATGTCATACACGAAATCGTTTTGTGTGGTAACAACGGCGATAATGGCATGCCACGGCCCAACGTCATGCGTTCGTATGTGTGGCTCCCAAAAGCCGTGCTGGCTGCCACGCCATACGTGGTCCGATGTGTGCTTTTTCAAGGGCAATGATAACATGCCACAGACCCGATGTCGTTTGCATAAGGTACTTCCGAGGGCGATGGATGGCATGCCACGGGGACTCGTTCCGACGTGTGTGCGTCCACGGAAATGAATGGCCATGCCACGAGACGTCAATCGACCCTGGTTCTATGTTCGAACTGCGATGTGGCATGACACGCCCTACAACGTGCCGGACCATGTGTTCATTCCAATGGCGGATTGATGGCAGGTGCCACGCCTGACAATCCCGAACTTGTGTGCTGCTTTAGGGCAATGATGACATGTCACGCCCGTCATAGTCCGATATTGTGTCATGTCGAAGGTGATGATGTTCATGGCCACGCTGATTTCGTACGACCATGTGCGATATAAAAAGGTTAGGTGCATGCCATGCCTAAACCGTCGTCCGACATGGGTTGTTGCCCAAATGAGAAAGATGGCCATGAAACGCCAGACATCGTCAGACCATGGTGCTTCTAAAGGGCCAGGGTAAGCATACCAGTCATGTCGTCAACAGTATGAGTAGTCCAAGGGCGATAATTGCATGGCATCTCGAGTCGGCATCCCAGGGTGTTGTTCCAAAAGGGACGATGACATGCCACAACCCGACGATTACAACCTTCTCTGGATGCCCAAGGGCCATGAGAAATGCCACGCTAATGTCGTCGACTGTGTGTCATGCACAAGGGTCTATGGATGGCATGTTAGCCCGCCCTTCAGTCCGGGTGTGCAGTCCAAAGGCTTGATGGAATGCCACGCGAAAATCATCTGATAGTGTGTGCTGTCCAAGTGCAATAATGGATTTAATGCCTTGACGTTCATCCGACAGTTGTGTGCTCCAAGGGAGATGATACGCATTTCAACCCCCTAAATCGTCTGACCGTGTGTGCATTCCAAGGACGAAGAGAACTTTATGCCTAAAGGTCTTCTGACTGGATATCCTAATCCAAGGGCGATGATGGCAAAGCCACACCCGAAGTTGTTTATGTTTTACCCTATTGTAGTTGTTCAAGGGCGATAATGGCATGCCACGCTCGACGTACTGTAGGACCGTTATGTTTTCCCAGGGGCCGATGGAATCCATTCTAGGACCGATATTATTCAACCGTTGTGCAGCCAATGGCGATGATTGCATGCAACGCAAACGTCGTATGACCGTGTGTGCGGCCTAGGGCGAGATTGCAATGCCACGCCCGATGTAGTCCAATAATGAGTGCTTCCAAAGGCAAGGATGGTGGAATTCTAACGCCCGAGTTGTCTGACAGTGTTGTGGTATACAAGAGCGATAATGGCATGCCACGCCCAACATCATTTTCCCTGTTTGTAGTCCAAAGGCGATGATGCATGCCACGTCAATATCGTTTGACCGTGTGTGCCTATTAAAAGGCGTGCATGCCCTGGCCGACGTGTGTGACTGGTGTGTTGCCCAGGACCATATTGGGCATGCCAACGCCATGGTCATATACCGACGTGCATGCTATTCAAAGTACGATGATGGCATGCACGTCCAAACGATAGTTGACTTGTATATTGTCCAAGGGCATTGATGAATTTCACACCCGACGTTGTACAAGGTATGTTGTCCAAGGCGAGGATTAGAAGCCTTGCCTGACACCGTCGAGATGTGCAACCCAAGGACATTGCAGGGGCAATGCCACAAAGCGACGTGGTTGAAATGAACGTATTGGTCGATCTAAGGAGGGATGAAATATGCCAAAAACCCGAGTTCTTTTGACCGTGTATGTTGTCCAAGTGCGATGATGGCATTGCCACGCCCGACATCGTCGACCGTATTGCTGTGTGTCCAAAGGATATGGATGGAATTCCGCAACCCGACGTAGTCCGACAGTATATTTGTCTATGGTCAAAATGCATTGCCCGCCCGACGCTTCCCGACCTGTAGGCTTATCCAAGGCGATGATGGATTGACACGCCCCGACGTCATCCGACCGTGTGTGCTGCCCAAGGTCGATGATGGAATGTCATGCCCCACTTCGTCAATGTGTGTCGCACAAAGGAAATAATGGCATGCCATGTCTAATGTCATCCGACCGTATGTGCTACCCAAGGGCCATGTGGGCATGCCACGGCCTACGTGGTCGGATCGTGTGTGTTGTCCAAGGGGATGACAACATGCCACACACAACATCGTATAGTAGCATAGAGGCAGTGATCATGAATTTTGATAACGATTGCATTAAAGAGTATGAGTCATTTGTCGTGGCCCTTGATCATGGTGATGTTTGGTTTAAACCAATGAAATATGAGTTAGACATGAAAAATCATGATTCTGCACCCGTGAAACCATCTATAGAGGAGGCTCCAAAGTTAAAACTAATAGCTCTCCCACCACATCTCAGGTATGAGTTCTTAGGAAATGATGACACTTTGCCGGTAATCATTGTATCCGACCGTGTGTGTTGGCCAAGGTTCATGATGTCATGCCACGCTCGACGTAGTTCGACCGGGTATGTTATCCAAGGGCAATGATGGCATTCTAGGACCGATGTTATCCAACGGCTTTTGCATACCAATGGCGTTGATGTCATGTGACGCCTAACATCATCCGACCGTGTGTGCTGCTTAAGTTCCATGCGGACATGCCATGCCGCACGTCATCCAATCGTTTGTGTTTTCGAACGGCAATGATAAAAATGGCCACACCAGACGTAGTTTGATCGGTATCTTTTTCCTAGGGTGAGAATGGCAAACCAAGCTCAAAGTCATTGTTGATGGTGTGTACAGTCCAAGGGCGATGGGGCATTGCCACGACGACATGTCTGACCGGGTGATTCCCAATGCCATGATGGAGCCACGCCGATGTCGTATGATCGTGTTTTGCTATCAAGGGCGATGATGGCATGACACGCCCGAACGTAGTCCGATCGGGGTCTTGGTGTGTGCTATTAAAAGGCGATGATGTCATGTCCTACGCTCGACGTCGTCCAAACGTGTGCGATGGGTGTGTGCAAAAACTAGGGGAAATTTATTTTGAAAGGGATAAAAAGCTTTTTATCATAAAAATTTGATAACTAACTTTAAAATGCACATTCTCAAAGGTGTTACAAAGGTATTTGACTCAAAAACTATCTTCCTTTTATCAGATGTGAGCATAAAGAATTACAATATTTCAAAATTTAGAAGCAATTTAAAAATTTAATGGGTAATAAACATTTTCATAAATCGATGATGATGGCACATGTTCACGCTAGGACGTCGTCTAACCTGTGTTCTTTCATGGTCAATGAATAACACGCACGTGCGACGTTGTCTAACTTGTATATTGTCCCAAGGCGATGATGGCATGATTGACCAACGTTCGTCCGGACCGGTGTTTTCCTACCCAAGGGCGGTGCGGTCATGCCATGCCTGGGAAGTCGTCTGATCGTGTGTGAAGTCCAAAGATGATGTAGCATGAAACGCTTGACGTTTTTCAACTGTATGTGGCTGCTAAGGGTATCGATTGCATGCCACACCAGGACGTAGTTAAACAATGTGGTTGCCCAAGGCAATAGGCATGCCACGACTGACGTCGTCCGACAATATGTGATGTCAAGGGAAATGATGTCATGCCACGCCGGACATGTCAGACGTCTGTGTGCTTCCGTGGGCGTGATGGCATGTAACGCCCAACGTTATCGGACCGTCTGTGCTGCTTCAAGGTCATGATCATGTCACTGGCCCGACACATATGTGCAGTGTCAGAAGGGCGATAATGGAATGCACGCCCAAATGGATGCGACCGTATGTGTCTACCAAAGGCCCATTGCTGGAATGCCACGCCCTAATGATTGCCGATAGGGTGTGTTGCCCACGGGAGATTATAACATTCCCACCCGATGTCGTTTGATCATGTATACTTTCCAAGGGCGATGTGATAGCATGCCCACGGTCGAAGTCGTCCCGACCGGGTGTGTGTTGCTATCCAACGGGAAATGATTGCATCTCACGGTAGGAGTGCATCCGACCCTTGTCTATTGATGCGACTTCGATGATGGCATGCCACGCCCTACATTGTCCGACCATGTGTTCATTCAATGGCGAGATGGCATGCCACACCTGACATTATCCCGAACTTGTGTTGCTGAAGGGCGATGATGATGGCATGCCACGGCCCCGCACATAGTCGATCGTTGTTTTCATTTCCAAGGTGATGATTCATGCCACGCCTCGGAGTCATCGACTGTGTGTACAGTTCCAAGGCGATGGGCGTTGCCACGACCGACGTTGTCTGGACCGTGTTTGTATTTCCCAATGGCATGATGTCATGCCACGCCGCATGTGGTCTGATCGGTTTTTCTACCAAGGGCGATGATGGCATGCCACGCCCGACGTAGTCCCGATCGTGTGTGCTGTATAAAAAGGAGATTGAGTCATGCTACGCTCGACGTCGTCCAACCGTGTGTGCAAAACTAGGGGAATTTATAATTGAATGGATATAAAAAGCTTTTTATCATAAAATTGATATCTCACATTCAAAATCATATTCTCAAATATGTTACCAAGGTATTACGAAATCAAAAATTATTTTCTTTTATTGATTCGTAGCATAAAGAATTTCAATACCTTCAAAAATTAGGGGAAATTCAAATTTATGGGTTAATGACTTTTTCATAAAATCGGTGTGATAATTAATGGTATTATTCTACACGTCGTCTGACCGTCTGTGTTCTGTACAAGGCAATTGATAACAGACCACGCGAGACGTCTCTTACATGTAGTTGTCCAAGGGCGATGATGGCATGCCTTGCTCGACGCGTCCGACCGTGTTTGCTGCCCAAGGGACATGCGGGCATGCCATGCCTGACGTCGTCCGATCGCGTGTGAATTCCAAAGATGACTATAGCATGACACGCTCGACGTCTTTCGACCGTTTGTGCAGTCAAAAGTATATGATTGCATTCCACGCCCGATGTCATCTGACTGTGTGTTCTGTCAAAGGGAAATTATAACATGCCACACGCGACGTCGGCTGACCTTGTATGTTGTCCAAGGGCGATGATGGCATTCCACGCCCGACGTCGTCCAACCGTGTTTCCTGTCCAAGGGACATGCGGGCATGCCATGAGTGATGTCGTCCGACCATGTCTGATGTTCAAAGTGGATGATAGCATGACACGCTCGTCGTCTGACTCTGTGTGCTTCCCAAGGGCTATGATCGTATGCCACGCCCAACGTCGTGCAATCATGTCGGTTGCCTAAGGTCCAAGCGTGCATGCCACGCTTCACGTCGTCCGACAGTGTGTGCTAACCAAAGGCGATAATAACATTCCACACCCCACGTAATCCTAGTATGTATGTTGTCCTAGGGAAATTATGTCATTTAACGTCTAATGTCATCCGATTGTGTGTGCTGTTCAAGAAAGATGATAATATGCCACGCCCGACGTCGTCTGATTGTGTATTGCTTCAAAGGGCGATGATGGCATGCGAAGCCCGACGTGTCCTAGTGTGTGCATCAAAGGGCAATGATGTTCGGTATGGCCACGAACGACATCCTCCGACCGTGTGTGCTACCCAGGGCTATGAGGGATGCAACGACCGACGTAGTCTGATCGTAAACATGCTGTCCAAGGGCTATGCTTGCATGCAATCCTCGACTATGTTAGACCATGCATGCATGCTTTCCAAGGGCGGATGATGGCATGCAAGCTAAATGTGTGTTTTCACTAAGGGCGAAGATGGCATGTCATGACCGACATCGTCAATGACGCGTGCGCTCCGGAATGGCGATGAGTGGCATTCCACAACTCAACGTCATCCGATCCTGTGTAGATGCCCAAGGTCCATGTGGGCATGCCACGCCCAATGTCATCCGATTGTCTATGCTGAAAAAGGTAGATAATAACATGCCATGCCTGACATTGTACGACTATTTGTGCTGTCCAAGGGAAATGATGGCATGCAACGCCCGACGTAGTCTGCTCGTATGTGCTGCCCAAGGGCAATGATAGCATTTAACGCCCGACTTCGTTCGACCGTGTGTGATGCCCAAGGGCGATGATGGCATGGCACGCCCGCGTCATCCGACTAACTATGTTGTCCAAGGGAGATGATGGCATGCCATGCCCGACATCGTCTAAGCATGTGTATGTTATCCAAGGGAGATTATCGCATGCCACGCCCTACATCGTCTTACCATGTGTTCATTGTAAAGGCGATGATGCCATGCCATGCCCGACATTGTCCGACCGTGTATGCTGTCTAAGGACGAACGGCATGCCATGCCTGATGTCATCAAACCGTATGTGCTATCCAAGGGCGATGATGGCATGCCACGCTCGACGTCTTTTGACTGTATGTGCTTCCCTAGGGCGATAATTGCATGTCACGCCGGATGTTGTCTGACCATGTGTGCTGCACAAGGGCGATAATGGCATGCCAAGCCAGACGTCATCTGATGGTGTGTGCTTATCAGAGGACATGCGGGCATGGCCACGACGTATGTGCGCCATAGTGTGTGTTCTGTCCCAAGGCCGATGATAATATTTCACACCAGACGTCGTCCATCATGTATTTTCCAAGGGGCAAAGAAGATGACATGCCACGCCCGTAACATTGCTCGACCGGGTGCCCAAGGGCGATGATGACATGTAATTCCGACGTAGTCTGGATCATGTTGTGATGTATAGGTCAATGTGGCCTGCCACCAATCGTCATTCTTTTACCGTGTGTGCTTCAAAGGACCATGCTGGCATGCCACGCCTAACGTGTCGGACCATGTATGCTGTCCAAAGGTGATGGAGGCATGCCACGTCCAATGTCGTCATCAGTTGTGGTTTGTCCAAAGGTGATGATGATTGCCATGCCACGGCCTAATGTCGTCCGAACTGCATGTGCTATCCTTGGGTGAGATGGCATGCCGCGCCCGAGTAGTTTAATTCATGAGTGCATTCACGGAGAGGAAAGGATGGTATTAACGCCCGGACGTTGCTGACAGTGGTTGCGGAATAGAGCGATATGGCATGGCCACGCCAACGTCATTTTTCAGTGTTTGTAGTCCAAAGGCGATTGCCATGCCATGGCGGATGACGTTCGACTAGTGGTTGCCAAGGCCATCTGTTCATGCAACGCCCGTCATATCCACCGTGCTGTTATCCAAGTACGATTGACTGGCATTTTGCCACGTCCGACGTCGTTCGACTTGTATATTGTCCAAGGGCAATGATGGCATGCCATACACAATATCGTCCGTCAGAATGTGCTTTCAAAGGGCAATAATGGAATGTCATACCCGACGTTGTCCGATCGTGTATGTTGTCCAAGGGAGAAGATGGCATGCCTTGACTGAAACCGTCCGACAGTGTCCAACCCAAGGACCATGTAGGCCTGCCACACTCGACGTAGTCCGTAAGTATGTTCTATCCAAGAGGGATGATAATATGCCATGCCCGAGTTCTTTTGACTGTGTATGTTGTCCAAGCGCGATGATGGCATGCCACACCCGACGTCGTCCGACCGTGTGTGTTGTCAAAGGGATATGATTGAATTCCACGCCCGACGTAGTCCGACCGTATATTTTGTCTAAGCTCAAAATTGCATGCCACGCCCGAAGTCGTCCCACCATGTATGCTATCCAAGGGAAATAATGGTATGCCATGCCCAACGTCGTCCGACCGTGTGTGCTGCCCAAGGGCGATTATGGAATGTCACACCCCACTTCATCAATGTGTGTCACACAAAGAAAATAATGGTATGCCATGCCTAATGTCATCCAACAGTATGTTCTACCCAAGGTCCATGTGGGCATTCCACGACCTACGTGGTCGGATCGTGTGTGTTGTCCAAGGGGATTACAACATGCCACATACGACAACGTCTGATCGTTTGTGCTTCCCAAGGGTGATGATGGCATGCCATGCGCGACATCGTCAAACAGTGTATGCTGCCCAAGGGCAATGATTGCATGCGAAGCCAGACATCGTCCCACCGTATTTGTTATACTAGGGCGAAGATTGCATGTCACGCTTGACGTCGTCCGACCTTGTTTGATGCCCAATGGCGATGATGGCACGACGACGGTGTGTGCTTCCCAAAGTACATTTGGGCATTCCACACCCGACGGCATTTGATAGTGGTGATTTCTAAGGGCGATGATACACATACCACGCCTGATGTCGTTCCGATCGTGTATGGTTTCCATGGGTGATGATGGCGTGCATGCTCAACATTGTCCACCTGTGGGGCATTCCCAGGGAAATGATGGACATTGCCACGCCGAAGTCGTACAAAACTCTGTGTGCTGCCTAAGGGCCATGATGGAATCCCAAACGACGTTGTTGATCATGTGTGCGTCAAAAGGCAATGGATGGCCTGCGCGCTCGACGTCGTCCAACAGTGTGTGCAAAACTAGCGAAATTAAATAATGGGAATAAAAAGCTTTTTCTCATAAAATTGATAATCTAACTTTAAATTCACATTCCCAAAGGTGTTAGAAGGTCCTTTTGAACGCAAAAATCTATCTTCTTTTATCAGATTGTATAGACATAAAGAATTACAATTATCTTCAAAATTAGAAGAAATAGAAATTTAAAATTTAATGGGTTAAAGACATTTCATTAAAAATCGGTGATGATGGCTGTCCAGCTAGACGTCGTCTAATCGTGTGTTTTGTCCATGGCTCAATGACTAAAACGCCAAGCGCGACGTCGTCTAACCTTGTACATTGTCAAGGGCGATGATGGATTCCTTGATAACCGCCGTCGACCGTTGTTGTGTTGCTACCCAAGAGGCGTGCGGACCTGCCATGCCCTGGATGTCGTCCGATCGGTGTGAGTCCAAAGGACGACGATTAGCATTGGAACGCTCGACGTTTTTCAACTGTATGTGCTTGTCAAGGTATTATAGATGATGCCACACCAACGTAGTTATAACTGTGTTTGCCAAAGGAAATGATGGCATGCCCGCCTGCGTCTCTCGACCCTATGTGTGCCAAGGGAAATTGATATCATGACCAGCCGAACATGTCAGTCAGTGTTGCTGCCGTAGGGGTTGATGGCATGCAAACGCCCCCAACGTCATACGACCGTATGTGGTGATCAAGGTCAATGATCCAGTCACGCCCGACATCGTCGTTTATGTGTCAGAAGGGCGATAATGGCATGCCACGCCCAATGTTATGGGACCGTATGTGTCTCCCAAAGGACATGGCTGCGCAGCCACGCCCTAAGTGGTCCGTCGGGTGGTGTGTCCAGGGAGGATTATACATGCACACCCTGATGGTCGTTTGATCATGTATATTTTTCAAGGGCGATGATATGATGCATGGTGCCACACCGGTCGACGTCGTCCGACCGCTTGGTGCTATCCAAGGGAAATGATGGCATCTAACGTAGGGACGTATCGTACCCGGTCTATGCTGTCGAACTGCGATGAGAATTGCCACGCCCTACATTGTCCGACCATGGTTCATTTAAGGCGATGATGGCATGCCACACTTGACATATCCCGACCTTGTGTGCTGATCAAGGGCGATGATGGCATGCACGCCCGCAATAGTCCGTAGTGTGCATGTCCAAGGGTGATGATGTTCATTCCCGATCGAAGTTCGATGTATGTACAGTCCAAGGGCGATGTGTGGAATTTTCCGACGAACCGACGGTTGTCTTTTGACAGTGTGTATTCCCAATGGCATGATGGCATGCACGCCGCTGTTGTCTGATCGTGTTTTTCTATCCAAGGGCGATGACGGCATGCCACGCCCGACGTCTAGTCTGATCATGTGGGATGTTAAAAAGGCAATGATTGTCTTGTACGCTCGACGTCGTCAAACCGTGCCATGTGTGAAATAGGGAAATTTTAGAATTGAATGGGAAAAAGCTTTATCATAAAATTGATATCTAAACATTAAATCACCTTCTCAAATGTGTTCCAAGGGATTCTGAACTCAAAAAATATATTTTCTTTTCTATGATTCGTAGCAATAAAGAATTACAATTACCTTCAAAATTAGAGGAAATTCAAAAATTTAAATGGGGGTAATAGACATTTTCATAAAATCAGTGATGATGTATTTTCATCTAGACGTGTTGACCGTGTGTTCTGTCCAAGGCAATGATAACATGACACGTGCGACGTCTTCTTACATTTTATGTTGTCCAAGGGCGATGATGGCATGCCTTGCTCGATGTCGTCCGACCATGTTTGCTGCCCAAAGGGAAGCGGGGCAGTTGCCATGCTTGACGTCGTCCGACCGCTGTGTGAAGTCCAAAGACGAAATAGGCATGACAAGCTCAACGTTTTCAACCGTTTGTGCAGTACAAATATATGATGGTATTCCACGCCCGACGTCATCTGACTGTGTGTTCTGTCCAAGGGCAATTATAACATGCCACACGCGACGTCGGCTGACCTTGTATGTTGTCCAAGGGCGATGATGGCATGCCACGCCTGACGTCATCCAACCGTGTTTCCTGCCCAAGGGACATGCGGGCATGCCATGAGTGACGTCGTCCGACCATGTGTGACATCCAAAGTGGACGCTAGCATGACACGCTCGTCGTCTGACTCTTTGTGCTTCATAAGGGCTATGATCGTATGCCATGCCTGGCGTCGTGCAATCGTGTCGGATGCCTAAGGGCCAAGCGTGCATGCCACGCTTGACGTCGTCCGATAGTGTGTGCTAACCAAGGGCGATAATAACATTCCACGCCCCACGTAATCTGAGTATGTATGTTGTCCTAGGGCAATTATGGCATTTAACGTCCAATGTCATCCGATCGTGTGTGCTGTCCAAGAAAGATGATAATATGCCACGCCCGATGTCATCTGATTGTGTATGCTTCCAGAAGGCGAGATGGCATTTCGAAGCCCGAAGTCTCCTATCGTTGTGTGCATTTCCCCAAAGGCAATAGGGCATGGCCACGAATGACCCGTTGGACCGTGTGTGACTAACCCAATGGGCTAATGAGGGCCATGCAACGACCGACGTAGTCTGATCGTACATGCTGTACAAGGGCTATGATATGCCAGCTAGAACTATGTTTTACATGCATGCTTTCCAAGGAGATGATGGACATGCCACTTAACGGGCTGTGTGTTAACTAAGGGCGGAAACGATGGATGTAGGACCGACATCGTCTGACCGCGTGCGCTACGAATGGCGATGATGGCATTCCACACTCAACGTCATCCGACCTGGGTAGATGCCCAAGGTCCATGGGGAATGACACGGCTCCAAGGTCTCCGATTGTCTATGCTAAAAGGGAGATAATAACATTGCACGCCCGCGTGTACGCCCATTTGTGCTTGTCCAAGGGAAAATGAATGGCATGCAACGCCGAACTAGTCTGATGTATGTGTGCCAAGGGCCAATGATGCATTTAACGCCCGACTCGTTCGACGGTGTGATAGCCCAAGGGCGGGATGATGGAATGGCACGCCCGTGTATCGACTAAATATGCTGTTACAAGGAGTGATGCATGCATGCCCAACATCGTCTAACCATGTGTATGTTATCCAAGGGAGATTATCCCATGCCACGCCTACATCGTCTTACCATGTGTTCATTGTAAAGACGATGATGGCATGCCATGCCCGACATTGTCCGACCGTGTATGCTGTCTAAGGACGAACGGCATGCCACTCCTGATGTCGTCAAACAGTATATGCTATCCAAGGGCGATGATGGAACGCCACGCTCGACGTCTTTCGACTGTATGTGCTGCACTAGGGCGATAACTGCATGTCATGCCGGATGTTGTCTGACCGTGTGTGCTGCACAAGGGCGATAATGGCATGCCAAGCCCGACGTTATGATGGTGTGTGCTTATTAATGGACATGCGGGAATGCCAGCCGTATGTGGTCTATCGTGCGGTGCTGTCCAAGGGACGTGGATAATATTTCACACTCGACGTGTTCCGATCATGTATTCTTTCCAATGGGCAAGGACGACATGCCACGCCGACATTGCCCGAACGGGTGCCAAGGGCAATGATGACATGTCATTCCCGACGTATAAGTACGATCTTGTGATGTCATAGGTCAATGATGGCATGCCACACCTCTTCGTTTTACCGTTGTGGCTTTCCCAAGTACCCAGCTCGGCAGCAGCCTAAGTCCTGATGGAGAGACCAGTGTGCTGTCCAAAGGTGTGATGATGGCATGCCACGTCCAATGTTGTTCATCAGTGTGTTTTGTCCAAAGGTGATGATTGCATGCCACGCCTAATGTCGTCTGACAGCATGTGCTATCCTAGGGTGAGATGGCATGTCCGCGCCCGATGTAGTTTAATCATGAGTGCTTCTCAAGGGCAAGGATGGTATCTAACGCCCGACGTTGTCTGACAGTGTGTGCGGCATAAGAGCGATAATGGCATGCCAAGCCCAACGTCGTTTTTCCTTGTTTGTAGTCCAAAGGCGATGATAGCAAGCCACGTCAACATTGTTTGACCGTCTGTGCTATCTAAAGGCGATGCATGCCATGGGCGACGTAGTTCGACTGGTGTGTTGCCCAAGGGCCATCTGTTCATGCCAGGCCCGTCATCATCCGACCGTGCATGATATCCATGAATGATGATGGCATGCCACATCCGACGTCGTTCAACTTGTATATTGTCCAAGGAAAATCATGGCATGCCATACACAATATCGTCCGTGAGAGTGTGCTTTCAAAGGGCAATGATGGAATGTCCTACCCGACTTTTTCTGATCGTGTATTTTGTCCAAGGAAGAAGATGGCCATGCGGCCTGAAACGTCCGATAGGTGCAAACCCAAGGACCATGTAGGCCGCCACAATAACGTTTTATAGTCCTTGAGATGTTTTATCAGAGGGATGATAATATGCATGCCGAGTTTCTTTTGACTGTGTTATGTTGTCCAAGTTCGATTTGATGAATGCCACGCCCGACGTCAGTTCTGACAGTTGGTGTGTTGGTTCAAAGGGGATATGATTGAATCCCACGCCCGATTGTTAGTCGATCGCTATATTTTGTCTAAGCTCAACAAATTGCATGCCACGCCCGAGTCGTCCGACCTGTCCCATGCTATCCAAGGGCATAATGGTATGCCGAGCCCGACGTCGTACGACGTGTGTGATGCCAAAGGCATTATGGAATGTTAACACCCCACTTCATCAAGTTTGTCGCAACAAAGGAAATAAATGGTATGCCAGGCCTAATGATCATCCGACCGGTATGTTTCTACCCAAGGGTCCTGTGGCATGCCACGACTAGGTGGGGTCGGATCGTCCTGTGTGTCAGGGGATGACAACATGCAACACACGATGTCATCTGACGTTGTGGCTTCCCAAGGGTGATGATGGCATGCCATGCCGACATCGTCAACCAAGGGTATGCTGCAAGGGCAAATGATTGCATGCGAGCTCGAAGTTCAGATACAGCGTGTGTGCTTTGCGAGGACCTGGCTGGCATTTGCCACGCCCCGACTTCTTTTGTTGATCATGTTATCTGTCTCCTTAATTTAGTTATTTTTATAAAAAAAATAGAATTATATTATTATATGTATACACTAATATAAATGTAAAACTAGAAGTATAATATGCTTCATGCCGTATTAAGTTAAAAACGAAAGACTAGTACAATGCAATGGGAAAATCGAGAAGATATATTAGATTAGTATGAATATGACAACCATGATTGATGATGGTGTTATACGCCCAACGTAGTCCTACCATGTGTGTTGCTCAAGGGAAATGATGTCATCTAACGCTCGAGGTTGTCCGACTTTGTGTTCTGCACAAGGGAATCGATAACATGTTATGCCCAATGTCGTCTAACAGTGTATGCTGTCCACGAGCGATGATGACATTCCACGCCAGACGTTGTACGACCCTGTGTATATTGTCCAAGGGATATGATGCCATGCCATGCCCGACGTCGTCCGACCGTGTGTTCATTCCAAGCGCGATGATAGCATGTCACGCTCGACGTCGTCTAACTGTGTATGCTGTCCAAGGGCGATGTTGTCATGCCTCACCCGATGTCGTCCGACCGTGTGTGCTAACTAAGCGCGATGATGGAATGTCACGCCTGACATCATCCGCCCACCTGTGCTGACCAAGTGCGATGATGGCATGCCATGCACGACATCGTTTGACCAAGAATATTGCCCAAGATTCGAGCGATCATGTCAATCTTGAATTCATCTGATCGTGTGTTCTAACATAGCGCGATGATAACATGCTCATGTCTTGCCAAGCCCGACGTCGTTCGATCTTATGTGTTGGCCAAGGGCTATGATGGCCTACGAGGACCGACGTAGTCCGACCGTGTGTGCTTTCCAAGGGTGATTATGGAATGACACGCCCGACATCGTCCCACTGTTTGTGTTATCTAAGGGAGAAGATGTCATGTCACGCCAGACGTTGTCCTACCGCGCGTGCTGCCCAATGTCGATCAAGCTGCCACGGTGACGTCATTAAGTTTTTGTGTTAACCAATGGTCCATGAGCGGCATTCCACGCTATACGTTGTCCGATCGTGTTTTTTGTTTAAGGGCGATGATAACAAGCCACGCCCGATTAGTACCGATGGGTTATGCTATTTCAAGGGCAATGACGACACACCTTGCCTTATGTCGTCCGACCATGGTGCCTTCCAAGGGCGCTAATGGCATGCCATGAACAAATGTCCGACATGTGTGTGCTTACAAGGGCCATGATGGGAGGTAATGACGAGTCGTGGACCGTCTGTGTTGATTTGTCTAAGGGAGATTGATTGCATGCCACGACCGATGTCGTTCAATTATGTTTTCTCCCATGGGTGATGATTAGCATTGTCACGCTCGATGGCATCCGACCGCGTGTGGGTGCACAAAGCGATGATGGCATGCCAAGCCCGACGTCGCCGATGTAGTTCTGTCCAAAGGTGATGATAAACATGCCACAGGCCCGATGTATCCGGCCGTGTCTGTTGTCCAAGAGAGATGATGGCTTCTCTCCTTGTTGCATGCCCACTCCTAATGTCGTCTGACCAATTTTTTTGTCCAACGACGATGTTGGCTTCCACGCCTATGTCGTTGTCAATGTGTATTTTCCAAAGTCAATGTTGGACATGGAACGCCCGATGTGTTACGACATGGTTTTATCCCAAGGAGAGATGAGATTCGCCACGCCCGATTAGTGTAGTAACAACCGTGTGTTCTTTCAAGGTAAATGACGACATTTTAACACCCAATATCGTCCGACCGTGTGTGCGCCCAAGGTCGATTTATACCATTGTACCGCCCCAACATCGTCCGATAGTGTGTTGCGTCCAGGTCAATGATAACATGCCACATCATGCTCGACCCGACCCAGTGTGGCTTCCCTAGGGCGATAATGGAATTTGCCGGAACCATATTTGTCGTCCAAAGGGTGGGTGATGATTACATGCAAAGCCGACGTTGTCTGTCCATGTGGGTTGTCTAAAAGCGATGATGTTAAGCCAAGCCCGACGTCATCCCACACATGTGATGCTATCCAAGGCGATGATGCCATGGCCACGTTCGACGAATCTGACGTTTGTGTCTTTGCCAAGGGCTATGGAGGCTCGCCATGCCCAACGATTCAAACTGTATATGCCTTTCAAGGGGGCATGCTGGCATGGCAAGCCGGACGTTTGTCCCACCGTGTTTGTTATACAAGGGCGAAGAGCATGTCAAGCAGACGTCGTCCGACCATTTTTGATGCCCAATGTCGATGATGGCACGACGACGGGTGTGTATTCCAAAGTCCATTTGGGCATGCCACACACGAAGTCATTTGATAGTGTGTTGATTTCTAAGGGCGATGATAGCATTACCACGCCTGAAGTCGTCCCGACCGTGTATGTTTAAAAGGGTGATGATGGCATCCATGCTGACATTGGTCCGACCATGTGTGATCAAGGTCAATGATGGCATTACCAGACCGACGCGGACAACTCTGGGTGCCTGCGAAGGGCCAGGAGGAATGCCACCACCCGGAGCTTTGTCTGATCAGTGTGCTGTCAAAAGGCAATGATGGCATTGTGCTTGAAGCTCGACGGAGTCATACCGTGTGGCAAAACTAGCGAAAAATTTATCATTCAATGGGATAAAAAGCTTTTTATAATAAAATGATGATCGAACTTTAAAATTAACATTTCAAATGGTACCAGGTATTCTTAACTCAAAACTCTATTTTCTTTATTTTATCAGATCGTAGCAAGAACGAATACAATTATCTTTCAAATTAGAAGAAATTTAAAATTTAAGGGTAATAGACCATTTTTATAAAATCGGTGATGATGCATGTCAAGATAGACGTGTCGAACCGTTTGTGTCTTCCGCTTTGTACGGTGGGTCAATGATAAACATGCCATGCGCGACGTCATCTAACCTTGTATGAATTGTCCAAGGGCGAGATGGAATTCATGCCTTGCCCAACAGCGTCGACAGTGTTTGCTGCCCACGGGGCGTGCGGGCATTGCTTGCATGACGTCGGTGCCGATCGTTGTGTTGAAGTCCAAAGACGACGATAGCATGAAACACTCAACATTTTTCAACTGTATGTGTTGTCCAAGGTATATGATTGCATGCCACACCCAACGTAGTATGACTATGTGTTTTGACCAAAGGCAATGATTGCGTGTGACGCCTGACGTCGTCCGACCGTATGTGATGTCCAAGGGAAATGATGTCATGCCACGCCGGACATTGTCAGACCGTGTGTGCTGCCGTAGGGCGCGGATGGCATTCAACGCCCAACGTCATCCAACCGTCTGTGCTGCTCAAGGTCAATAATTCCATGTCACACCCGACATTGTATGTGTAGGTGTTCAGAAGGGCGATATTGGCATGCCACGCCCAACGTCATGCGACCGTATGTGTCTCCTAAAGGCCATGCTGGCATGCCACGCCCTAAGTGGTCCGATCGAGTGTGTTGTCCAAGGGAGATTATAATATGCCACACCCGATGTCGTTTGATCATGTATACTTTTCATGGGCAATGATGGCATGCCACGCCCGACATCGTCTAACCGTGTGTGCTGCCGAAAGGCGATGATGCCATGCGACGCCTGACGTCGTCCGACCGTATGTGGTGTCCAAGGGAAATGATTTCATGCCACGCCTGAAATTGTCAGACCGTGTGTGCTACCCTAAGGCGATAATGGCATGCCAATCCCGATGTCTTCGACCGTGTGTGCTGCTTAAGGGAAATGATGGCATGTGATCCCAACATCGTCTGTGTGTATGTCACAAGGGCGATAATAACATGCCATGCCCAACATCATGCGACCATATGTGTTGCCCAAAGGCTATGATGGCATGCCATGCCATAAGTCGTCTAATCGTGTGTGTTATCCAAGGGCGATGATAACACGCCACACCAAATGTGGTTTGATCATGTATAGTTTCCAAGGGCAATGATGGCATGCCACGGTTGACTTAGTCCCACCGTGTGTGCTGTCCAAGGGAAAGATGGCCTGCCAACGATAGACGTATTACGACCAAGTCTGCTCATCCCAAGGGCGATGATAGTATGACCCGCTCGAGTCATCCGACCGGTGTGCTGCCCAAGGTCAATGATGGAATGTCAGCCCCACTCGTCAAATGGGTGGTCGCACAAGAGAAAAAATGGATGCATGTATAATCTCATCCGAACGTATGTGCTACCCAAGGGCCATGTGGAAAATGCCACGACCTACGTGGTTCGGATCGTGTGTGTTGTCCTAGGGCGTGGATGACAACATGCCACCACACGACGTAGTATAGTAAGCATAGAGGCAGAGTGATCTGAATTTTGCTAACGATTGAACTTAAAAGAGTATGAGTCATTTGTCGCGGCCCTTGATCATGGTACAGTTTGTTTAAACCAATGAATAAATATGGTTAGACTTGACAAAAATATTGAGTATGCACTCGAGAAACCATCTATAGAGGAGCTCAAAGTTAAAATACTAGCTCTCCCACCAAATCTAAATGTATGATTTCTTAGGAAAATAATGAAACTTGTGCCGTTAATCATGTATCCGACCCGTGTTGAGGTGTGTTTGCCAAGGTTCTGATGTATTGACACGCTCGACGTTAGTTCGACCGGGTATGGGTATGTATCCAAGGCGATGAGGCATTTAGGACCAATGTTATCCAACGGTTTTTGCATACCAATGCGTTGATGTCATGTGACGCCGAAATCATCGACGTTTGGGTGCTGCTTAAGTTCCATGCGGACATGCCATGCCGAACGTCATCAATCGTGTGTGTTTTTGAACAGCAATGATAACAGCACCCCCCCCACGCCAGTCGTCATTTTGAGCATGTATCTTTCTAAGGGTGATAATGGCAGCCACGCTCGAAGTCATCGACTCTGTTACAGTATAAGGGCTGATTAGTGCATTACCACAACCGACGTTGCACCGTTTGTGATTTCCCAATGGCTGATGGCATGCACGCCTGATGTTGTCTGGATCTGGTTTTTACAATCCAAAGGACGATGGAGGGCATGCCACGCCCGACGTAGTCTGATCGTGTGTGCTGTATGTTAAAAGGCTATATGTAATGCTATGCTCGGACGTCGTCCAACCGTGTGTGCCAAAAACTAGGGGAAATTTTAAATCTGAATGGGATAAAAAGCTTTTTATCATAAAATTGATATAACATAAAATTCAAATTCTCAATGTGTTACAAAGTATGCCGAACAATAAAATCGATTTTCTTATCTGATTCGTCAGCAATAAAGAATTCCAATTATCTTCAAAATTAGGGGAAATTCAAATTTAATGGGTTAATAGAATTTTTTCATAAAGACGGTGATGATGGATTTCATTCTAGACATCTTATGACCGTGGTTCGATCCAGGGCAATGATAACATGCCACGTGACGGACGTCTATTCTTACATTGTAGTTGTCAAGGGCGGATGATGGCAATGATTGCTCGACGTAGTCCCGACCGTGTTTGCTGCCCAAGAACATGCAGGCCATGCCATGCCTGACGTCGTTTCCGACCGTGTTGAGAACTTCCAAAGAGGACTAGATATAGCATGGACAGCTCGACGTCTTCGACCGTTTGGAAGTCCACAGTATATGATTGATTCCACGCACCGACGTCGTCTGACGGTTGTGTTCTGTCCAGGGCAAATGACTAACCATGCCACACGCGACGTAGGTGGACCTTGTAATGTTGTCAAGAGAGATGATGACATGCCACGGCCCGACGCGTCCAACCGTGTTCCTGCCTACGGGACATGCGGGCATGCCATGAGTGACGTCGGTTTCCGACCATGTTGTGACGTCAAGACGACGATAGCATGAACACGCTCGTATCCGACTCTATGTGATGACCCAAGGGCTATATGTATACCCCGCCCGACGTCGTCCAATGTGTCGGTTTGCCTAAAGCCAAGCGTGGTTGCCAAGCTAGCTTGACGTCGTCCGCAGACAAGTGTCGGGGAGAGAACACGAGACGACTAGAGCGGAGCAGACGGCAGAGCCGAACGACGCCGGGTGGAGGGCCGGGGGGCGACCCGAAGATAAATAACATTCCACGCCCCCGACGGTAAGTAACCGGAGTCTGAGTATGTAGTAAAGTAGTGCAGGTAGAATGGGACAACCCAAGGAGCAACAGTAAGTATATGGGCAATGTGTTTAAGCGCTCCCCAAAGTCGTACGGACGAGGCCTCAAGTGGATGGACGACTAGATGTGTTCTATCCAGCAGGGGAGGGAGAGCAGGCTGAAGAAGTAGATCGATGAATCTGCACCACGTGGCCACGATGCGTCGTCCTGAATTGAGTATGCTTACAAAGGGTAATGATGGGCATTACGAAGCCCACGTCGTGGGTTCGTCTGTGTGCAGTCAATGGGTAATGGGCGGATGGCATGCCGACGTCGTCGATCCTATTGATTGCATGCCAACCAAGCTCGACTCTAAGTTTCGAACAGCATGCTTCCAATGGACGAACCTGATGGCATGGGCCGAGACAAGTCCCCCCTAACGTGGTTGTTCACTAAGCGGAGGCGAAAGTTGAATGGAAATGTTATGACCCGGAGCATGTCTGACCCGCCGGTGCGCTCTCCCAGAATGAGCATGACTGGAGATTGACGACACACTCGACGTCATTTTTTTCCGATTTGTGTAGATGCCCAGGTCAAGTGGGAAGCCTCGCGCGTACGCCCCCCCAATGCACCATCTGAATGTTTGTGCTGAAAAAGGGATTATAATAACATGCCCACGCTACAACGTTGTACGACCATTTGTGCTGTCCAAGGAAATGTGGCATGCAAAGACAAAGTATTCCGACCCCTCCGACTATGCGCCCTGTGCCCCACACGCGGCAATGATACAGTTAACGCCTTCCGGACTTCGTTCAAACCGTGTGTGATGCCACAAGGGCGATGATGAGCATGGCACGGCCCGTGTTCATTCTCTACCCCCGGACACAACTCATGCTGTCAAGGCAGAGGGGCACTACACTTTCCCTCCCCTGCACTTATGTATGCGGTGATGGCCATGCACTGGCCGCCTATACCGGTGCCGACAGACGCACCCACTGTGGTGTATCATGTGTAGGTATAGCCAAGGCGGACTTAATTATCGGGCGGAATGCGCCACGCTCCAACATCGCATCTCATTGACGTCACGGCTGTGGGCGTTTTACTCCTAGCGAGCCTCGCGGCAAGGCGACCCCCCGTGTGCGGTATACTCTAGAATTTAGCCCGTTTCCCTTTTCGGCTCGGCGAGCCATTGCCCCCGTAGAGTGTGCGTGCCTACGACACCGACGTGTATTTGTTGTCGCTACATTATTATGCGCTGTTAGTCTCCGCCCTAGGTTCTTATTTTCTTTCTTCCGCTCTGTTGTTTACCTGCGGTTGGCGCGGCCATGCCCCGACTAGTGCATGTCGCACAGTAGAACTCTTGTCTGTACTAATGTGTCATATGTCCACGGTAAGTGGTTCCTCAGATCCCTGAGGCATGTCACAAGCATAGTGACTGTTTCCTTGTCAACGTCCGTATGTGGTGAGAATTTCTGCTCGCCCCAACCCCCCTAGGGCGGATAACTACATGTCACCCCGATTGTTGTATGTTCGTGTGTGCTGCACAAGGGAGATAATGGCATGCCAAGCCCGCGTTCATCTGATGGTGTGGGATTATCAATGGACATGCGGGCATGCCACGCCGTATGTGGTTCTATCGTCTTGTGTTGCAGTTCAAGGTCGATGATAATATTTCACACCTGGACATTCGCCCGATATGTTATTCTTTCCAAGGGGGCAATGCGACATGCACGCCGACATTGCTAGACGGGAGCCCAAGGGGGCAATGATGACATGGCATTACAGACGTAGTCCGATCAAGGTGTTGTCATAGGCAATGATGGCATTGCAACAATCGTCTTAGTTTTACTGGTTGTGCTTCCAAGGACCATTGATAGCATGGCCACGCCTAACTTGTCGGACCATGTGTGCTCCAAAGGTGATGATGGCATGCCACGTCCAATAGCGTTAATAGTGTGTTTGGTGCCAAAGGGATGATTGCATGCAACGCCTAATGGCGTCCGAACGGTTGTGCTTGTCTCCCTGGGTGAGATGGCATGTAGCGCCGCGCCGATTGTAGTAGTTTAATTGAATGTGTGCTCTCCAAGGGCAAGGATTGTATCTAACGCCCGACGTTGTCTGACAGTGTGTGCGGCATAAGAGCGATAATGGCATGCCACGCCCAACGTCGTTTTTCCTTGTTTGTAGACCAAAAGCGATGATGGCAAGCCACGTCACATTGTTCGTTCGACTGGTGTGTTTCCCAAGGGCCATCTGTTCATGCCACGCCCTTCATCATCAAACGTGCATGCTATCCAAGTACGATGATGGCATGCCACGTCCGACATCGTTCAATTTGTATATTGTCCAAGGGCAGTGATGGCATGCAAATGATGGAAGGTCATACCTGACGTTGTCCGATCGTGTATGTTGTCCAAGGGAGAAGATGGCATGCCTTGCCTGAAACCATCCGATAGTGTGCAACCCAAGGACCATGTAGGCATGCCACCTCGACGTAGTCCGTAAATATGTTCTATCCAAGAGGGATGATAATATACCAAGCCCGAGTTCTTTTGACTGTGTATGTTGTCCAAGTGCGATGATGGCATGCCACGCCCTAAGTGGTCCGATCGGGTGTGTTGTCCAAGGGAGATTATAACATGCCACACTCGATGTCATTTGATCATGTATACTTTCCATGGGAAATGATGTCATGCCACGCCCGACGTCGTTTAACCGTGTGTGCTGCCGAAAGGCGATGATTGCATGCGACGCCTAACGTCGTCTGACCGTATGTAGTGTTCAAGGGAAATGATTTCAAGCCACGCCTGACATTTTCAGACCGTGTGTGCTACCCTAAGGCGATAAGGAGGCCATGACACGATATGTCTCCGAACAGTGTGTGCTGCTCTAGGAAAATGGGCTTCCATGCCCGTAATCCGTCCTGTGTGCAGTCAAAGGTTTGAGGCATTGCCACATAGACCAATCATACGATAGTGTGTGCTTGTTCAACAAAGGGAAATAAAATATGGCATTCCACGCCAACGTCATCCGGGGAAAAAAAATTGTGGGTGTGTGTCTAAGGGCGATGATACAGTGCACACCAAAAATTCATCCTATTGTGTAGCTTTCCAAGGGTTTGATGATGGAATGCCACGCCCGATTATTTGACAGTGTGTGCATTTCCAAGGTTGATGATATCATTGCCACGCAAAGTCGTCTGACCGTATTGTGATACCCAAGGGCTATGATGGCATGCCACGCTGACTTATTCCAATCGTGTGTAAGTCTAAACGGTGATAATGTCATGCCCACCACCAGACGTAGTCCAAGTCCTTGTGTGTGTCCAAAGGCGAAAATGACAAGCAAAGCCCGACAGTGCCCCCCCCCCTTCGACCGTGAGTGCTTCCTAACGCGAGCTGGTATGCAACACCCCGATTTGTCATCTGAAGTTGTGTCAGGCCCAAGGTACACGTTGCCATTCACACTCTCTATGTTTTCCAAACATTATTGTGACTATCCAACGTCATGCAAGCAGGCCACGCTAGAGGTCGTTCATCCGGGTGTGCTGACAAGGGAGATGTAACATGCCACGCCCGACGTTTGTACAAAACCATTTGGCTTGTCCAAGGGAAAATGGATGGCATTGCAACGCCGAAGTATATAGGCCGCACGGTTGGCTGCCAAGGGCAATGTTAGCATTTAAACGACCGTCTTCGTTCGACCATGTGTGCAGCCAAGGGCGTATTGATGGCATGACACGCCCGCGTCCATACGATGCTATAGCTGTCCAAGTATAGATGATGGCCAGAGCGCAGTCTGCCTAACATCGTTTACCCTTGTTTGTAGCCAAGGCGGTATAATAGGAGTGTGTGTGAGGTGATGCCATCGACAACGGTCAGGAGTGCGGAAAGAACATATAGACGTGTGTGCTATCAAAAGGCGAGCATGTCATGGCCGAATGGTACAGAAGTCGACTGGTGTGACGCGAGTGCCCATCCCGGAACATATGGCATTGCAACGCCATATCATCCGATGTGAATGCTATAAAAGTACGATGATGGAATTCCAATTTCGACGTCGTGTCGACTTGGATATTTTCCTTAAGGGCAATAATTTCATGCATGCACAATCTCATCGTCAGCGTGTTATTTCCAAGGGCCAATGATGGATGGAATGTACACACCTGACGGTTGTCCGATAGTGTTACTGTATCCAAGAGACAAAGATGGCATGCCTTACCCGACATCGTCCGATAGTGTGCAACCCAAAGAAGAACATGAAGCATGCCACCGCGACGTAGTCCGAAAAGTATGTTCTATATAAGAGGGGATGATAATTACGCCACACCCGAATTCTTTTGACCGTGTAGGTTTGTCCAAGTGGCGATGATGGATGCCATGCCGGATTTCGTGACCGTGTTTCCTATCCAAGGATATGAATGGACATTCAGCCGGAGTCCCTCCGACCGTAGTCGATTCGTATATTTTGTCTAAGGTCAAATTGCATTCCACATGCTTGACGTCGTATGACCGATGTATTCCAAGGGCAATGATTGGTATGACACCTTCAAATGTCGTCGTGGCTGGTGTGTGCCCTAGGGCCCGATAATGGGAATGTCATGTCTCGCTTTGTCAATGTGTGTTGCACAAAGGAAATAATGGAATGCCATTGTCTAATGTCATCCGAGATGTGACTACCAAGGGCCATCGTGGGCATGTCAAAGGCCAACGTGGTTGATCGTGTTTGTTGTTGTTACCAAGTGGATGACAAAATGCCACCACATGACGTAGTTGACCGTGCTCTGTGTGCTCCCAAGGGCGATGATGGACTTTTCATGCGCGACATCGGCAAAATAGTGTATGATGCCCAAGGACAATGATTGCATGCGATCTCGACATTGTGACGAACATGGGGTGTTACAGAGGGGACCAGGGGGGGCATGCCCGCCCGAACTTTGTCCGATCGTGTATTCTGTTCATTAATTTAGTTAATTTTTTTTTAAAAAACTATTATCTATTTTTATTTATATAAAATATATAAACATAAAACTAGAAATATAATATGCTAGTTGCCGTAGTACACTCAAAAATGAAAGACACTACTTCAATGAATGGTAAAAGCGAGAAGATATATTAGATTAGTATGAAGGCGGCATCAACATGATTGATGATTGATGAAGTGATATATGCCCGACGTAGTCCTACCATGTGTGCTGCTCAAGGGAAATGATGTCATCTAACGCTCGAGGTCATCCGACTTTGTGTTCTGCACGAGGGCAATGATAACATGTTATGCCCAACGTCATCTAACCGTGTATGCTGTCCACGGGCGATGATGACATTCCACGCGTGACGTTGTACGACCCTGTGTATGTTGTCCAAGGGATATGATTCCATGCCATGCCCGATGTCGTCCGATCGTGTGTGCTAACTAAGGGCGATGATGGAATGTCACGCCTGACGTCGTCCGACCGCCTGTGCTGCCCAAGCACGATGATGGCATGCCATGCTCGACATCGTTCGATCCGAAATATTGCCCAAGATTCGAGCGAGCTTGTCACTCTTGACGTCATCCGATCGTGTGTTACAACAAGGCGATGATAACCTCTCAGATTTGTTTGTCCAAGGTCGATGATGCATCAAGCCCGATATTCGTCCGATCTTAATGTGTTTGGCCAAGGGCTTATGATGGCATACCAGGCCGAACGTAGTCTGACCAGTATGCTGTCCAAGGGTGATGATTACATGACCTGCCCGACGTTGTCGGCCACCGTAACAATGTTATCCAAGGGCGAAGATGTCATTTCACCCAGACGTCGTCCAAACCGCGTGTGCTGCCTAATTTCCTATGAAGGCATGCCACTTCTGACTCACCCCCCGCGTTGTGTTACACAAGGTCCATGACGGCATTTCCCACCCTACGTCGTTCGACTCGTGTGTCTGTCTCAGGGCCGATGATACACACCTACTGATGCGTTTGACCAGGTGTGACATTCAAAGGGTGATGATGGCACTGCCATGCCAAAATGTTTCGACTTGTGTGCTGCAAAGGCCATGATGGATGCCAGCTCAACGTAGCCGATCATGTGTGTTTCCAAGGGCAATGTCTGGAATGGCCCACGTCCGCCTTCATCCAACCGAGTGTGCAAACTAGTGGAAATGTAAAATTGACAACGGAAAAAAAACCTTTTATCACCAAATTTATTATCTACAAAATTTAAAACAAACAAAATTAACATTCTCAAATGTATACAGGATATTACATATTCAAAATCCTTTTTTCTTTCATCATATTCATAGCCATAAGAATTATAATTTTCTACAAAATTATGGAAAATTCGACAATTTAATGGGTTAAAAGGACCTTTTTCTTAAAATCAGCCAATGCGCTGCCACACATACGACATTCAGACCGTGTTTTTAATCAAGGTAAATTGATAATCTTCCATGCCTGAGACTTCGTCTGCAGTGTATGCATGTTCAAGGGCGATGATGTCATCCCCGCTCAACTTCGGTCCGACCGTGGTGTATCTTAGCCTAGGGACATGCGGGGCATGCAAACCCAACGCTGTCTAACTGTGTTTGCAGTCCAAAAGCGATGATGGCATGCCACGCCTAACGTCATTACAACGTATGTGTATTTTCCAAGGAGATGTTTGCATGAACAACACACCGCCGATTTCGTACATTGTGTTGTTTTCTTCCAACTGCAATTATGCATGCCACGCCCCGACGTCATCTGACCGTGTGTGCTTCCCAAGCGATGAATGGGCATGCAACGCCCGACATCGTGTCGATGTGATGTTCGGTACAGTGGCGATTTAAAATGCCACAAAGTCCCATGTCATCCGTTCGTGTATATGTCCAATGGGCTATCACCCCACAGCACGCTGTCACGGACTTTCAATTGGTACATACTCCGTGCAGCACTTGAGACGGTTTGCTCACGATTCTTGCAGCGATCCTCGCAAACTCAGTAAGCCTTTCCTACTTTTGATCGCTAAAGAAATTGAAGAAACACAAAAGAACTATTTTGTGAAGAAGAAAGACTTGTATTCAAATGTTTAGTTGATTGATTGTTATACAATACAATGACTACCTATTTATACTACTCTAAACACTAAAAGTAAATAAATTCTACACTATATACAAGCCCCTAAGTCCATGCCCACAAGACATTCTTCTAAGTCTTCCAAAAAGGGACTCCTAGCTGCTCCCTAGTCTGCCCCACGCCTAGAGGCCTTGAACAAGCCTCTTCAAGGCTTGTAACTTCTGCCTCTTCACCTGCATTAACAGTTGTAACGGCTGTAACTGCTGTAACAGTTGAAACGGCTGAAACTGCCGAAACTGTTGTAACGGCTACCCCTCCAACTGCTCCCTGCTTGGGCGCCTGCACCTTGGTCTGCTGACCGGTTTGGGCTGCCCTCCCCCTTGCGCCTGCTGCTGGCTGCCTAGGCAGGGTCTCACTGCCTGGGTTCAGGCGGGCTCGTGCAAACCCCCCACCTGCTGATGCGACGACCGCGTCGCATTGCCGTCCTATCGCATTGGTTCTGCCGGGCGACCATCACTCGCGTATCGATCAATCCCTTCGGCATCCGTCTTCATCGATGTCCTACCTTTCCGTTCTCGATTCGATCTTCCATTCCTCCTTCAACGGAGGCCAAGTGGCTCCCAAACAGGCAAAACAAGATAAATGCATCTTCACCAAAACAAAACACGTCAGGGTTCCCTACACGGAACCATTCTTACGCCGCTGTGGCAAGGGGTGCCATTTCCAGCACCATTTGTCCTTCTCTCGAACTTGCAATAGGTTGTTGCCGGTGTTCACCTTCTTCCTCATGTCGACCCTCTGGTAGTCATGGCTGTCAGTCTAGGCCTGTCCCTCGTCCGTTGACTGCTCCTTCACCATGGGAACTGATTATTTCCTTCCTTTCTCCATATTTGTCAATTTTTGGAGATGAGGATCGATTTACGGCATGTCACTCTGGAAGAAATTTCTCCCCAAGAATAACCTCAAACTATTAATAGGGGGCGACGAATGAACTTGGTTTCCCTTTCCAATCGCTACGAGATGTTCCGCGTGTTGCTACCTACTCCAACTATGGGAGTCGGTGATGCGTGATTAGTTCTTATTTGGGCTTGCTTGGCTTGAAGTAGATCGCACACCCCCACCTTCTTTGCTGCCGCCTTGATCACACATTTGACCTCCGCACCGGTGTCTACAACGCACAAGCCAATCTTCCCTTGACCGTGATGTCCTGTGTTTGAGCCAGCCATGGACTTCGCAAGTCCCTTCCTCAGCATGCTTCGGCTCTGCTTGGACCTTGACTTATCGTGCCCTTGGCCGTCGATGGTTGTTTGTCAATCGCAGCTCCGCATAGCTTACCACGCCCAACTTGCTTAGTCTCCCCGACTTTCCTCTTTAGGGCCCTTCTCTTCGTCCTCTCACGAAGGATAGCAACCAGACTTGTTTTAGTTCAGGGCCATCTGTGTAACCATGCGGCCCTTTTTTTGATGTGAAGCAACCGATCCTTTGAATCCGTTACCCGGTGTTGCCACGGATCTCGCGGAATCATTCTTACCGCTGGACCCCGTAGGTGTGAACTCCCTTGTCTGGGTTGTGGTTTTGCTCTCGCCTTCGCCACTGTCTTCCCCGCTATCATCCCCAAATGACTCCTACCAACCTTCGTCATCCACCTCGACACTAGAGACTTCTCTCGCCTGAAGTCCCTGTCAAGTCCTGCAGCCTTCGTTATGGCGTCGCTTAGTCCTCTGACTTGCCCCCCCCGCGTTCAACTCCTTCTGGCCCATTTTGCGCCCATCCATTAGTACAACAATGCGTCGCCGTCCCTCGAGGTCTTGAATAGTTAAATGTAAGGTTGGTAACTCCCGCACATACTCGTGTATGATGGCCCTTCTTGCTCAACTCCGCATCTTGCGCCTTTGCCTCATAGACAAAAACGTTGCTAGGGAGTAACGCCTTTCTTGAACTCCAACTCCACACGGAAACAGCTTCCATGTGTTCAACGTGCCATGGTCCCCTTTGCGCTGTTCATAACTCTTTAAACGCTTCCACCACCGCATGCCAACTCTAATATACAACACAGTAGTGTTGGATCTTGGTTCACATCACGACGGATCCGCATAACAAACGTGAATCTTTCCAGTGCCAAGGAAATTTATCAACCTCTTGCGCGCACGGACGCCTTTGAAGACTGGTGGCTTGGGCGCCTCAACTCTGGCTTCCCTTTCCCGGTCACGTATGAGGATCCACCAAACTCTCTATCCTCCTTGAGGTTCTGCCACTCTCCGCCTTAACGACTCAAAACTCAACTGCGCCAAGTGCTTCCCTAAGCCGTGACTCTAAGAAGTAAGGCCTCCTTTGTCTCGTACTCCGTCTCACTGTCGTGCCTCCAACTTCCTTCTGTAAACGCTCGTCAACTTCCTCAGGTAGTACTCTTCAAGAGTTTTGAGATTATGTCCGTTCGTTCAAGCGCTTGGCCTATGATCTCAACAGCTTGCCTCGCCATTTCGACCCTTGCTATCCACTCCGGTCCGACAGTAACGTCCACGGACTCCTCGCCGGTGTCTTCTTCACTTACGTCGACAATATGGGGAGGGAGAGATGTTCGCCCTTCGCTTGGTGTAGGAACACTTGGTGGAGGAACACTTGGGGGAGTCCGGGCAGATTGGGTTCATTACCCGTCTGCTGCTTCTTCCCTTTCTTGTTCTTCTTGCCACCATCAGTGCGAACGTTGGGGGTGCTGCTAGAGCCATCTCCTTCATTCGTCATTCTCTTACGATGAACCTGCTTTGATACCAATTGTCACAGACTTTTCAATTCGGACAATACTCCGTGCGGCACTTGACGGTTTGCTCACGATTCTTGCACGATCTCGCAAACTCAAGTAATCCTTTCACTACTTTGGATCGCTAAGAGAAATTGAAGGAAAGACAAAAGACTATTTTGGAAGAAAAGACTTGTATTCAAATGTTGGTTGATTGATTGTATTACAAATACAATGACTACCTATTTATACTACTCTAAACACTAAGAGTAAATATATGCTACACTATATACAATCCCCTAAGTTCATGCCCACAAGACATGCTTCTAAGTCTTCCAAAAAGGGACTCCTAGCTGCTCCCTAGTCTGCCCCACGCCTACTGGCCTTGAACAAGACTCTTACAGGCTTGTAACTGCTGCCCCTTCACCTGCAGTAACAGCTGTAACGGCTGTAACTGCTGTAACAGTCGAAACGGCTGAAACTGCCAAAACTGCCGAAACTGCTGTAACGGCTGCCTGCTTGGGCGCCTGCACCTTGGTCTGTTGACCGATTTGGGTTGCTTCCACCTTGCACCTGCTGCTGGCTTCCTAGGCAGGTCGCGAATTGCCTGGGTATCTGGCGAGTCGTGACAATGCACTCCTAACGTCGTCCGACAATTTTTTTTGTCCAACGGCGATGATAGCATTCCACGTCTTATGTAGTTTGTTAGTGTGTGTTTTCCAAAGGCAATGACGGCATGCAAATTCCAACGTCGTCCGACCATGACTGTTGTCCAAGAACGAGATGGCATGCCACGCCCGATGTAGTACAATAATGTGTTCTTTCCAAGGTCAATGATGGCATTTAACGCCCGACATCATCCGACCGTGTCTGCTGCCCAAGGGCGATGAGACCATTGTCGTGCACAACATCGTCCGAGAGTATGTGCTGTCCAAATGCGATGATAACATGCCACGCCAACGTCGACCGACCGTGTGTTCTGCCCAAGGACAATGATGTCATGTCGCGCCCGACATAGTCTGACCATATGTGTCGTCCAAGGGTGATGATGGCATGCCACGCTCCACGTCTTTCGACTGTATGTGCTGCCCTAGGGTGATAACTGCATGTCACGCCGGATGTTGTCTGACCGTGTGTGCTGCACAAGGGAGATAATAGCATGCCAAGCCCGACGTCATCTGATGATGTGTGCTTATTATTGGACATGCGGGCATGCCCACGTCTATGTGTCCTAATCGTTGTGGTGCTGTCCAAGGCCGTGATAATATTTCACACCCATGTCACCTCCGATCATGTTTCTTTCTACGGGGCGGATGAACCGACATCCACACCCAACATTGCTTCCGACCGGAGCTGCCCAATGGCGATGATGACATGTCATTCCCCGATTAGTCCGATCATGTTGTGATTCATAGGGAAATGATGGCATGCCACACTCGTCTTCGTTTTAATTAACCGTGTGTGCTTCCCAAGACCATGTTTTGCATGAACCCAACTAACGTTGTCCGGACCTGTGTGATGTCCAAAGTGTGAGATGTGAATGCCCCGTCCAATGTCTTTCATCATTTTGGTTTGGCCAAGGTGATGATTGCTGCCACGCCTAACTTCGTCCGACTGCAAGTGCTGTCCTGAGGTGAGATGACATGCCGTGCCCGATGTAGTGTAATCAATAGAGTGCTTCCAATGGAAAGGGATGGTAATCTAATGCCCGACGTTGTCTGACAGTGTGTTCGTCATAAGAGCGATAATGTCATGCCATGCCCAACGTCATTTTTCCTTGTTAGTAGTCTAAAGGCGATGATGGCAAGCAACGTCAACATTGTTTGACCGTGTGTGCTATCAAAAGGCGATGCATGCCATGGACGACGTCGTTCGATAGGTGTGTTACCCAAGGTCCATCTGTTCATGCCACGCCTGTCATCATCCGACCGTGCATGCTATCCAAGTATGATGATGGCATGCCACGTCCAACGTCGTTCGACTTGTATATTGTCCAAGGGCAATGATGTCATGCCATACACAATATCGTCTGTCAGATTGTGCTTTCATAGGGCAATGATGGAATGTCATACCCGACGTTGTCCGATCGTGTATGTTGTCCAAGGGAGACGGATGTTATGGCCTTGCCCTGAAACCGTCCCGATAGTCGCAACCCAAAGAAGATTTAGGCTGCCACACTCGACGTATTCGTAAGTATGTTTCTATCCAGCAGGGATGATAATATGCCATGCCCGAGTTTCTGTTGACTGTGTATGTTGTCCAAGTGCGGATGATCCATGCCCACGCCCGACTTCGTCCGAGCCGTGTGTGTTGTCAAAGGGATATTATTGGAATTCAAACGGCCCAACCATAGTCCACCGTATATTTTTGTCAAAGCTCCAAAATTTAGATGCCACTCCCAATCGTACGACCTGTATGCTATCCAAGGAAATAAAGTATGCCACGCCCGACGTCGTCCGAACGTGTGTGCTCCCCTAGGGCGATTATGGAGATTGTCACGCCCACTTCATCATGTGTGTCACAAAAGAATAATGTTATGTCCTATGCCTAATGTCATCCGACCGTATTTCTACTAACCCAAGGTCCATGTGGGCGCATTCCACTCTCCTGGTCGGATGTGTGTGTTTTCCAAAGGGATGCAACAGCCACAACGACGTCGTCTGACCGTTTGTGCTTCCCAAGGTGATGTATGGCATGCCATAGACGGCGATCTCGTCAAATAGTGTATGCTACCCCAGGGCCAATGATTGCAATTCGAAGCTCGAGTAGTACGACCCGTGTTGTGTGCACCAGTAACCATAGCAGCATATGCCCCACGTCCGATCGTGTTTCCTGTCTCCTTAATTTAGTTAATTTTTTTAAAAATATTTAATTATATTAGTATAGTCTACAACTAATATAAATGAAACTGAAGTATAATATTGTTCAGCATAATAACGCCGTATTAAATTAAAAATGAAGACTAGTACAATGCAATGGGAAAAATTGAGATGAATATATTAGATTAGTAATTAATATGGACAACATGATTGATGATGTTGTGGATACGCCCGACCTAGTCCCTACCTGTGTTGCTCAATGGAAATGAGTCATCTAACGTTCGAGGTTTGTCCCGACTTTGTGTTCTGGCACAAGGGAAATGATAACATGTTTATGCCCTAACGTCGTCAAACCGTGTATGCTGCCCACGGCCCGATGATGAATTCCACGACAGACTGTGAACTTGTATGTTGTCCAAGGGATATGATGCCATGCCATGCCCGATGTCGTATGAATATGTGTTCATTCCAAGCGCGATGATAGCATGTCACGCTCGACGTCGTCTGACTGTGTATGCTGCCAATGGCGAGTTGTCATGCCTCCGCCCGATGTCGTACGACTGTGTGCTAACTAAGTGCGAGGATGGAATGTCACGCCTGATATCATTAGACCACCTGTGCTGCCAAGCGCGACGATGGCATGGCCATGAAAGACATCGTTTGAACAAGAATATGCCCACGATTCGGACGCGAGCATGTCAATCTTGACGCATCCGATCGTGTTTTCTAACATAGCGCGATGATAACATGCTCAGTTCTATCCAAGGTCGAGATGCCTGCCTAGGCCCGACGTTGTCCAATCGTATGTGTTGCCAAGGGCTATTGATGGCATTACCAGGAGCGCGTAGTCCCGACCGTGTATGCTTTCCAAGGGTGATGATGGAAAAATGACACGCCAATCATCGTCCCCACTGGTTGTTGTATCCAAGGGCGAAGATGTCATGTCACGCCAGACGTCGTCCTTAATGCCGCGTGAACCCAATTGTCGATGAAGGCATGCCACGCATGTGACATCATCCAATTGTTTATGTTACCCAATGTCCATGAAGGGCATTCCACGCTCTACGTAGTTCGAAGTGTGTGCTGTTTAAGGGCGATGATAACAAGCCACGGCAAGATGTCGTTCCGATCGTGTAGGTCTTCAAGGGCAATGATGACAACACCTGCCTTAAGTGTCCGGACCCTGTGTTGCATTCCAAGGGCGAAATGGCACTGCCATGGACAAATGTCCGATGTGTGTGATGATGCCAACGGCCCATGATGGTATGCCATGCCGAAGGCGTTCGACCGTATGTGTTGTCCAAGGGAGATGATTGCAGCAAGCCGATGTGGTCTCAAATTATGTTTCTTCCCAAGGGTGAGGATAGCATGTCACGCCGGACGTTCATCCGACGGTGTGGTGGCCAAGAGCGGATATGGATGCCACGCCCGACGTCGTCCGATCGTGTGTTCTGTCCAAAGGTGATGATACATGCCCGCCGGAAGTCATCGGCCGTTGTATGTAGTCAAGGGCGTAATGGCATTGCCCTCCTAATGTCGTCTGACCATTTTTTTGTCCAACAATTGATGTTGGCCTTCCACGTTCCTTGTCGTTTGTCAATGTGTATGGGTTCCAAAGGGCAGTTGGCATGGAACGCCCGACGTTGTATGACCATGTGTTTTTGTCCAAGGGCGAGGGATGGCATGTCACGCCCGATGTAGTACCAAACCGGTGTTCTTTCCAAGATCAATGACGACAATTAACGCCCGACATCGTCCGATCGTGTGTGATTCTTGCCCAAGGGTCGATTAATTACATTGTCGCGCCCACATCGTCTGACAGGTTGTGTGCAGTCCAAAGGGCGATTGATAACATGCCACGTCGTCGTTGACCGAAGGGTGTGTGCTTAACTAGGGGATAATGGCATGCCGACCAATTGGCCATCTAAGGGTGGATTGATACTGCCCCAAAGCCCGACGTTGTCCGTCCCATGTGTGTTGTCAAAGTCACTGATGTTTATGCCAAGCACGATGTCATCCACACCATGTTGTGCTATTCCATGGGTGTTTCCATGCCACGTTCGACAGTCAGGACCGTGGTCTTGGCCAAGGGGCTATGATGCACCGCATGCCAAGTAGTCAAACCTGTATTGCCTGTCCAAGGGGAATGATGGAAGGCACATACGGGACGTTAGTCCCACCGTGAATTGTTATACACGCGGAACATTGCATGTAACCGCAAGGACGTTCGTTAGACAGTGTTTGGCACCAGTGGCGATGATGGCACGACGACGGTTGTGTGCGTACCCAAAGTCTATTTGGGAATGCCCACACCCCGACGTACCAATTGATCGTGTGTGATTATACGGGCGATGGATACATACCACGCCTGACGTCGTCCAATCGTGTTATGGTTTCCAAGGGTGGATGATGGCATGCCATGCTCGACATTGTCCGACAAGTGTGGCATCCAAGGGCAATGATGGCATTGCCCACACCGAAGTAGTACAACTTGTGTGCTGCCAAAGGGCCAGATTGAATGCCAAACCGACGTTGGTCTGATTCAGTGTGCTTGTCAAAATGCAATGATGACTGGCTACGCTCGGACGTCGTCCAAACCGTGTGTGTCCAAAACTAGCGGAAATTTATAATTCAATGAGATAAAAAGATTTTTATCATAAAATTAATAATCTAACTTTAAAATTCACATTCTCAAAAGTGTTACCAAGGTATACGGAACCGTGTGTTCTGTCCATGGTCAATGATTACATGCCACGCGCGACGTCGTCTAACCTTGTATATTGTTTAAGGGTGATGATGGCATGCCTTTCCCAACATCGTCCGACCGTGTTTAATGCCCAAGTTGGGTGTGGTAGTCATGCCTGACGTCGCGATAGGTAGTGATGCCAAAGACGAGGATAAAAAGCCCCCCCCCATGAAAACGGCTCGACGTTTTTCAACTGTATGTGTTGTCCAAGGTATATGATTGCATGCCACACCCGACGTAGTATGACCATGTGTTTTGCTATCCAAGGGCGATAATGTCATACCACGCCCAACGTAGTCCGATCGTGTGTGCTGTCAAAAGGTGATGATGTCATCTACGCTCGACATCGTCCAACTATGTGTGCAAAACTAGGGAAAATTTATAATTGAATGGGAAAAAAGCTTTTTATCATAAAATTTATTATATAACATTAAAATTCACATTCTCAAATGTGTTACCAAGATATTCCGAACTCAAAAATCTGTAATCTTTTATCAGATTCTTAGCAATAAAGAATTACAATTATCTTCAATATTAGGGGAAATTCAAAATTTAATGGGTTAATAGACATTTTTCATAAAATCAGTGATGATGGCATGTCAAGCTAGACGTCGTCTGACGGTGTAAGGTCAGGTCGATGATAACATGCCCATGCACGACGTCATCAACCTAGATGTTGGTCCAATTGGCGATGATGGATGGAAGCCTTGCCCCGGATGTCGTCTGACAGGAACAAAAAGTGTTTGCCATCCCAAGGGACATATGGGAATGCCATGCCTGACGTAGTACGATCGTATGGAAGTCCAAAGCCGACGATAGCATTGAAACACTCTACGTTTTCAACTCTAGTGATGTCCAAGGTATATGATTGCTGCCACACCGGAAGTCGTCTTACCAAAAAGTGTTTTACCCAAGTCAATGATTAATGACCATCGCCCCACGTCGTCCGACCGTATTTTTATGTCCCAAGGGAAATGATGGCATGCCATATCGACATTGTCCTACCATGTGGGCATTCAAGGGCATGATGCATTGCCAAGACCGACGTCGTGTACACTCTGGGTGCTGCCAAAGGGCCATGATTTGAATGTCACACCCGACGTTGTCTGATCATGTGGCTGTCCCCAAAAGGCAATGTTGACCTGCTACGCTCGGACGTCCGTCCCATGGTGTGTGCCAAAACTAGAGGAATTATTAATTCAATGAGATAAAAAGATTTTACTTCATAAAATTAATATCTAACTTTAAAATTCACATTTATCTCAAATGTGTTCCAAAGGATACTGAACCGTGTTGGTTCTGTCCATGGTCTAATGATTACATGCCAACGCGCGACGTCGTCTAACCTTGATATTGTTAAAGGTTTGATTGATGATGGATGGCCCTTTTCCCATCATCGTCCGACCGTGTTTAATGCCCAAGGGGCGTGTGGGTATGCCATGCCTGACGTCGTCCGATCGTGTGTGAATTCCAAAGACGAGGATAGCATGAAACGCTCGACGTTTTTCAACTGTATGTGTTGTCAAAGGTATATGATTGCATGCCACACCCGACGTAGTATGACCATGTGTTTTGCTATCCAAGGGCGATAATGTCATACCACGCCCAACGTAGTCCGATCGTGTGTGCTGTCAAAAGGTGATGATGTCATCTACGCTCGACATCGTCCAACTATGTGTGCAAAACTAGGGAAAATTTATAATTGAATGGGAGGGAAAAAAAGCTTTTTATCATAAATTTAATATAACATTAAAATTCACATTCTCAATTGGTTACCAAGATTTCGAACTCAAAAATTGTATCTTTTATCAGATTCTTAGCAATATAAGAATTACAATTATCTTCAAAATTAGGGCGAAATTCAAAAATTTACTGGTTAATAGGACATTTTTCTTAACAATAAGTTGATGATGGCAGTCACGCGAGACGTCGTCTGACTGTGTGTCTGTCCAAGGTTGCTGATAACATTACAATGCACGACGTCATCTAACCTCGTATTATGTTGTCCAATGGCGGGCGATTGATGGAATGCCTTGCCCGGATGGTCGTTACAGTGTTTGAATCCCAGGGACATGGGGGGAATTGCCATGGCTGACGTGTTTCCGACCGTATGGAAGTCCAAAGACGACGGAGAGCAATGAAAACTCAACGTTTTTCAACTCTATGTGATGTCCAAGTAATGATTGCATGCCAAACCGGAAGTTAGGTCTACCACGTTGTTTACCAAAGTCAATGATGCATGGCCACGCCCAAGTAGTCGACCGTATTTTATGTCCAAAGGGAAATGATTGCATGCATGCCAGACGTCGTCCACCATGTGTGTTGCCCAAAATGCGAAGATTGAACTGAAACGCCCCCGAAATCGTCCCGACCATGTGTGCTTCAAAAGGGCCATGTGCGCATACCATGCTTCTGTCGGTCCAAACAGTAAGAGTTAGTCCAAGGGCGCGATAATGGCATGTCATGTCGACGTCGTTCATCCGTTTGTGTTTTGTCCAAAGGACAGATGACATGCCGAACCCGACATTTTCAACCCTTCTGTGATGCCCAGGTTCATGCGACATGCCACGCTTACAGTCGTCCGATGGGTGTGCTGCACAAGGTATATGATGGAATGCCAAGCCAGTATCTCAGTTTGTGTGCAGTCCAAAGGGCTTTGATGGCATGCCAAGCGACATATCCGGATAGGTGTGCTGTCCAAAAGGAAATTATGGCATTCCACGCCCAACGTCATCCGATTGTGTGTGCTTTCTAAGGGCGATGATAACATGCGACACCAAAATCATCCTATTGTGTATTCTTTCCAAGGGTGATGATGGCATGCCACGCCCGATTTTGTTTGACAGTGTGAGCATTCCAAGGTTGATGATGTCATTGCCACGGCCAGAGTCGTCTGACCATATGTGCTACCCAAGGGCTATGATGGCATGCCACGCCTGACATATTCCAATCGTGTGTGATGTCTAACGGTGATAATGGCATGCCACACCCGACATAGTCCGTCCTTGTGTGCTGTCCAAAGGCGAAAATGACATGCAAAGCCCGACGTCATCCGACCGTGAGTGCTTCCTAACCGCGATGATGGTATGCAACACCCGATGTCATCCGACTTTGTGTCCTGCCCAAGGTCCACGTTGGCATGCCACTCTCGATGTCGTCCAACTTATTGTGCTATCCAACAACCATGCCAGCATGCCACGCTAGAGGTCATTCATCCGTGTGTGCAGACAACGGGAGATGATAACATACCACGCCTGTCATGTGACGCCTAACATCATCCGACCGTGTGTGCTGCTTAAGTTCCATGCGGACATGCCATGCCGCACGTCATCCAATCGTGTGTGTTTTTGAACGGCAATGATAACATGCCACGCCAGACGTCGTTTGATCGTGTATCTTTCCAAGGGTGATAATGGCATGCCACGCTCGAAGTCATCGACTGTGTGTACAGTCCAAGGGCGATGGTGGCATTGCCACGACCGACGTTGTCTGACCGTGTGTATTTCCCAATGGCCATGATGGCATGCCACGCCCGATGTTGTCTGATCGTGTTTTGCTATCCAAGGGCGATGATGGCATGCCACGCCCGACGTAGTCCGATCGTGTGTGCTGTTAAAAGGCGATGATGTCATGCTAAAACGCCCGCATCGTTCGATATATTCGTAATGTTCTGTCCCAATGGCGATGATAACCTCCACAGATGTGCCCGATGTCATCAAGTCGTGTATATGTCAAAGGGCGATGAAGCATGCAATACTAACGTTGGTCGTCCTATAATTTTTGTTTATCCAACGGTGATGATAGCATTCCACGTCCTATGTCGTTCGTCAGTGTGTGTTGTCTAAAGGCAATGGATGGCATGCAACTCCCGACTCGTCCGACAATGAGTGTTGTCAAGACCGAGATGGCATTGCCATCGCAGATGTAGTACAAACGTGTGTTCTTTCAAGTCATGATGGCAATTTAACCCCGACATCAGCCGACCATCGTCTGCTGCCCAAGGGCGATTAGACCATTGGTCAGCTCGCTCACATCGTCCAAGAGTATGTGCAGTCAAGGCTATAAACATGCCACATTCCGACTTCCGAACGACCGTTGTTCCTGCCCAAGGACAATGATGCATGCACGCGCTCGACGTAGTCCGACCTTGTGCCGTCCAGGATGTTGATTACATGCCCAATACCGCGTTGTCCGTCCAAAGTGCTCTCTACAGCTATGATGTTATACCAAGCCCACGTCACCAACACCATTTGTGGCTATCCAAAGCGATGATGCCATGCCACTTTCAACGTCGTTTGACCGAGTGTCTTGGCCAAGGGCTACGATGGCACGCCATGCCCGCGTTGTCTGATCATGATGTGGCTGTCAAAAGGCACTGATTAAAATGCTACGCGCTACCGTCGTCCAATCGTGTGTGCCCACTAGCGGAAATTTATATCAAAACGGGAATAAAAAACTTTTTATCATAAAAAAAAAATTTTTGATTATCAACATTAAAATTCACCCATTAGGAAATGTGTGTACCAGGTTAAATTCTCCTAACGCAAATTCTATTTTTCCTTTATCAGCATTCATAGCAATAAAGAACCTACAATTATCTTGCAAATTAGGGAATTCAAATTTAATGGTTTAATAAACATTTTTCATAAAATAGGTGATGATGGAATGTCACACTAGACGTCGTTTGACCGTGTGTACTGTGCAAGGTCAATGATAACATGCCACGCGCGTCGTCTTCTTACCTCGTATGTTGTCCAATGGCGGTGATGGCATGCCTTTCCCGACGTCGTCTGACAGTGTTTGCTACCCAAGGGACATGGTGGCATGCAACGCCTGACGTCGTCCTACCGTGTGCAAAGTCCAAAGACGACAATAGCATGAAACACTAGACGTTTTTCAACTGTATGTGATGTCCAAGGAATATAATTGCATGCCACACCCGACGTAGTCTGACCATGTGTTTTGCCCAAAGGCAACGATGGAATGCCACTCCCGACGTCGTCCAACCGTATGTGATTTCCAAGGGAAATGATTGCATGCCGCGCCGGGCATTGTCAGACCATTTGTGCTGTGTCTTCCGTAGGGCTCTGATGCATGCTACACCCCCAATTTCCTCTGACCGTGTGTGCTGCTCTGCAGGCATGATGGCATTTCACACACTACATCGTTTGTGTGTGTGTGTCACAACTCGATAATGGCAATGCCACCCCACGTCATGCGTTCCGTATGTGTCTCCCAAATTCCATTCTTGCATGCCAAGCGCCCTAACTGTCCGATCGTGGTGCATTGTCCAATGCATGATATACATTCCACACACCGATGTCTTTGCTAAGGTAACTTTCTTCAGGCGATGATGGCATGCCACGGGACTCGTCCGCACGTGTTTGCTGTCCACGAGAATAGGGCATGCCACGTAGGACGTCATCCGACCCTGTCTATTTTGTCAACTGCGATGAGTCATTCCACGCCGATAAAACGTCTGACCATGTGTTCATTCCAATGGCTATGATGCAATGCCACGCCCGCATATCCCGGACCTTGTGCTGCTAAGGGCAATGATTGACAGGTCACGCCGCCATAAGTCCGATCTTGTCCATGTCCCCAAGGTGATGATGTCAGCCACGCGTCGATGTCTTATCCTGACCTGTTCGCTATCAAGGTCTAGTGCATTCCATGCCTGACGTTGTCCCGCATTGTGTTTGCCCAATGCGAATATGGCATGAAACGCCCCGCACAAATCGTCGAGACCATGGTGTGCTCTAAAGGGCCAGGTAAGCATCCACGCTACATGTCTTCCAACAGTTGAGTCGTCCAAGGTCGATAATGGCATGGCATGCTCGACTTCGTTCATCATGTTGTTGTCCAAAGGGACGATGACATGCCACACCCGACGTATTACAACCTTCCCTATGCCCAGTGCCATGCTACAGCCGACGCCTAATGTCTCCGACTGTGGTGTCTGCACAAGGGTTATGATGGGCAATGGTTACGCCCGTCTTCATTCCCGTGTGTGCATTCCAAAGGCTTTGATGGCATGCACGGTCGACATCATCCGATATGGTGTGCTGCTGAGTCAATAATGGCCTTTTAATGCCTGAACGTCATCCGACATGTGTGCTTCCAACTGGAGAGATAGCATTTCAACATCCCTACATCTTCTGACCGTGTGTGCATTCCAAGGAACGAAGATAACATTTCATTGCCTAAGGTTTCTGACCTGTATCCTATCCAATGCGATGAGGCACCCCCCGACGTTGGTTTTGATGTTTTACCCTATGTACTCGTTTTCAAAGGGCGATATGGCATGGCCAGCTCATATTTTCTAACCGGTTTGTTGGCAAAGTTCAAGATGCATGCCAGACGCTCGACGGTACTTGCGAACCGTGTATGTTTTTCCGTGGGCGATGATTCACATTCTAGGGACCGATATTATTTCAACCGCTGTGCACCGCTATGGCGATGTATTGCATGCAACCCTACGTCGTCTGCCCGTGTGTGCTGTCCTAGGCGAATTGGCATGCCACGCCCATGTATTCCAATCAATGAGTTCCCTTCCAAAGGGCAAGGATGGAATCTAAATGCCCGACGTGGTCTGACATGTTTGTGGTACAAGAGCGATAATGGCCCATGCCACGCCCAACATCATTTTCCCTGTGTAGTCCGAAAGGCGATGATGGCATGCCACTCAACATCGTTGAACCGTGTTTGCTATAAAAAGGCGATTGCATGCCAGGCCGATTCGTGTTACTGGTGTGTTTCCCCAAGGCCATATGGGCATGCAACGCTGTCATTATCCGACCGTGCATCCTATCCGAATTTACTATGATGGCATGCCACTTCCAACGTATTTTCGACGTGTTATATTGTCCCCGGGCAATGATGAATTTCACCCTACGGTGTCCAATCGTTAGTTGTCCCAAGGAAGAATATGCCATGCCTTGCCCGACACCCCGTCCTATAATGGTGCAACCCAGACCATGCAAGCATGCCCCACTCGACGTAGTTTGATAAAAGTATGTTCGTCTAATAGGGATGATAAGATGCCACACCCGAGTTCTTTGACCGTGTATGTTGTCCAAGTGCGATGAATGGGGCCATGCCACGTCCCGCCAATCGCCGACCGTATTTGCTGTCCAAAGGATATATGGATTCCGCGCCCGACGTAATTTCGCAGTATATTTTGTCTAAGGTCAAAATTGCATGCCACGCCCGACTTCTCCGACCATTTATCTATCCAAGGCGATGATGGTATGCCCACGCACGCCCCGACGTCAATCCGACGTGTGTGCTGCCCAAGTGGGTCGATGAATGGAATGTCATGCCCCACTTTCGTCAATGAGTGTCGCACACAGGAAATAATGGCATGCCATGTCCTAATGTCAGTCCTACCGTGTGCTAACCCAAGGTGCCTGTGGGCATGCCACGGCCTACTGGTCGGATCGTGTGTGTTGTCCAAGGTGGATTGACAACAAAGCCCACACACAACATCCGGTATAGTAGCATAGAGGCAGTGATCAATGAAGTTTTTGAATAACGTTGCATTAAGAGTTGATGTCATTTGTCGTGGCCCTTGATCATGGTGATGTTTGGGTTGTTAAACAATGAAAATATGAGTTATACTGAAAATCATGTATTCTGCAAACCCTTGAAAACCAATCTATAGAGGAGCTCCCAAAGTTAAAACTAAAGCTCTCCCACCACATCTCGGTATGAGTTTCTTAGGAATGAATGACACTTGGCCGGTAATCATTGTATCCGAACCGTTGGGTTGCGCAAGTTTCATGATGTCATGCCACGCTCTACGTAGTTCGCTGTGTAGTTATCCACGGCTTTTGCATACCATGGCGTTGAGGTCATGTGTAGCCCTAATACTCATCCGACCGTGTGTGTTGCTTAAGTCCCCAATGCGGACATGCCATGCCGCACTTCATTTTTCAATCGTTGTGTTTTTGAACGGCAATGATAACATGTGCCACGCCAGAAGACGTCGTCTTGATCGTGTATCTTTCCTAGTGTGATAATTGGCATATCACGCTCGCAGTCATTGATTTTGGTGTACAGTCCAATGGGCGATGGTGGCATTTCCACGACCGACGTTGTCTGACCTTCGTCTATTGCCCAATGGGCCATGAATGGCATGCCAGCACGATGTCGTCTGATCGTGTTTTTCTATCCAGGCGATGATGGCATGCCACTCCCGAACGTAGTCCGATCGTGGTGGTGCTATTAAAGGCGATGATGTCATGCTAACGCTCGATCGTCGCCAACCGTGTGCAAAACGGGGGAAATTTATAATTGAATGGGATAAAAACTGCTTTATCCATAAAATTAATTATCTAACATTAAAATTCACATTCTCAAATGTTTACCAGGGTTGGGGGAAAGGTATTCCGAACACAAAAATCTATTTTCTTTTATCTGATTCGTAGCATTAAAGAATTACAATTATCATCAAAATTAGGGGAAATTGAAAATTTAATAGGTTAATAGACATTTTTCATAAAATTGGTGATGATAATATTTCATTCTAGACATCGTCTGACCGTGTGTTCTGTCCAAGGGCAATGATAACATGCCACGCGCGACGTCTTCTTACATTGTATGTTATCCAAGGGAGATGATGGCATGCCTTGCTCGACGTCATCCGACCGTGTTTGCTGCCCAAGGGACATGCGGGCATGCCATGCCTGACGTCGTCCGACCATGTGTGAAGTCCAAAGACGACAATAGCATGACACGCTCGACGTCTTTCGACCGTTTGTGCAGTCCAAAGTATATGATTGCATTCCACGGCCGACGTCGTCTGACTGTGTGTTCTGTCCAAGGGCAATGATAACATGCCCCACGCGACATCGGCTGACCTTGTATGTTGTCCAAGGGCGATGATGCATGCAAACCCCGACATCGTCCACCGTGGTTTCTGCCTAAGACATGCGGTATGCCATGAGTGACGTCGTTCCGCCAGGTGTGAACGTCCAAATACAACGATAAGCATGACACGCTCGGTTCGTCCTACCGTGTGTTGCCCAAGGGATATGATCGTATGCCACGCCCCGACGTCGTCTTGATTGTGTATGCTTCCAAAGGGAGATGATGGCATTCGTAAGCCGCCGTAGTCTTATCTGTGTGCATTCAAAGGGCAATGATGGGCATGCCACAACACATCGTCCGACTCGTGGTGTGCTATCCATGGCTATCAGGGCATCCACGCCCGACATAGTATGACGTACATGCTGTCCAGGGCTATCAATTGCATGCCAATCCGACTATGTTTGACCATGCATGCTTTCCAAGGGCCGAGATGCATGGCGCCTAACGTGTTGTTCACTAAAGGCGAAGATGTCATGTCTTACCGACATCGTTTGTAACCGCGTGCGCTCGAATGGCGATGATGGCATTTTCCACACTCAATGTCACCGATCCTGTGTAGGGTGTCCCAATGTCCATGTGGTCATCCACGCCCAATGTCAATCCTATTGTTCTGTGGCTGAAAAGGGAGATATAACATGCCACGGCCCGCACCACGTTGTCGATCATTTATTCTGTCCAATGACAATATGACGTGCACGCCCACTATTCCGATCATATGTTTACCCCCAGGGTCATGATAGCATTTAACGCCCGACTTCGGTCGAACCGTGTTTGATGCCCAAGGGCAATGATTGCATGCATGCCCGTGTCATCTTGACTAACTATCTGTCGAAGGGATGATGGCATTGCCACACCCTGCATCGTCTTAAAACCATGTTGTTCATTGTAAAGGCGATGATGCATGCCATGCCCGACATTGTGGCCGACGGTAAATGTTTGTTCTCAGATGAACCGACATGCCACGACTGATGTCTTCAAACAACCCCTGTATATGCTATCCAAGGGCAATTCTGGCTGCCACGCTCGCGTCCTTTTCGACTGTATGTGTAGCCTAGGGCGATACCTGCTGTCACGCCTGATGTTGTCTGCCCGTGTGTGCTCACAAGGCGATATGGCATCAAAGCCCGACGTCATCTGATGGTGTTGCTTATCAATATACACGCGGTATCCACGCCGTATGTGGGTCCTATCAAATGTGCTGGCCAAGGCCGATGATAATATTTTTCACACCCAACTCCGACGAGTCGTCCTAATCATGTCTTCTTTCCAATGGGCGATAAAGACATGCCACGCCCGACATTGCTGACCGGGGACTCATTGCTTTTGCCCAAGGCGATATGACCTGTCCATTCCCCTACTTAGTCCGATCATCGTGAGTCATAGGCATGATGGCATGCCCACTCGTCCGATCATGTGTGCTTCTAAAGGGCCATGTTGCGCATACCACCGCTTTATGTCGTCCAACAGTACGATAGTTCCAAGTGCGAGAATGGCATGTCATGCGCGACTTGTTCATTCTCAATCCGTGTGTGTGTCCCAAAGGGAGTGACAGCACACCTACATTTTACAACCTTCTGCGATGCCCAAGGTCCCTGCGACATGCCACGCCTAACGTCGTCCGACTTGTGTGCTTCACAAGGTCTCTTGTGGCATCCACGCCCGTCCTCCTCCGTGTGTGCGTCCAAAGGCTTTGATGGCATGTCATTCAACCTCAGCCGATAGTTGTGTTGCGTCCAAAGGGCAATTAGGGCTTCCAGCCCACCGTCATCCGATATGTGTGCTGTCTAAGGGCGATGATAACATGCCACACCAAAATCATCCACCTATTGTGTATGCTTTCCAAGGTGATGGATTGGCAGGCCATGCCCGATTTTGTTTGACATTGTGTGTGGCATTCCAGGTTGATGATATCTTGCCACGGCCAGATTCGTCTGACCGTATGTGCTACTCAAGGGCAAGGATTGGATGGCATGCCCGTGTCATCCGACTAACCTATGCTTTCGAAGGGATATGATTGCATGCCACACCCTGCATCGTCTTATACCATTGTGGTTCATTGTAAGGCGATTGGCATGCATCCCGACCGTTGTATGTTGTCTTTAAGGCTGACGACTGCCATACGCCTGAGTCGTCAAACCGTTATAGCTATCCCAGGCAATGAATAGCATGCCACTCGACGTCTTTCGACTGTATGGGTACTCCCTAGGGCGATAACTGCATGTTCAACGCCGGAGTTGTCTGACCGTGTGTGCTGCCTCAAGGGGATAATGCATTCCAGCCCCGACGTCATCTGATGTTGGTCTTATCAATGGACATGCGGGTATGCCACGTCGTATGTGGGTCCTTATCAAAGTTGCTGTCCAAGGCCGATGAATAATATTTCACAACAAAATTCCCCGACTTTCTGTTCCGATCATGTATTCTGTTCCAAGCGCGATAAAGACATGCCACGCCCGACATTTGCCGACCGGGCCTGCCCAAGGCATGATGACATGTCTTCCCGACGTAGTCCGATCATAGTGTGATGTCCCTAGGGCAATGATGGCGATGCCACCCTCGTCGATCATGTTGCTTCTAAAGGGCCATGTGCGCATACCACGCTATATGTCGTCCACATACAGTAGTCCAAGGGAGATATGGCATGTCCATGCCAACATTGTTTTCATAATCATCCCCGTGTGTGTTGTCCAAATGGATTGTTACAGGCCCACCCTCCCATTTTACATCTTCTGTGCTTCCCAAGGTCGCATGCGACATTCCACGCCTAACTGTCGTCCAACTGTGTGTGTCTTCACAAATGTCGATATTGCATTCCCCGCCCCGCATCCGTCCGGTGTGCAGTCCAAGCTTGGATGCATGTCATGTCGCATCATACCCGATCGTGTGTGCTGTCAACAAGGGCATTATGCATCCACCCCAACGTCATCCGATTATGTGTGCTGTCTAAGGGCGATGATAACATGCCACACCAAAATCATCCTATTGTGTATGCTTTCCAAGGGTGATGATGGCATGCCACGCCCGATTTTGTTTGAGAGTGTGTGCATTCCAATGTTGATGATATCATTGCCACGACCAGAGTCGTCTGACCGTATGTGCTACCCAAGGGCTATGATGGCATGCCACGCCTGACATATTCCAATCGTGTGTGATGTCTAACGGTGATTATGGATTGCCACACCCGACGTAGTTCGTCCTTGTGTGCTGTCCAAAGGCGAAAATGACATGCAAAGCCCGACGTCATCTGACCGTGAGTGTTTTTTCCTAGACCGTGACTGATGGTCCGTAACCCCGATGTCCATCCGACTTGTGTCTTGCCCAAGGTCCCGTTGGCATGCACTCTCGTGTCCGTCCCTTATTTGTGCTATCAACGACCCATCCAAGCATGCCAACGCTACTGGTCGTACAAAGGGAGATGATAACATGCCACGCTTGTCAAGTGACGCCTAACATCATCCGGACGTGTGTGAGCCGCTTAAGTTCCATGCTGACATGCCATGCACGAAGTCATCCAATGTTTATGTTTTCAAAAGGAATGAGAACAGTCACGCCAGACGTCGTTTGCTATGGTCTTTCAAGGGTGATAATGGCCATTGCAACGCTAGATCATCGATGATGTGTACAGTCCAAGGGCGATGGTGGCATTGCCACGGACCGACGTTGTCTGACCGTGGTGGTATTTCACATTGTGCAATGATGGCATGCCCACGCCCCGAAGTGGTCTGATCGTGTTTATATCCAAGGGTGATGATGGAATGCCACGCTCAGATGTAGTATGATCGTTGTTCTGTTAAAAGGCGGAGCCGATGATGTCATGCTATGCTCGAAGTCGTCCAAACCGGTTTGTGTGCAAAATAGGGGAAAATTATTAAGTGAAATGGATACAAAACTTTTTATATAAAATTAGTATCTAACATTGAATTCACATTCTCAAATGTGTTACCAAGGTATTCCGAACTCAAAAATCTATTTTCTTTTATCTGATCGTAGCAATAAGAATTACCCAATTATCTTCAAAATTAGGGGAAATTCAAAATTAATGGGTTAGTAGAACTTTTTTATAAAATTGGTGATGATGGTATTTCATTCTAGACGGTGAGAACGTGTGTTCTGTACGGGGGGTAAATGACTAACATGCCACACGTCGTCTTCTTACCAGTGTATGTTGGTCCAAGGGCTGATGCTGGCATGCCGTGCTGAGGACGTCTCCGACCCGTGTTTGATGCCAAGGGGACATGCGGGCTGCCAGCCTGACCGTCGTCGACGTGTGAGGAAGGTCCCAAAGGAAGGACAATAGCATGACACGCTCGACGGTCTTTTGACCGTTTGTTGCGTCAAAGTATTGATTGACATTTCAACGCCCCCGACGTCGTCTGACTGTTCACTGTGTTCTGTCCAAGGCAATGATAACATGGACACACGCGACGTCGGCTGACCTGTATGTTGTCCAAGGGAGATGAGGGCATTTTTGCCACCGCCCGACATCGTCCAACCATGTTACGTCCTAAGGGACATGCGGGCATGCAGAGTGACGTTCGTACGACCAGTGTTCCTGTGACCATGTGTAACGTCAAAGCGATGATAGCATGACACGCTCGTTGTCCGAATCGTGTGCTGCCCAAGGGCTAGATCGTATGCACGATTCGAACGTCGTTGCAATAGTCACCGTCGGTTGGGCCTAAGGGCAAGCGTGCATGCCACGCTGACCTAGTCTCGATCGGCGTGTGCAGAAGGGAGATATAATAACATTCCACGCCCCATCGAATCCCGGCGTATGTATGTTGTCCTAGGGCAATGATGGGCATTTAAGTCCAAAGGTCGTCTGATGGTGTGTGTTGTCCTAGGGAGATGATCTTGCCACGCCCGACGGTCATCTGATTGGGTTATGCTTCCAAAGGTGGAGATGATGGCATTTGAAGCCACAACGTCGTCCTATCATTTGTGCATTCAAAGGGCATGTTGGCATTGCCAACGAACGGACATCGTCCGACCGTGTGTGCTACCCATGCCGCTATAAGGGCATGCCACGCCCGACCGTACGTATTATCGTAATTGTTATCCAACGGCTATGATGCATGCCAAAAATCGCGAGATGTTCGACCATGCATGCTTTACAAGGGGCGTGATGAATTGCCGGCCTAACTGTGTTGTTCAACTAAGGGCGAAAGATGGACATGTCATGACCGACATCATCTGACCGCGTGCACTCCAAATGGTGATGATGTCATTCCACACTCAACGGTATCCGATTCCTGTGTAGATGCAAAGGTCCATGTGGGAATGCCATGCACAATGTATCCGCTGTCTGTGGTGAAAAGGGAGATACTAACATGCCACGGCCCGTGTGTCCGATCATTGTGCTATCCAGAGAAATGATGGCATGCAACGCCCGACGTAGTCCGATGTTAGGTGCTTCCAAGGGCAATGAAGCATTTAACGCCCGACCTCATTCGACGCATGTGTGATTCCCAAGGGGCTTGTGGCCACATGGCACGCCCCGAGTCATCAAACTAAAAATAGGACTGTCCAAGGGAGATGATGGCATGCCATCCCGACATCGTCTAACCATGTGTAGTATCCAAGGGAGATTATGGCATGCCAACGAGCCTACATCGTTTACCTGTGTTCTTGAAAGCGATGATGCATGCCATGCCCGACATTTGGTCGACGTGTATGCTGTTCTAAGGAAGAAGAACGGCAGCACCCGGCCTGATGTCGTCAACAGTATATGCTACCAAGGGAATTGATGGCATGCCACGCTCATTCGACGTGTACCGACCCATGTATGCTAATCCTAAGGGCACTCAATGGTAGGCACGCCCGACGTGTCCACCGTGTGTGCTTGCCCTAGGGCCAATTATGGAATGTCATGCCACACTTTATCAATGGGCCTGGTGTCGCACAAAGGAAATAATGGTATGCCATGCCTAATGTCTCATGACGACGTAGTTATACCCAAGGTCCATGTGGGCATGCCACGACCCAAGGTGGGCGGATGTGGGTGTTGCCAAGGGGGATGACAACAGCCAAACACGACGCGTCTGAACGTTTGTGCTTCACCAAGGGTGATTGATGACATGACCAAATTGACGCGAGCATCGTCAAACAGTGTATGCTGCCCAAGGGCAATGATTGCATGCGAAGCTCGACGTAGTACGACCGTGTGTGCTGCCCAAGGACCATGCGGGCATATGCCACGCCCGACTTCGTCCGATCGTGTATTCTGTCTCCTTAATTTAGTTAATTTTTTTTAAAATATAATTATATTATTATATGTATACACTAATATAAATGTAAAACTAGAAGTATAATATGCTTCATGCCGTATTAAATTAAAAATGAAAGACTAGTACAATGCAATGGGAAAATCGAGAAGATATATTAGATTAGTATGAATATGACAACCATGATTGATGATGGTGTGATACGCCCGACGTAGTCCTACCATGTGTGTTGCTCAAGGGAAATGATGTCATGCCATGCCCGACGTCGTCAGACCGTTTGTTCATTCAAAGCGCGATGATAGCATGTCACGCTCGACGTCGTCTTAGTGTGTATGCTATCCCAGGGCGATGTTATCATGCCTCGCCCGATGTCGTCCGACCGTGTGTGCTAACTAAGCGCGATGATGGAATGTCACGCCTGACATCATCCGACCACCTGTGCTGCCCAAGCGCGATGATGGCATGCCATGCACGACATCGTTTGACCAAGAATATTGCCCAAGATTTGAGCGAGCATGTCAATCTTGACGTCATCCGATCGTGTGTTCTAACATAGCGCGATGATAACATGCTCATGTTTGCTGTCCAAGGTCGATGATGGCCTGCCAAGCCCGACGTCGTCCGATCGTATGTGTTGGCCAAGGGCTATGATGGCATACCAGGACCGACGTAGTCCGACCGTGTGTGCTTTCCAAGGGTTATGATGGAATGACACGCCCGACATCGTCCCACCGTTTGTGTTATCCAAGGGCGAAGATGTCATGTCACGCCAGACGTCGTCCTACCGCACGTGCTGCCCAATGTCGATGAAGGCATGCCACGTGTGACGTCATCCAATTGTTTGTGTTACCCAAGGTCCATGAGGGCATTCCACGCTCTACGTCGTCCGATCGTGTGTGCTGTTTAAGGGCGATGATAACAAGCCACGCCCGATGTCGTCCGATCGTGTATGCTATTCAAGGGCAATGATGACACACCTTGCCTTATGTCGTCCGACCATGTGTGCATTCCAAGGGCGATAATGGCACTGCCATGCCAAATGTCCGACTGTGTGTGCTGCCAAAGGGCCATGATGGGATGCCATGCCCGACGTCGTTCGACCGTATGTGTTGTCCAAGGGAGATGATTGCATGCCACGCCCGATGTCGTTCAATTATGTTTTCTTCCCAAGGGTGATGATAGCATGTCACGCCCGACGTCATCCGACCGTGTGTGGTGCCCAAGAGCGATGATGGCATGCCACGCCCGACGTCGTCCGATCGTGTGTTCTGTCCAAAGGTGATGATAACATGCCACGCTCAACGTCATCTGGCCGTAGTATTTAGTCATTGGGGCGATGATGCATGCCACTTCTAATGTCGTCTAGACCATTTTTTTTCCAACGCGATGTTGGCATTCCACGTCCTTGTCGTTTGTCATGTGTGGTTTCAAAGGCAATGTTGCGATGGAATGCCCGACGTTGTACCCCCATGCGTTTTGTCCAAGGGCGAGATGGCATGGCCACGGCCCGATGTATACAACATTGGTTATCTTTTCAAGGTCAATGACACATTTAAAGCCCGACAAAATCGCCGATCGTGTGGTGCCTGCCCAGTCTATTATATCCATTGTCCGAGCCCAACAATCGTCCGACAGTGTGTGGCAAGTCCAAGGGAGTGATACAATGCCAAATCGTCGTCGACCGACGTGTGTGCTTCCTAGACTATAATGGCATGCCGACCATCATTTGGCCGTCCAAGGTTATGAGTTACATGCACAGCCCGACGTTGTCCTCCATGTGTGTTGTATAAAGGGCGATGAATGTTATGGCCATGCCGACTTCATCCAACCCATGTGTGCTACCAGCGATGATGCCATGCACGTTCGACCTCGTTTGACCGTGTGTCTTTTGGCCAGGGCTATGATGGCACGCCATGTCCAACGTAGTCAAACCGTGTATGCTGTCCAAGGGTGAATGATGGCATGCAATGCCGGACGGGTCGTCCTATCCCACCGTGTTTTTTAATACAAGGGCGAAGATTGCAGGTCGCTCTGCCGTCTTCTGTACCGTGTTTTGATGCCCAATGGATATGATGGCACATGAGGTTTGTGCTTCCTAAAGTCCCTTTGGGAATGCCACCTCGATGTCAATTTGATCGTAGTGTGTTTATAAAGGCGATGATAACATACCACGGCTGACGCGTCCTATCGTGTAGGTTTCCAAGGTGATGATGGCATCCATGCTCCTGACTGTCGACCCATGTGTGCAGTCCAGGAATGAGGCATTGCCACGACCGACGTCATACAACTCTGTACTGCCGAAGGGCATGATGGAAATGCCACACCCGACGTTGTCTTATCATGTGTGCTGTCAAAAGGCAATGAATGGCATGCTACGCTCGACGCTCCCGTCCAACCGTTGTGGTGCAAAACTACGGAAATTCTATAATTCAATGGCGATAAAACGCTTTTTATCCATAAAATTGATAATCTAACTTGAAATCACATTCTCAAATGTGTTACCAAAGTTTCCTGAACTCAAAAATCTATTTTCTTTATCAGATCGTAGCAATCAAGAATTACAATTATCTCAAAATTATAAGAAACTTAAATTTAATGGGTTATAGACATTTTCATAAAATCTGATGATTGCATGTCACGCTAGACGGCGCTAACCGTGTGTTCTGTCCATGATCAATGTAACATGCCATGCGCACGTCATCTACCCTTGTATAATTGTCCAAGGGCGATGATGGCATGCCTGTGCCTACGTCGTCCAACCTGTTGCTGCCCAATGGGCGTGCCGGTCCTACATGCCCTGACGTCGTCCTATCGTGTGTGAAGTCCACAGACGATGATAGCATGAAACGCTCGACTTTTTTCAACTGTATGTGCTGTCAAGGTATATGATTGCATTCCGCACCGACGTATGTTTGTATGACCATGTTGTTGCCAAAGGCAATGATGGCTGGCCACGCCTGACGTCGTCCGACCGTATTGATGTTCCAGGGAAATGAATGTCATGCCACGCCGAACTTGTCAGACGTGTGTGCTGCGTAGGTCGCTGTGGCATGCAACGCCCACATCTCCGACCGTCGTGCTGGTCAAGGTCAATGATTCCATGTCACGCCCGACATCGTCTGTGTATTGTCAATAAGGAGATAATTTCAGCCCACGACCAACGTCATGCGACCGTATGGATCTCTCAAAGCCATGCTGGCATGCCAGACCCTAGTGTTCCATCGTGTGTGTTTTTCCAAGAGGAGATTAAACCATTTCCACACCCGATGTCGTTTGATCAGGTATACTTTCCAAGGCGATGATAGCATGACACGGTCGCCATGTCGCCCGTGTGTCTGTCAAGGAAATGATGGCATCATCACGTAGGACATCATCCGAACCCTGTCTATGCTGTCAACTGCGATATGGCATGCCCACACCTACATCGTCCGACCATATGGTTTCATTCCAATGGCGATAATGGCATGCCGACAACCTTACATATCCCGACCTTGTGTGCTTCTCAGGGCGGATGGATGGCATGCCTGCACAGACGTCCTCACCATTTGTGTTGTGCGAAATGCAAGATTGCATGAAACGCCTGACATCACCGACCATATGTGTGCTTCTAAAGGCATGTGGCATACACGCTTTATGTCGTCCAACAGTATGAGTCATTTCCAAGGCGATAATGGCATGTCCATCTCGACGTCGTTCATTACCCGTGTGTGTGTCCCAGGTACGCTGACATGCCAAACCCAATGTCTTACATACCTTCTTGATCCCAAGGGCCTGCGACCTGCCACGCCTAACGTCGTCTGACTGTACGTGTGCTGCCACAAAGTCTATGATTGCATGCCACGGCCTGTCTTATTTTACGTGTGTGAAGATCCTAAGGCTTTGATGGCATGCACTCGACATCATCCGATAGTGTGTGCTGTCCAACACAGGGCAATAATGGCATTTAATATACCCGACGTTCATCCGACGGTGTGATGCTGCCTAAGGGAGTATGATAGCATTTCCATGCCAAACATCTTCCTTGACCGTGGTTGCATGTCCAAGGGCGAAGATAATCTTTCCATAATAGGTCTTCTGAAACATTTACCTATGATGGCAACCAAACCCGACGGTTGTTTTCATACCACCCTATGTATGTTGTTCAAGGGGCGAAATAATGGCATTCCATGCCCGATATTTTCCGACGTTGTTGTCGTTGGCCAAAGGTCTGATGCATGCCCACACAGAACGTACTTCGAACCGTTGTATGTTTTCCATGGCGATGAAATGCATTCTAGGACCGAATTATTCAACCGCTTGTGCAGCCAAATGGCGATTGATGGCATGCAACGACTAACGTCGTCCGAAAAGTTGTGTGAGTCTAGGGCGAGATGGATGCCACGCCCGGATGTAGTCCAATCATGAGTGTTCGCAAGGCCAAGGATGAATCTAACGCCGACGTTGTCTGACAGTGGTGCGGTACAAGAGCGATAATGGCATGCACGCCAAACACATTTCGCTTATTTGTAGTCCAATCCAAAGGCGATGATGGAATGCCCGTCAACTCATTTGACAGTGTGTGCTATCAAAAAGCGATGCATGACATGGCGATTGTGTGTGACTGGTGTGTTGCCAAGGACAATATGGGCAGAACGCATGTCATATCAAATGTGCATGCTATCCAAGTCTTGATGATGGCAGGACACGTCCGACGTAGTTCGATGTATATTGTCCCAGGGAAATGATGGCATTCCATGCACCATATCGTCCGTCAGAGGTGCTTTCTAGGGAACCTGATGGAATGCCACCCCCGCGTTGTACCGATCGTGGTCTGTTGTCAAGGGAAGCAATGACATGCCTTTCCCGCCAACCGTCCGAAATAGACAACCCAAGGACCGCAGGATGCCACACTCGACGTAGTATGACTAGTTTGAAATTATGTTCGATTCTAAGAGGGATGAATTACTAGGTCAACACAGAGTTCTATTACCGTGTATGTTGTCCAAGGAGATGATGGCCATGCACGCAAGACCATAGTCCGACCGTAGTGGTGTCAAAGGATATGATGGAATTTTTCGCTTGACGTAGTCCGATCGTTATTGGTCTAAGGCCAAATTGCATGGCAACTGCACCGACTTCTTTCCGACCATGCATATCCAAGGGCCGATGATGGAATGTCATCCAACCGTGTCGTTGGTGCCAAGGCGATGATGAATGTCATGCCCCCTCGTCAATGTGTGTCGGCACAAGGAAATAATAAATGGATGCCAGGTTAATGTCATCAGACCGTATGTGCTGCCAAAGGGCTATGTGGGCAGCCACGGCCTAACGTGACTCGGATCATAGCGGCCGTTGTCAAGGGGATGACAAACAATGCCACACACAACGTCATATAGAAGCATAGAGAGACGTGAATCATTGAATTTTGATAACGATTGCATTAAAGAGTGTGAGTCATTTGTCGCGGCCCTTGATCACGGTGATGTTTGGTTTAAACCAATGAAATATGAGTCAGAGATGAAAAGTCATGAGTCTGCACCCGTGAAACCATCGATAGAGGAGGCTCCAAAACTTCAAAACTATGTGAGCTCTCCCACCCATTTCGTATGAAGTTATTAGGAAAATGATGACACTTTGCCGGTTTAATCATGTATCCGACCTGTGTGTTGGCCAAAGGTTCATGATTGTCATGCCACGCCTCGACGTAGGTCGACTGGGTAGGTGATCCAAGGGCGATGATTTCATTCTAGGGGGACCGATGTTATCTCCAACGCTTTTGATACTATGGCGTTGATGTCAGGTGACGACTAAAATCATCCGACCGTTGGGTGCCAGCTTAAGTTCAGCCGACATGCCTGCACAACGTCATCCAATCGACGGGGTTGTTTCGAATGCAATCGATAAACCTTCCACGCCAAACATCGTTTGATAGGTATCTTTTCTAAGGGTGGATAATTTGCATGCCACGCTTGAAGTCATCGACTGTGTGTACATTCAGGGCGATATGGTGGTGGCATTGCCACGACCGACGTTGTCTGACCGGGTGTAGTTCCTATGGCCATGATGGCATGCCGCCGCCCGATGTGGTTGTCGTGTTTGCTATCCAAGGGCGGATGAGGATCTGCCAACATGCGTATAGTGACGATGTGTGTGCTGTCAAAGGCGATGATGTCATGCTCGCTCGACGTCGTCCAACCATGTGTGCAAAACTAGGGGAAATTATAATTAATGGAATAAACAGATTTTTATCAAAAATGATTATTCTATCATTAAAAATTCAATTTCACAAGTGTTACCAAGGTATTCCGAATTCAAAATCTATTTTCTTTAATCTGATAGTAAAGCAATAAGCATTACCAAATTAATCTTTAAAAATTAGGCGGGAAAATTAAAAATTTAAGGGTTAAAGAACATTTTCATAGGAATCGGTTGATGTGGGTATTTCATTCTAGACGTCGTCTGACCGTGGGTTCTGTCCAAGGGAAATGATCAAACTGCCACGCGCGACGTCTTCTTACATTGTATGTTGTCCAAGGGCGATGATGGCATGCGTTGCTCGACGTCATCCGACCGTGTCTGCTGCCCAACAGACATGCGGCATGCCATGCCTAACGTCGTCCGACCTTGTGTGAAGTCCAAAGACGACTATAGCATGACACGCTCGACGTCTTTCGACCATTTGTGTAGTACAACGTATATGATTGCATTCCATGGCCCGACGTCGTTTGGACTGGTCAGTCATGGCAATGTGATAAAAGCCAACGCTGGAAGTCGGCTGACCTGTATGTTGTACAAGGAGATGATGGAAGCCACGGCACGACGTCGTCTAAACCGTTTGTTCCTGCCAGGTTACATGCGGGCATGGCCAGGAGTGACGGTCGTCTGACCATGGTGACGTACAAAGGACAGACGATTAGCATGACACGCCGTCTCCGATTTTGTGTGCTGCCCCAAGGGCTATGATCGTATGCCATACGACGTCGTGCAATCATGTTGGTGCTTAAGACCAAGGGCATGCCCACGCTTGACGTAGTCCGACAGTGTTGCTAACAAGGGCGATAATAACATTCCACAAACACCACATAATCCGAGTAGGTATGTTCTAGGGAATTTTGCATTTAACGTCCAAAGTCGTCCGATATGTTGGTGTGTGAATGCAAAGGGAGATGATAATATGCCACGCCCGATGTCGTCATAATTATGTATGCTTTCCAAAGGGCGATGAGGAATCGAAGCCCAAGTCGTCCTATGTGGTGCATTAAAAGGGGAAATGATGGCATCTGCACGAACGACATCGTCTGCCACGCCCCGTACCCCTCACACTCTTTCCCATTTCCCCCGCCCTCTCACCACCTCCCCGTATCTTCCGTAAGCCCACCCTTCTCTCCTCCTTCCGCCCCCCACCCCCCAAACCACCTCTGCTACACCTCCATCTACGTCCAACCCGTCCACTACATATTTCACCCATGCTCAAACTCCCGCCCAATACCAAACACCCCTCATTACCTGAACCTACCCTTCCTCAACTTCGTTACTTACCAACGCACCGCCCACTTTGTCCCAAATCCTACCCCTACTCTCCTACCCAGCCATCCTCTGACACTCTCCCCAACCCTCAACTCCCTCACACCGACCACACCTGGTCTCTTCATCTACGGTCAACCGACAGGGGGTGCTAACAAGGTCTATGAGGGCATTGCAACGCCCAGAAGTAAGTCTGATAGCAGTTGTCCAAGGTCTATGATGCATGCAAGCTCGACTATTTTAGACCATTGCATGCTTTACAAGGGCCGATGATGAATGCCGCCCTCAACGTGTGTGTTCACTAAGGGCGAAGATGGCCATGTCATGCCCGATCGTATGTGCTGCCCAAGGGCAATGATAGCAGTTAACGCCTGACTTCATTCGACCGTGTGTGATGCCCAAGGGCGATGATGGAATGGCACGCCCGCGTCATCCGACTAACTATGCTGTCCAAGGGAGATGATGGCATGCCATGCCCGACATCGTCTAACCATGTGTATGTTTTCCAAGGGAGATTATGGCTTGCCACGCCCTACATCGTCGTACCATGTGTTCATTGTAAAGGCGATGATGGCATGCAGAGCTCCGACGTATTTCAAACGTAGTGCTGCCGTTAGGGCGAAAATGCTTGTCACGCGGGATGTTGTTTGACGTGGTGTTGACACAAGGGAGATAATGGCATGCCAATCCGATGTCATTTGATGGTGGGTACTATCAATGGGACATGCGGGCATGCCACGCCGTATGTGGTCCTAAAAGGTTGGCTTGTCCAAGGACGATGATATATTTCACACCCGACGTGTCCGATCATGTATTCTTCCACAGGGGAAATACGAATGCACACGCCCGACATTGATCGACTGGGTCCCAAGTGCGATGATGACATGTAATACCCGACGTAGTCCGATCATGTGTGATGTCTAGGGCATGATGGCATGCCAAAATAGTCTCGTTTAACGTTTATGGCTTCCAAGGACCATGATGGACATCCACGCCTAGCGTTGTCGGACCATGTGTGAGCCAAAGTGATGATGGCATGCCCACGTCTAATGTTCGTTCATCAGTGGGTTGTTTCCAAAGGTTGATGATGGAATGCCACGTCATAATGTCGTCCGACTGCATGCGCTGTCCTAGGGTGAGATGGCATGCCGCGCCCGATGTAGTTTAATCATGAGTTCTTCCCAAGGGAAAGGATGGTATCTAACGCCCTACGTTGTCTGACAGTGTGTGCGGCATAAGAGCGATAATGGCATGCCACGCCCAACGTCGTTTTTCCTTGTTTATAGTCCAAAGGCGATGATGCAAGCCACGTCAACATTGTTTGACCATGTTTGCTATCCAAAGGCGATGCATGCCAATGGCCGAGTCGTTTTCGAAGGTGTGTTCCAAGGGACCATCTGTTCATGCCACGCCCGTTATCATCCGACAGTGCATGCTATCCAAGTACGATAATGGCATGCCACGTCCGAAGTCATCGACTTGTATTATTGTCGCAGGCAATGAAGGCATGCCATACCAATATCGTACGTCAGAGTTGTGCTTCAGAACAAAGGGCAATGATGGAATGTCTACCGACGTTGTTACGGATAGTGTATGTTAACCCAGGGAGAAAATGGCATGCCTTGCCTGAAACCGTTGATGTTGTGGCAAGCCCAAGGACCATGTAGCCTTTCCACACTCGATGTAGTCCGTAAGTATGGTCTATCCAAGATGGATGATAATATGCCATGCCCGAGTTCTTTTGACTGTTTATGTTGTCCAAGTGCGATGATGTCATGCCAAGCACGAAGTCGTCCGACCATGTGCGTTGTCAAAGGGATATGATTGAATTCCACACCCGACGTAGTCATTCCGACGTTGGTATATTTGGTCTAAGCTAAATATTCATGCCACGCCGAAGTCATTCGACCATGTATGCCACCAAGGGCAATAATGGTATGCACGCCCGACGTCGTCCAGACCGTTGTGTGCGCCCTAGGGAGAGTTATGGAATGTCAAGCCCCACTTATCAATGTGTGAGCACCAAGACGTAATGGTATGCATGCCTAATGTATCCGACAAGTCATGTTCTACCCAAGGTCAATGTGGTCACCCCCCCCCCCACCTGCCACGACCTACGTGTGGATCGTGTGTTGTGTTCCAAGGGATGGGACAACAGACACACACGACGTTTTGTTGGACCGTTTGTGCTTCAAAAGGGGATGATGGCATGCCATGCGCGACATCGTCAAACAGTGTATGCTGACCCAAGGGCAATGAGCATGGAGATCGACGTAGTACGACCGTGTGTGCTGACCCCAAGGACCATTGCGGGGATATGCCACGCCGACTTCGTTTCCTATCGTGTTGTATCTGTCTCCTAATTTTAGTTATTTTTTTAAAAAAAAATAATTATATTATTATATGAGAATAATATTAATTGTAAAAATGAAGTATAATATGTTCGGTGCGTATTAAATTAAATCAAAGGGACTAGTACAATGCCAATGGGAAAATCGAGAAGATATATTAGATTAGTTATATGAATATGACAACATGATTGATGCTGGGGTGATACTCCTGACGTAGTACCTACCAAGTGTGTTGCTAAGGAAATGATGTCATCTACGCTCAGGTGTCAACTTGTGTTCTGCACAAGGAACACGATTCTTAAATGTTATGCCCAAACATCGGTAACGTGGTATGCGGTCACGGGAGATGCTGCCATTCCACAGACGTTGTACGACCATGTGTGTGTTATCCAAGATATGATGCAATGCCATGCCGCCGTCATCCGACCGGGTGTTCCCCAATTCCAAGCGCGATGATTAGCATGTCACGTTCGATGTTGTGCTGGGACTATGTATGCAAGTCCAAGGGCGATGTGCTTTGCTCGCCCAATGTCGTCCGAGCCGTTGTGTGCTACAAGCGCGATGATGGAGTACCGCCTGACATCATAGACCACTTGTGCTGCCAAGCGAGATGATGGCATGGCATGCACGGAACATCGTTTGACCAAGAATATTGCCTAGATTGGAGCGAGCATGTCATCTGACATCATACCGATCGTGTGTTCTAACATACACACACACCATTTTAGGTCTACGACAACACTAAATCTGGACAAGATTATAAAAGAGGGTTGCCTAAAAATACTTTTGGGGACGTTTTTAAAGTGTAGCCAAAAATTGACTTTTAGTTACACTAATATTAGCAAACTCTAAAGTGTTACTCTTTAATGGAAACACACTTATAAGTGTTGTATAGTTGCAACAAGTTATTTACATAAATCGCCACACTTTTAAAGTGTGCTTATTGTTTTATAATTATTATTACACACATAAAAAATGTGGCCCTTAGTGTTTTCCCCAAAATTTTCTTATTCCCTCTAACATTTTAACATTAAAAATTGATCTCCCCCTCCCATTTTTATTGGCCAAAATAATAAAACATTAAAGAAATATTTAAAAATAATAAAAACTTAAAGAAATATTTAAAATAATTAAAACATTTAAAACAACAAAAAGGCACAACATTAATGAAACCTTAAGTGAAGCTTTCACTTTCAGCATGAAGAACAAAAATTTATGTTCAAACAAGAAGAACCCATTTGAAGAAATGAAAAGAGGATCAAAACGGAATTGAAAGAAATGATTTTCGTCTCAACAAATCACTGTCAAAGTTCAGTTGAGAACAACATTTTTCAGCGAAGAATCACCGAGCAATGTGATTCCTCGAAGGCGAACTGAAGAAGAAGATCTCCTCTCCGAGCTTCGTTGTCTCAAGATTGGGAAGATGAAGAGACGATTTCTCAAAGAGTCTGGGGTAACGTGTTGTTCGACCATCAGATTTTCTTTTGAAAGTTGAAAGAAAAAGCTTCACAAATCAACTTGCTTCATATCTTAAAGCTTTAGTTAGGGTGGTTGGGAAGAGATTTATCAAGGTAAGATATTCTATCTTCAAAAGTCTAAATTATAGCTCTGAGATTTTGATATTTTTTTTTTGTTTTCTTCTGTGTCAGTCCAAATTAAAGTTAGGGTTTATCACTTGTGTTATGATACGAATTTATTGATTCGGGATTTCGTTTGTAGGTGTATGACTATAAATGGGCAGATTATCTTTGACAGACTAATTTTTCTCTTAAATGTGAATGTAGAAGCTGAAGATCAGTCAAAAAGTATCTGAAGAACTGAATTGGCGCTAAAGTTATCTTTCTTCGAAGAACGAAGTGTTGAAAGCTGGTGATAACTATAATATTTTTGTCCCTAAATAGATTTCTCAAGCGTTAGTAGCTACTCTACATGAATTGAAAAGTTTTAATGTATGTTTTAAAGCACTGTTTTTTTCGTCTTTTTAGTCTTCCTGAGTTCATTGATTGTGCTGTCTTAAGCTTGGTTGGTTCCTTTGTTACCAAACATTCCATTCTGTCTTGTTGTCGCTATTTGACTGGTAAATTTTCTTTGTTCGACTACATGTATTGAAGTTTGAAGTGTCATAGAAGTCAATGGTGGTTGTTACTGTTAGTGCTTTTTCAAGTATAGATCAGAACATTACTTCAATATTGACTTAGTTGTTGGAATCAGCTAGTAGTATGAATTTTGTTAAAACTTGCTTTGTCGTTTGAGTTGCACTATTAAGAAAATAAATCATATGCCTTAGAAATTGGAAGATATTAAGATATATTTTCAAGTCTAGAAAGGGTGGAATGGGGAAGCAAGTAACTTGTGAGAGTCTTTCTGCTAATGTTACTAGCAATAACAGAATCAAAGTAGAAGATTTGTTTTGTGGTATGGACAACGGTTGGATTTGGTAGTGTTAAAGTGAGGCTCGCTTCATCTAAGTTTAGAAGAATTAGGAGAAGTGAGTGCAAAACAAAATGGAGAGAAGTTTGAATGATGTAAAGTTTGACCTTATTTGATGAGGTAGATGCAACAGATGAGGATAATAGCTTGTAAAGTTCCAATTCATTACATGTCAAGTACTTCCATAGTTAAATAGTAGTAATTAGAATTGTAAAGACAGTCTATGGTCAAATGCTTTTTTCCTCACTTTGACTATGTTTATCGGACGCTCCAAAATGTGATTACCCCATGCATGTGCTGTAAGTGAAACTAGAAATCGGACTCTCCAATTTGAGTTTCACTAGCTAGGTTCCTTTTGTAACGAAAAAGTGGAACTAAAATCATATTTAAGACTGCATATTTGCTTCCTCTGTGTTCTTGTTTCTCTTTAATATAATTTTGTCATAATACTAAAGCTTACACTCTGTACTCCTTCGCAGTTTTAACTCTTCCAGCCAGGACACTATTTAAAAAGGAGAAAATTTGGGGTGGTTAGTGTACACTGCTGCTTCCTCACAATTTCTTGTTGAATAGTGAATTCAAAAGCTCTAATTAGATGATTCATGCTATTGTTACTTTACTGTACTTATTGGATAATCTTTTTTAGAGTTTGGAAGGTTGTGATCCACACGATTTACTTGCGACTTGACCACTTTCATGGATAAGATGAATGATTGAAAAAAAAATATAATGAAATAGGACTTGACAAGTGTGCAGTACTAATGAGATACTCATCTCCAGTTGATATATTGAGGTAGTTATTCTCTGTCTTTTTAATGGTAAACATGAATATATAACTCTTAACTGTCTTTAATTTAGAGGCGCATCTCTCACTTTTAGGGGACGATGAAGTACCTCACAAGTATGTAAAAAAGCATACTGAATTAAATACGTGGATAGCTACAACACATTTAATAGTTATCCATTTCCTTTATCAAATATTTGTGAAAAGTTTCTGCTTTGTCACGTATATGGGATATATATCCATTATCCTTTATAAAGTCAATGGCATAGTGACAAAAATTACTATAGAAAAATGGCGAACGAGACTAGGATAGTAATTGCAGTAGAGACAGTACAATATTGGGATCGTTTTTGAACAGTAAGATTGCTAGAGATGCACTTTGTAGTCTCTTATGGGGTCTCCGTGATAAGGTTTATTACAATGTCAGAGTTGCTTATGGTCGAGTCGGAGATGCTTTGTTGTTTTTTTTTTTATAGGATGTTTAAGTATCAAGTTTTTGATTTTCGGTTTGAAATTATTGGATCTTTGAGATTTTGACCAAGCTGTCTTTTTCAAAAGATGGAACATTTTGAGTATGGAGTGGAGTGAGATATGTTGTTACTAGGCGATGACATATAATTTGGGTTCATGGTTATATCTTTGTGTTATACTTATATATGCTAATGTTATATAATTATTCGTACTCTTCATGTGGTTTGTTAGACTAAATATGATTATTTCAATAAGATTAGTTAGGTTGTCAGTGCAATTGTGGTTGAAGAGTTTGATTTTACTTTTGATAAAGACTTTCAACTTTTTGATCTGATTAACTACTCACTCAGGGCGACTTAGAATAGTTTGAGGGACATTTATTGTTGGTCTATAATTTGTCAGATTATTTTGTGGATTGTTAGGGGTCTATTTTCTTCCCTACTGTTACAGGCCAGATATGCTCATAACAGTATGTGTTTATTCCCTTGATAGAACAATATGCTATAAGACAAACACATGCATAGACATATTTTTTTGGAAGTAAGAAGGAGGAGTCATTAATAAAGCATCAAGCAGATGCACAGGATTAAAAAAGAATGATTTTCTGGTAGCACACAGTTAACAACAGTGCTGATAAATTCTAGGTAAGACTCCACACTAAAACGGGCAGAGATAAAAACCCAAAAAGGTAATCAAACATCCTACTTAATGGAATCAAATGACAAACAATTTTTCGGTGTCCCCCAAAAAAGCAAGGAATATTTTAGAATCGAGTCCAACTGAAACAAATAAATTTAGGTGTATTGTTAAACTAGTGCTCCAGATTAATTCCATGGGAAATTGATTAGTTAAGGTATTTCTTATTGTTTTTTTGAAGGATAGCATTGCTTTAAGAGAGGATCATCCCTGCTATGCTTCAGTAAGTTGACCCTTGTATCGACTATGGATTGCACAGTCAGTAAATTTCTCCTTAGGATCAGTGTCACATATTTTTTCCCTGTACTGCGACAGGGTTGAGTCTGGAAAGATTAATCTGAAAATGTTTGGAAAAATATTCAGTAAAGAGTGTTTTGACGTGATTACGCGGTTGCAAGGGTTTAAAACATAAAGAAGATAAATCACAGCCTTGAAGTTTCAGAAAATAGGTAATGAATTTGTAAGAGAACTGGCAAAGAAAACAGAAAATATAGGACGTACATAAAATATAACAGTCAGAAATAAAAAATGTAAGGCTAAAAAGATAAAAAAGAATCTTATTTTCATGTATCACTGATACAACAGTTCAGAATAAAAATACTTGTGTCCTAATAAAGTGAAATTTGGAAAACCTTTTTTTATTATCAAGACAAACCAAATATAAAAATATTGTATTTTAATACCAAAGCGACATTCATAAGTCGTGATCGAATATCTATTATGATAATAAGAATGTTTTCTTGAATTTTTAACATGGGTATAGAATTTGATACTCTCTAGATTGGTTGTGCACAAGAATGAGATTTTAAAGCTTTAACTCTAAAAGCTCATAAAACTCTAAAAGCACTAAAGCTCCAAATTCAAGTACAAAAAAACTTAATTTTAATCATTTGAATTATATTTATTATTTTCTTTTTTATTATGTATATCCATAATGTACTTGTTTTTTCATTTATAGTATCATCAAATTGAAAAACATTTGTGGAGATTAAAAGTTTGATTTGACATAGCGAACGCCTCATGACTAGGTAAGCAACTTTTATCTCTCATAACACATGCTTCTGATAGCTTACTCGTTGACTTTTAAAACTTATTTGTTAATGGTTACGATTATTGCTGCTGAAAGATTAAAATTGATATAGTCTTCTGGAGTTAACCAATCCAATACAAGGAGTGGATGGAATTAGCAAGGTGTATAGCAAGGAGATATTGATGGCATTGAATCATCTAGATTGTGCTTACTCTTATGAGATCCTCATGGAGAGAAAACATTTCAATGGCCATGTGCGAAATGTTAATGTAATTGTAATATTCTTTGGAAAAGAAAGCATGTAGTGTATTGATCACTAATATGGACATGGATTCGTTAAAGGCTCATATACTAGATGGATCAATAACGGGGATGGGGGGATCGTGAATGTGCTGATGATATGGATTACTCGTGTGATGATATTGATGGGTTGTTGAATGATAATTTAGAAGATGTTGCAACAGGCTGGAGGAGTTTATGATGGTCCAAATGAAGGATTGCAAAGAAATCTATAAGCTTACTTGACGGAGGCAAACCAAGAAGTATTGCATGGTGTATAGGTTCTCTAATCTATCATTCACACATTCCGCTTATATTTGTTGAAGTGTTTACATGGATGGAGCAATGGAACATTCAATTCTCTTCTAGAGAGTTTATTAAAAGAGGCGATGCCCGAGTTGAAAAATTCCTCAGATACAATAAAACCACGTCTATGGTAAGAATCTTGGTTGGATTATGGATAAAATTATGCATGTTCCAAATGATTGGCCTGTGTTCAGGAATGAATTATAAGGATGACGAATTTTGTCATAATTGTGGAGCTTCACGATATATTCAAGCTTCTAAAGTTGATAGTGAGCTTTGAGTCTTCTCAAAAAAAACAAACATCGGTTCTGCAAAGACTTTGAGAAACTTTCCATTAATTCCTAGGACTCAAAGGCTATTTATGTGCTCAAAGACGGCCAGATTCTTTGAGGTGGCATGAAGAGAACGTTTAAAGAGAAAAGTTAAGGAATCCTGATGATGTGGTCTAGCATGGAAAGACTTTGGTTGATACGGTGCATTCCAGATTTCGCACAGATTGTCGCCAATGTTGAGAATGGCTTGTCACGTGATGGATTCAATCCATTTCGAACCATGAGTATATCACATAGCACATGGCCAGTTATGTTGATGATTTATAATCTTCCGGCCTTTGGATGTGCATGAAATCTGATACTCCATATTTTCTTTACTTATACTGAACCGCGATCACCTGGAAATGATCATTGATATTTACTTACAACCATGATAGACGAGTTAAAAATTATTATGGGATTCTGGGGTTGTGAGAACATATGATGCTTCCAGGAAAATGAAACTTTTCAAAATGAGGGAAGCTCTTATGTGGACAACAAGTGATTTTCCTGCATATGCTAGGTTATCGGGTTGGAGTACAAAAGGAAAGTTTGCTTGCCCTTGTTGTAAAACTATGACTAATTCTCGCTATCTTAAATATAGTCCGAAAAAAGTGCTATCGGGATCATCGGGTTTTATACCGATGGAAAATTCCATGGAGATCAAACCAAAAGCTCATTCAATTGGTAAAACTGAATTTAGCCTCCTCCAGCTCTTTAAAGGGATTGATTTTCTTAATAGATTACGTGATTTGAAAATGCGGTTTGGAAAGAAGAAAAGAGATCAATGATGGCCCATGGAAAAAAAGGTCAATTTTTTTTGAATTACCTTACTTGGCAGCACCACTTGTTACGTCACAACCTGATGTAATCACATAGAGAAGAAATAGTTGATAGCATACTTGGGAACTCTTGTGGATATTTCAGTGAAAAACAAGGATCATGACAAAACCACGGGTTATGATTTGAAAAAGATATGGAAATCAGGAAGAACCTTCATCCCAAGATAAGAAGATAGAAGAGAACAAAGTTTACAAAAGGCGTGCTCTCAATGACAAATGGAGAGAAATTCCATATTTTGTGGAGTTTAAAAGACAGCAAGCTATGATGGTAGTGCTCAATATATCTAGGTGTGTGCCACTTGGATGAAAGAAAGGGGTAATTATAAAAACCCATGATTCATTCATGTGACATTACTTGCTTCCAATACAAATTAAAAGCATTCTCCTGATCATGTGGCTATTTCTTTGATTCGTTAAGGGCCTTCTTCCATCGTTTGTGCAAAAAGTAATCACTTGGAGGAACTAGATTGCTTAGAAGTAGAGATCATCAGAAACAGTTAAATCAGTTGGAGCGAAATTTTCCTCACTTCATTTTTGATATCTGATTCATTTGCCTATTCATTTGGTGAATGAAGTGAGATTAGGGGCCAAGTGCAAAATCGATGGATGTATGTATTCCACTGAAAGAGAAATGGGTACATTCAAAAATCATACATGCGCAGAAGGCGTTTCTAGAAGGTTGAATAGCAGAGACACGAGTGGGAATAGATTGCATGAATTATTCTCAAAATATTTGAATCGGGGTGTGATACCAGATTTAATAGGACGAGCGCGAACAATGATGAATGTGACCCAAGAGTGACGCAGAAACCTGTGAGTTTGTTTTTAACAAAGGAGAGGAGTTCATTTAGGAGCAAAGAAAACTGATCCAATCATTTTTTTTAAGGGGATGACAAGTCACTAAGTCATGGCCACATCCAGACTATTGGAAATTGGTGTGATGATGTTCAAGAATATATTAGGTACCTTTATTTGAATATAAGATTTTTGTTTAATTTAATTTTGATCTTATATAATTTATTATTTTTAACAAATATATTAAATTTTTTGTCAGAGAGACGATGAGCAGAGGTTAATAATCGTAACGAAGATCTAAATGAGAAAAGCAAAGAATCATTTCAAAACTCTCTCAATGGTTTGAAACTCTGGCTTTGAAAGAGGATGTGTCTCTGATTGAAAAAAACAATGTATAGAGGACCAAATTCGTTGCAAAAAAGATATTCTGGGTATCTCATAAATGATAAGATTCAATGTTAGGAAGCGTGATGAGAAGGGTCAAAACACAAATAGTGGTGTTGTTACCTGATTGCCTAACTAAAAAGCTTGCAAGCTCCAAAGGATTTAAAAATCCGATGATGCAGATTGATTATTTATGGTTAGATAGTGATATTGTGAATTAAACTATTACAACCATTTTAAGGCTTGTTTGATTTAAGTGTGACTTGAGTTATTATTTGATGGTTGAAAAAAAGATGGTATCTGGCACTTAATTATGTTCTTTTTTAAAAAGAGATGCTCTCAGGAAGAGCCTTTTGGCTTGCCATCTCAAGCTACAACAATGTTGCTTCTAGTGCTAAGATCAATATGATCAAGTAAAACATTATGTTATGAAGATTGTTCAAGAGACGTGTTTAACATAGGGATGATGAAGTTGAAATCTATCTCCACAAAGTTATGAAAAGGAAGCCATCTGAACATTCGAAGGGTCCATCTATACAAAAAGATAATGGTGACAATGTATCGCCAAAAAGGAATGTTTACAGAACCATTTCGATGTGCCTGTTGGAGGAAGTTTCAATCAACAACTTGACGTTGAGTATGAAGAGAGTTTTGAAGATGAGTTCGAAGATGAGTCTGAAACATTGAGTTGACGAGACGTTTTCAGATGCGTTTGAAGACGGAGTTGAAAAGGAGTAATGAAGATGAGTCTGATGATGAATTCGATTTGAGAAGTAGAAGGTTGAAGACGAAAGAGTATGAATGACGAAGACACCACCCTGAGTTTCATTCTTGTTGTGATGATCCATATAGTGCCCATTCACTGTTTTTGTAAAGTTAATAGTTTTTTGGTATTAGGTTTACAAACACCTTAATTATCTAATCTGTGGAATGTAATATGTTGCTTCTTATTTGATTTTATTTTATGAGGAACTATACTTCTAGCAGATTTTTGCTGATTTGTTGTTATTCTTTCTATACTTACTGGTTTCATTTATTATCAGGCAGTTGGCATTAGAAGGGCATTACACTCTTGTAGTGTTTTTTGAGGCTTTGCTTCTGGTTTGGTTGTTGTCTGAGTTTGTCGCTCTGAGAGAGGTACAACCCACCCATTCTTCACTCTTACCTTGTTATTAGTAAGTAGTAATAAGAAGCTCTCCCGGTTTTCAATGGGATGCAGCCACGGCCTCTTATTGGAGGGCCAGAACCCCACCCAGATGGGAAAACATGGGCAGGTGGACGCAATAGCATAACAATCTGTTCAAATAGGGAACATAATATGGCATCAACTCGTATGCATTGTTTGAAAATATCTGGTCATAGGTTATCAGTTTTTTCTGTTGTCATGTAGTTGTATTCACAATTTAATTAGTCCTGTTTTACTGTGGTATTCAGCTACACAGGCACAAGGCTGGGTTCACTGCGAAATAGCTGATTTGCATTGATTTAAATAGAGATTTTTTACTTAAGGTCAATTGTCGTTCCTAATACTAATGTGTTCTGACATTTTCATCAAGTGGGGGCAATAGGGGAAGTCAGGAGAAGCATGACTTCTATGAATAGGGATAGAGGCCCCCCCCCGCACGAGACGACCGTACTAAAAGGGAACCAACGCTAACAAAAAAATGGTGAGTGTTTTATAACACAAGGAACCGAACAAATGACTCTTTACATGCATTCTCATTACGGTCATCACGAAGTACCTGCCTCTACTCATTTACTATCCTGGTAGTGTTAAACCAGAATGATTCACATAAAAATGCTCCTTAATAAAAACTCATAATTGGGGATTAATTTTATGAATCCTCAATATTCATTTCGGCCTTTTTAGAGCCCCTTCATTACAATATTGGAGTTATGTCTACAAAAGATTCAATAAATCCCCTATGCCACATGTATTCTAAGTCTATATGCAGACTAATGAGTCTTATGACACATACCAATTTAATTAAAGTGTATCAACCTTCCTGACTCTGTGGTAGGATTTATGTTACTCCTCTTTTAGCACCTTTACTCATTATGTGTTGCACCTAGATTGTTGTACGTATGTGGGTTTGGCCTTATATGTGATTTAAAATAATTTTCTGTAAATTACATTACTGTTGGTATAAGTTCTGCAAAGATTATACAGTACTTTACGTATAAATTCAGGAAAATTTTGGAAGTTCTGGAATTATAGAAAATCTGAAAATTTTGACAACTCAAATGTTGCAATCTACTCTATAAGCTATTCACAATAGGGGAATGTCAAAGTTACATTAGATCGACGTACTTCTTGCACTGTTAAACAACACTCTTAACTGTATTGTGTAGGTACTTACATGGCACAAAATTGAAGAGATTTTAAACAACGCAACACAATGACATACACAATAACTGTTGACTGTATTGAAGAAAAAGGAGTGGTCTGTCCGCTCTTGAAGTTCCACTTCGAGCATCAGGGTAGGCGATGACTGAGGACAAAGTCCATTGAAGCATTAGAGAGGCCCCCCAGCGGCTAGGCTATGCAAATTACGATTCACGTGCTGAAATTGGCTAACAATCAAGATTAAGAAGACGACACAACTTGCAAATGAACGCCATGATAAAGCTAAGAAAGGCATGGCCACAAATATCACATAAAAGAATGAATTTTTGAGGATTTCATTCACAACAAGGAAAGAGTAAATTGCTTGGGCACAAATCAGTAATCAATATCTCAAGGGAAGAGCGTTAGAAATCACGTATGAGAGGACAGGACCCAAAACTAAACAGAGGTTATTCAATTTGAGAGTCAAGTCAAGATAATGGACTAAACTCCTATGGAACTAACTTTAGGTTCAATTACGTCCATTCAAGAAAGATGTTACTGCTTCAGCACATGCGACTGGAACACACTAGGTAAGGAGAGCAGGACATGGTATCTTGATTACCGAATTGCAAACAGGTAAAGAGGAGGAAGAAGGTTCATACCAGCTCGTACTCTTGGATCAGTTTCTACAAAAGATCAAGGGTACACAAAGTGATGAAGACAAATGTGACAAACAACACAACAAGTGATTGTCGAATTTATGCATACTTCTACTATTAATGAACATAAACAGGATTGGTATGACGTGTTGGAACAAGAAGAATTCAGTAGTAAAGATATAAATGTGTGTCGAAAAGGAAATTGACATGGATTGTAGTAAAAAAGGTATGTCTTAAACTTGTTAGATTTAGAACTCATTATAAAAAGAAATATCTTATCTTATGGTGTTACATCAATTAGAAAGTCAAAGCCACAAAACGTTCGAGGAATACAAAATGTAGGGAGATTCATGCAAGAAATTTGGAAGAAAGAAGGAGGGAATTGATAAAGGGACAAAGCCCGGTTTTAGGACTACAACTAAACGATTAGGGTCAACACATCTAAGCAACTTATAGGACAATTGAAGGATCTAATATCTCAGCTTGATGTACACTAGTTGGCATGTGGTTCCAAACCAAAGGATACTAACAAGGCGCATGTGGGAACGTCAAGTAAGAACAACCACTCTTGAGAAAATTCATATTTTTGTTTAATTATGCAAACTAAAATATATTTATTTTGAATAGTCAATTTCTATTCCCGTTTAGAAGGGACAAAGAAGTGGGTGGGTGATGACTGGTCTTCCGTGATGCTTGGAGGCGACACAAGCAAAAATGTAAAAGAATTTTTTTGATATAAAAAAGGAACCCTTGAGTATATGCCAGCAATGTCCTGAGGGAATTCCAATAATCAATTCGCCAGTTCAGTGATCGATATTGGAAGCACCAAATGTTCAAGTAAGGTTTCAAAGTGTTGCATTTCACTCACGAATAATCTATGTAATCATATTCTTTTTTACATATCAACGATCAATTATCTCTTTGTTGTTAAACAATAGGCTATATGCGAGATGAATTCTCAAATAGGAAAACAAAAAGTGGATAGGCATCGGAATGGGACCTATTCATTTTGCTTAGGTACGCGTGGCATTGGTTAATACTTAGTGGACATTTCATACAAAATTTGATTATTCATTTTTTGTACTTTATAAGGAAACTACTGATTTTGTAAAATTTCTTTTGATTTAATCTGTAGCGTGCAGCCAAAGACCAAAACGAAGAACATCAAAAGCCTGGAAATATTTATGCAACTCGTACAAGACGGGAAAGGAAATACAGGCTGTATACCCGTTGCAATGTAATTTTTGAAGAGAATTATTAGTGAACTTTATTCAGACCTTAACATTTATATTGTGGGGGAGTTTGAATACATTAAATTTTAATCCGTAGCACTTTTTCTTCTTTTCTTCGCTCTTCTTCTGATTCTTCTTCTTGTGCAATAGGATGAACTTAAATCGCCAAATTCTTGGGGAGGAAACCGCGATGATGCATTTGGCAGTGTTTGGCAAGGAGCAGCCTGGTCGAGTGAGGTGCTATGGTAGATCAGTGACAGACAGTTCTTTGAAGAAAGATGAGGAAATTAACAATCTAAAACAAAAGCAGCCGATAATGAAATCATTCTTAAAGGAAGAATGGAGGAGACGACATGCCCGACATTTATCACCAATTGCTGCAAACAACCCTGGATTGAATTTTCAAGATATACGGTTACGTAATTGTGTTGGATCTAACCTTGCTTCACCTATTGATTGCAAGTAAGTGCACACAGCTATAGAGGCACAAAATCTTCCATTTCTTGGGGTCAGCTCAAGATTCGGTTCTTCAAACAGGGTATTTTGTATTTCAAATATGTAGTGTCAATATTATTTTTCTTATCGTTAGTTTTGGTGTTCTGGTAATGAAATTCAAAACTTATTTTTTACTTGTCTAAGTTTAGTCCACCAAGGTATAACGGTAAGAATGTTTTTGTTTTTTGTTTAAGCATTCGAATCGGTAGTTGAATACTTGTTCTAGCTTAGTATTGTGCAATGAGACGTCTGTGGCTAACACCTTATGTTTTATGGCAGATGCCAATGGTGTCAATTCAAAAATGATGACACTATTTTTACCTTTAGCTTCTGAATCAAGCTCTCCTGTAAGGCTATGTAGCTGGTCTTATACCTGGTCTGGCACCTTTATGACGCTATTGCTATTTAAAAATATTGGTGTCTGTTAGCTAGGTGGTTGTGGCTGTTAGTATTTATGTGGTGGCAGCATGTGATCTGTGGGTCGATTTATAGGTTTAATAGATCCTGATGGTGAATTGTAAACACTACAGACTAACCCCCGGCAGAGAAAATTGAGAGAGGAAAATCTGCAGCCTGAGCCTGTCCTCATTTTTGTTTGTGTCTGTTGTTTGTTCATGTCTGATGGAGAAAACTTGCCCTAGAGATGAAAGTCTGATGATGTGTGTGTCTTTTTTGTATGCAATAGAGATTGCAGTCTGATGATGAACCTTGGCCTATGATGCAGTTCTTTGAAAATATTCATGTCATGTTGTTATGTATATGATTTTTGTGGAAAATTCTAAACTATGTTATGAACCTTGTTCCAATGGTCATCACTTTGTTGTTGTTGTTGAACTACTTGTGGTGTAAGTTGTTACATTGAAGTTTACAACGAAGACTGCCACCAAATTAAAGTTTTGAAGTTTAATTTTTGAGAGCCAACAAACAGGACTGCACACAAATGTTGAGTTCCTTATAATGTCATTGTTACATTGAAATTGTATTTATATTGGATTGGTTGCTCTATAGTGAATTCTCTCTCGATTATGCACTTCCACAATTTAAAAAATTTCACAAACTTATAATTTTATTTACAGGGCAGGAAATGCAGGGGGTATGAATTTGAATTGGCCCCAAAAGTAAACTCGATCCATTCGTGGCAAAATATGAAGGAAATTTGTGGTGGTGTCATTACGTTTGAATGACACTTTGGGTTTTTGGAAACTTGTGGGTATTAGAGATCTTTAAGCAATCACTTTCATGTTTTTGTTGTCACCATTGAATACTTCTCGAAGTTTATTTGAAATCTTAGCTTCACTAATGATTAATTAGTTCATTTTGTGTTTAGGTAACTTGATGTAGGTAAATATAGTAAGATATTTTTTGCTTATTAGGTAGGCTTATAAATGTTGAAGTTACACTTTTGTAAGTGTTTTGTGCTCGGTAGATAAAATGTTACACTTTGAAAGTGTTGCTCATAGGTAGATTAAAAGTTACACTTTGAAGGGTGCTCTAGGAGATTAAAATGTTACACTGTGAGAGTGTTGCTTAGATAGCTATAGATTGAGGATATAAAGTACACAATTTATAGTTGTTGCTATAGATGACATATAAAGTAAACCTTATAAGTGTGCAATAGATGAGATCATAAAGTTACACTTTGTAAATGTTGCATAGATGACCAATAAAAGGCCACACTTGTTAAGTGTGACCATAGAAATCTGAAAAGGAACGCTTTTAAGTGTAGTCTAAACAAAATAAGGTGTGCTAATGCCACGTCCTTCAAAGCGTGCCCTTTACCTATTTGGCTACGCTTAAACGTGTAGCCAAACGATAAGTGGCAACAGTAAAAAGTGTTGCTAATGTCAAAGGTTACGCTTATTTTGGCAAGCCCTAAAAAGTGTTGCTAAATGCCAAAAGTGTAGCCTTTTATCAAAGGCCACAATTTTGGCTAGTTTAGGTACACTTATGTGTGTTGCTGTAGGCAGAAATGGTGTGTGTTTGTTAGTGGTAGTGATAGCGCGATGGATGATAAACCTGCTCTTGTTGTTCGTCCAAAGGTACGATGATGGCCTGCCAAGCCCGACGTCGTCCGATCGTAGGTGTTGGCAAGGGCATGACGGTCATACCATGGACCGACTAGTCAGACCGGTATGTGTGATGCTCTTTACCAAGGGATTATGAAATGAACGCCCGACACGTCCCACCGTTTGTGTATCCAGGGCGAAGATTGTCATGTCTGCCAGACGTTAGTCCTATGTGATGCGCGTGCGCACAATGTCGATGAAGCATTGCCCACGGTGAGTCATCAATGTTTGTGTTACCCACGGTCCATGAGGCATTCCACGCTCTAGTCGTCCGATGTGTGTGCTGTTTAAGGGCGATGAAACAAGCCACGCCCGATGTCGTACGATCGTGTTATGTTATGCTAAGGGCAATGATGGACACACTTGCGTTATGTCGTACGACCATGGGTGGCATTCCAAGGGCGATAATGGCAACTGCATGCAAAAATGTAGACGGTGGTGGACAAAGGGCAATGTGGGATCCATGCCCGACTTCGTTCGACCGTATGTGTTTCCAAAAAAGGGCGATCGATTGCAGGCCACTCCCGATGTCGTTTAATATGTTTTCTTCCCAAGGGTGATTAAGCATGTCATCGCCCGACGTCCAGTCGGACCGTTGTGTGGTGGCCCCAAGAGCGATGATAGAATGCCAGGCCAGACGTCGTCGTCGTGTGTTATGTCAAAAGGTGATGATAACGTGCCACGCCTGACGGTCATCCGGAGTGATGTAGTTTGTGTCCAAGGGCCGATGATGGCATGCCATTTAACTGTTTGTAGGAACCATTTTTTTGGTACAAGACGATGTTGGCATTCAAAGTCCATATGTCGTTTTTCAATGTGTATTTTCCAAAGGCATGTTGGCATGGAACGCCCGACGTGTGACGACCGGGGTTTTGTCCAGGGGAGATGGGCATGCCACACCCGATTAGTACAAGCGTGTGTTCTTTCAAAGGTCAATGACGACATACATTTAACAACCCGGAAATCCGTCTGACCAGTGTGCTACCCAGGACGATTATACCATTGTCACGCCAACATCGTCCGACAGTGTGTGCAGGCCAGGGCGCTGATAACTGCCACTCCGTCGCGATAGACCGTGCTGTGACTCCCTGGGGCTGATAAAGGCATGCCGAACCTATTGCTGTCCACGGGTGATGATTTACATGCAAAGCCCGACTTGTCACTACATGGGTTGTTGTTCTAAACGCGGGATGTTATGCCAAGCCGAGTCATCCAACACCATGCTGTGCTATCCCAATGGGCAATGATGCCATACAACTTAGACGTCCGTCTGACCGGTTGTGTCTTGGCCAGGGCTATGATGCGCAAGACATGCCAAACGTAGTCAAAACCCTGGTATGCTGTCCACAGGGGGAATGAGGGATGCATGACGGACGTCGTCCCACCATGTTTGTTATACACGGCGAAGATTGCATCGTCACGTCCAGACGTTGTCTCGCCTGGTGTGATGCCTATGGACGATCGATGGAATGAGACAGTGTGTGATTCCAAAGTCATTTGGGATGAAACACCCGAGTGATTGTCGGTTTGTGATTTTAAGGGCCGGATGATAACATACCACGCCTGACGTCGGCAGATCGTGTTATGGTTTCAAGGGTGATGATGGAATGCCAATGCTCGACAGTTCCAACGGTGTGAAAAACTAGCAGAAATTATAATTCAATGGGAGAGAAAAAGATGTGT